>OZ012738.1:454581906-454766906 GCA_963859935.3 Lathyrus sativus | reverse complement strand
CCGGTTAACACCTGAAATGTTGGAAAATCAAGGTTACGGGTTTGTGCCCAAAACCTCCAAAAACCCGATCGATTTAATTACTTTCTCCTGATTAAATACCTACTCATCATTACCAATCATATAGTAACAATTTAGAATCATAAAATGCAAATTCTACGACTTCCGATTTTCATCCAAAATTTTGACCTCCAATTGTCCAAAAATGTCAAAACTCACAAATTCAACCAAATTCAATCAAACGAAATCCAATAATCACGTCTAAACATTACTCGACTAAACTACGCAATTTATTTTGAGTTTCATCCGCGAAAGCATCGATTTCTATCGATTTAACTCATTTCTGCCCTAAAATGGAAAATGAGCAAAAACTCTCCAACAACCCAAACCAATTCAACAAACACATACATAACCATGCACATTAATAAGATAATAAGATTTCACACTCTTACCTTGATTAATCGGAAGCTAGAATTCATTCTGATGATTCCAAGCTTTTCCTCTATTTTCTCCTCTTCTCTCTTCTTCCTTCTTTCTTTCTCTTCTTTTCCTTTCTCTCTATTTCTATCCTTTTCTTTCCACTTTCTCTTTTATATCCTTCTCTTTTATTTCTCCTCAATATATTTCTTCTCTCAAAATATCTACCAATTCCTTTAAATAATCATTCAATAATTTCAATAAATCAATTAATTAACATAAATAATTAATTAATGAAAATTGGGCTGTAACAACCCTCCCCCACTTTAGGAATTTTCGTCCTCGAAAATGTTATATATTTCGAACAACTCTGGATATGACTCTCGTATCCCAATCTCCCAAATCCAATTTTCTCTAGTTGTTTCTCTCAAACTACCCTTACCAAGACAATCCCTTTGTCTCAAAGTTGTTTCTTGTTCTACAACCTGAGCTAGCAATGCCTCTACAGTCAAATCCTCTCTCACTTGTACACCATCTATCTGAATGAATGCACTTGCACTTCCTCAATTTAGGCACATGACACATCATGTAAATTCATAAGCGGCAGAGGTAAAACAATCTAACATGCTACTTCTCCCACGCTTCCGCTGCGCCACTCTGATACAATTCAACAAAACACAGTGTGTGCTTCCGAGACTTCAAAGCTCGACCAACACCAGTCACCACTGTAACTCTCAAAACACGTCCTTTCTTGGATCTTCTTGATCTTTTCAGTCGTCTCTTACACAATCCTCAGGTCTGAGCACAACACTCTCGCCTGAATCATATCAATACAAATGAGTCCTACACTCCCTACCATACAAAGCTTCATACGATGTCATTCCGATACTAGAATGATAGCGGTTATTATAGGTAATTCAATCAATGATAATTAACTATCCCACGATCTACCTTAATCCAACACACAAGCTCTCCACAAATCCTCTGAAGACTAGATAGTTCTCTCTGTCCGTCCACAGATGATAGGCAGAGTTCAACTTCAACATGGTACTCAAAGTGTCTGCAAATCCTCTCAAAATCTCCCAATTAAAATCATATCCCTCAAATTCTCTGGAAAACCCAACACAAAATCCATGGGAATACTATTCGATTTCCACTCTGGAATATTCAACGGTTGCATCGGACCCAACGGTCTCTGACGTTTATTCTTCGACTTTCGACAAGTCTAACCAGCATATACCAACTCAACAACTTCTCTCTTCATCTATGGCCCACAAAATAATTTCCTCAAATCTGGTTACATCTTCATAGCACTGGGATGGATACATCCATCTACCTCAATACTCTTATTCCATTCAATAATATCTAGAACACAAATTCTATCACGACATCTCATGATACCATTTTCATTAATCCGAAAATCAGCCCTTCGACTTTAATTCATCAAATTCAACCATTCTACCAACTCAAACCAGAGTTGTGACCTTATCGAATCTCATCAAGAACACCTCTAGTAAGGTTCAACATACTAAGCTTAACTCCATAAGAAGTCTCTTAACAAACCAAACTCATATCACAAAATTGCTCAATCCGTTCTAACTCTTCTCACCATCATCATCAGTATATGCAAAGATTTCCAAGTCAATGGATAAGCTACCACGTATGTTTCACCCGAATGGTAATTCAATCCAAAACCATAATCCTTCAGGAGTCTCAATTATTTTCTCTATCTCATATTCAACTCTTCCAAATCAAACAAATACCTTAAGCTCTTGAGATCACCAACCATTCCAAATCTCACACTAACCAATTGAAGCCTCCAACTCCGACACAAACACAACAACAACCAACTCTAAATCACTTGTAAGATAGTCCCTCTTATGTAATTTAAGTTGCCTTAAAGCATAACCAAAACTCTCTGAAGTTGCACTTAACATATCTCCCAATCATATCAACAAAGCATCACAAAACACAACGAATAGTTCTGCCGGATTCAGAAAAAATCAACACACGGGCTGTTGACAACTCTCCCCAAAACTCTTTGAACTTTCTTCACAGCGGCATATCACTGCTTCTTCTCCAACACTGATAACTCAAGTCCCCGATGTTCAACATGATCCTCTATACTCTTCGAATATATCCAACCATCATCAGTTACACAACCATTGACTCACTCAATATGTGAGTTATGGCAGAAATATGAATCGTACTTTCCGCACTCACTACAATATCTAAATGTATTCCATCAATAAATAACTTAATTCCATGTCACTACTTCACCATCACGTAGAGCATTGTAATCGCTTCCAACGCTTCTAATATGGCGTCATTCCGAGTTACGACTCTCCCGTTACGACAACAATACGAAAACAACATCTTCACACTTAGAAGGCCATTCAACACATCTCCAACTCTTAAAATGTTTAAAGTTCTAATTATACCAATATTGTATTCCACCTCTTACTTTAATAATCACCATAATTCACCATCCACCCTTACATGCTCGATCTCACAATCTGTTGTCGTAGCACACCCACCAGACACAAGCCTCAAAACTACTCAATCAATTTAATTCCTTGATCATCCAAATAGACATATAATATGGAGCTCTCAATATCAGACTAGTTTCTGTAACTAAGTCAATCACAACTCCACTTCATGTCCTGGATGTGTATCACCATCTTCTCAGGCTAACTTCAAGACAACCACAATTAATCAGCAAACCGCCAACTTTCCACTTTCATTAACACTCAAAATTCCCATTAAAATTAAACATCTCAATATTGTCCTGCGCCGACTCATCAAAACAATTCCTAAGCACTTAGCTTAACTAACGACAATTCACTGCATCACGCCATCTAAGCTTGCAAGATACATCTATCCCCTCCAACACAATCCCAACTACTATCAACAAGAGATTAAGGGTGATCAGTTCCTCAATTTGTCAATAGACAGCCGAAAATCATGATGGTGTATAAACCATCTTTACTAAACTATAAGAGCGTTCAACCACACACTGAGCTACAACTCCACACTTGCAGCATCCTAGTGAAGCACCATCTTCTCCCCCACTTGAATCATTCCCACTTCTGCAGACGAAGGTTAGGCAACAAACACGCACCGACAGTGTTTTCACACACATGTCGCACACAAGGGAACAAACAACATTAGACAACTTGGCCGGACGGACCGACCTTCTCTGATACCACAGATGTAACACCCTTCTAAACCCCACGGAAAAATATACGAATAATCAGAGTAAATTTTTATGCATTCAAAAAAGGGCATCACACATAACTTTCGAAACATCAAAACCACCTGCCATGCTCATTAACACTTATAATAAATAATCATGCTTCTCACAATTTTACTTTGCATGTAGCAGCGGATTCATTTTATAACAAAATTCTCTTAACATAATATTCAGATTCATCACATACTTCAACATTACTTATGCACCAAGGCCAACATCATAATATTCCAATGAATATAAAAACATAACATAGAATACATAATGTATCTCTAAAATATAAACCAAACGATCCCAGTGTTACATGACCAGAGCATGACTCGACCCAATATAACTAAATTACTAAATGGCTACACCAACAACGACCACGCAACTACGAGCAGCTCTATTCTCGATACCTGCACGATGTTAGATAGGACATCATTCCAGCAGAAGGGTGAGAAATATTATCATAATAATCAATGCATATAATTATATATATCCACAATCTTAGAATACACTTAATCAACATTCTCACCACAAGTCATCCATATACGTCACAATGTATATACAATATATATGGATAATCACCAAACACATTCATCATAATACACTCATGTACATCGCCATATATATATATATATATATATATATATATATATATATATATATATATATATATATATATATATATATATATATATATATATATATATATATATATATATATATATATATATATATATATATATATATATATATATATATATATATATATATATATATATATATATATATATATATATATATATATATATATATATATATATATATATATATATATATATATATATATATATATATATATATATATATATATATATATATATATGTATGTATGTATAATCCAAGCATAACATCATGCACACTTCCACAATCCACATAACATACACATTATGTTTAATTCACTACAATTTATATAAACATATACAATCATATTTATTCATCAATTCATCAGTCAATCTCGTTCACAATTACACATTTTTCACCCAATTCATCAATACACATCACAATATATGTATAAGCAAATATGGATAATCACCAAGCATATTTATCATGCATACATCCTCAATTCACATCATTCCACATAAACATTTACAATTATGTTTATTCATCCAATCACAACTCTCATTCAACGATTCATACACATGCATACTTTCATATAACACAGATATCTATGTCATGTGACTCAATGCAACTCATGCCATGTGGTACCAACACTTGTTATCATTTTTTGGTTTTTACATTTAAACCGGGTTCGTTCCCTAGACCGATAATAACAAAATCTCATTCCCTAAGATTTCAAACCCCGCTCTAGGTTTGGGACAAGTCACTAGCCTCCACGAGACTAGAAAGCATTGCCTCTTGACACAAATGATGCATATGCAATCAACAATCATATGCACTTAAGACCGTTCTCGCATCTTAATCCCATGCATAGTCAAATAATTCATCACACAAGAATTATATCATGATTGCACACTCACACATCATATCAAAGTATTCATACTTTCAACATCATCACATTTTTCAAGCAATGCACACATATTCACAATACGTTCTCATGCATTCTTCACATACAATCACATAGAAATCATTACACATTCATAGCAATTATACCAAACGGCAACCGAACACTCTAATTATTTAAGCCTCACTTACATAAAATAATTAATCTCGATTAATCGTTAAAATCGGCTAAAAGTAGACTAAAAATAATATTTCTTTTCATCAAGCTATAGAACATATTATTAGCTTCAGTTTGATATAAAGAACGACAAAATCTGATAAACGGTGAAGAAGTTATGAATTTTCAAAGTTTTGAAAAATAATATTTTTCTCACACTTACAGTGTTAACCGGTTAACCCATTCTGTTAACCGGTTAACACACCCAGATTTTCAAAATCCTGGCGCATTAACACTCTGTTAATCGGTTAACAGATATTGTTAACCGGTTAACAGCTCCAAAACTCAGTTTTTAGGCCATTTATATACCGTTAATCAGTTAACCCAAAGTGTTAACCGGTTAACACTTGAAATGTTGGAAAAACAAGGTTAAGGGTGTGTGCCTAAAACCTCTAAAAACCCGACCGATTTAATTATTTTCTCCCGATTAAATACCTACTCATCATTACCAATCATATAGTAACAATTTAGGATCATAAAACGCAAATTCTACGACTTCCGATTTTCATCCAAAATCTTAACCTCCAATTGTCCAAAAATGTCAAAACTCACAAATTCAATCAAACGAAATCCAATAACCATGGCTAAACATTACCCGACTAAACTACACAATTTATTTCGAGTTTCATCCGCGAAAACATCGATTTCTATCGATTTAACTCATTTCTGCCCTAAAATGGAAAATGAGTAAAAACTCTCCAACAATCCAAACCAATTCAACAAACACATACATAATAATGCGCATTGATAAGATAATAAGATTTCACACCCTTACCTTGATTAATCGGAAGCTAGAAGCCGTTCTGATGATTCCAAGCTTTTCCTCTATTTTCTCCTCTTCTCTCTTCTTCCTTCTTTCTTTCTCTTCTTTTCCTTTCTCTCTATTTCTATCCTTTTCTTTCCACTTTCTCTTATATATCTTTCTCTTTTATTTCTTCTCTCAAAATATATACAAATTCCTTTAAATAATCATCCAATAATTTCAATAAATCAATTAATTAACATAAATAATTAATTAATCAAAATTGGACTGTTACAAATGTCAGCCACCATTCCAATAACATCTGTGAAACAGGAAGAAGAAAAAAACATGTGTCACAGGTAAGTACAATAAAGAGTTAAAACAATAATATATAAGAACTGAAAACTAGATAAGATTCAGCAGACCTAACAAGACATCCTTTTTCCATTTTCCAAATATGATATAAGCAAAAGGTGTGAACTTCATGACTTTAAGTGGTATGTCAAGTTTGCTTTTGTCACAAACCGAAGTTCCACCAGTGAAGACCAAGAAAAATTTATGATCAAATGGTTTAAATAAAAGTTCATTCAACACAACTTGAAAATTTGCAATTGTATAAGTATTGTTCACAGTTAACACAAAATCAAAATCATGTTTAAACATAGTTGGTACTTTAATATGAATATCTAAACGCTGAAACTAAAATAATTTAATGTATCAAATGGTGTTATAAGATCTGCACAAAAAATTGAAAACCAAACATACAACGTGATTTAAGCAGATTCTTGCAGAAAAGTATCATACAAAAGTGCTCCTTATTTTTTGAAGCAAATAAATGTTGAAATAAACATAGAAATGAAATAGGTCATGAAAATTTTGTTGAAACCCAGATATTGTAACATTCTAAAGTTTGAAAAACTAGTTCTATCGTTTAACTGAGGTATGTAGACTCTTGAAGAAAACTTACTTTTTATCAAAGGTAATCATCTCGAAGTGCTCCTTATTCTTTGATACCACTGTCCATTTGTGATGGATTCTAACAGAAATATTTCATAGCTCTTTTGTATCATTGATATCCTTCACCATTTCAAAGGGTCTCTCCATTTTGAATTAAAAATCCAGAAAATAAACAAAAACTCGTGGTTGAGAGTGTTTTTGTGTTAGACGAACAAATATATAGAGTTAAAAGGAAACTTGAGAGATCTAAGAAAACAAGATTCAGATGGAGAAAAAAATGATCAGAAAACTGGTTTTCTCATCTTCGGCATAAGCACAGTGCATCATTGGGAATAACTAAAACTTGCTAAAGTTATTTTTCCTATAACATCTTCAAGATTCTTTTTCCAAGACAATTACCTCAATATAATAGTTACAATAGAAGTGCAAAGAAAGTAAACTAGTTTCCATTTGCACGAATTATGAAATTAAGTTCAAATAAAATGGCTAGCCAAACATGTAATCACTACTTGCCATTTAATTATATGAAAAATTAGTTAGATTTGTGCTTATAAAGACACAATTTGCCACTAATTACCTATGTGGAAGATAGAGACAAAATGGTTATAATGTCTTAACCACACCAATTTTTTTCTTATATTATAGATACATTGTATTAATATTGAAAAAATTTATTAATATTTTTTTATATGTAATAAATATTATACATAAATAGAAGTATATAAATGATGATTACATTGTAATTCGATGGGCTTTGTTTTAATAATGTAGTCAAATTCGATATTCTCTAATTGACGGATGATACCATATTGGTAGGCGATGCATCTAGGAGGAATATTTGGAGTATTAAGGTCATTCTTAGAGGTTTTGAATTGGTTTTGGGTTTGTGTATCAATTGGTGCAAAAGTAGGCTTGTGGGTATTAATTTGGATCTGAGTTTTGGTCAAGCGGTGACGTCTTTTTTTAATTGTGAAATTTGATCTCCATCCTTCACATTCCTTGGCATTTCCCTGGGTGTTAATCCTAGAAGGAAGGAGGTTCGGTATCCGATTTTGGCTATGTTAAAGAGGAGACTTTCCTCTTGGAATAACAAACCTTTGTCTGTTGGAGGGAGAGTGGTGCTTAGTAATGCCACCCTTTCAAGCATCCCGATTTTTTACCTTTCATTCTACAAAGCTTTGAAGGGGATAATTAAGGAGATTATAAATATTCAAAGGATTTTTCTTTGGGGTGGTTGGGATGAGAAGAAGAAAATTGACTGGGTGAGTTGGAATTTGGTGTGCTTGCCAAAGAATGAAGGGGGAAAGGGTTTGGGTATTAAGCATTGTAGTTTTTTTAATCATGCTCTTCTTTACAAATGGAAATGGCGTATTTTGAATGATATTAATGCTCCTTGATTTGGTCTTCTTTCATATAGATACGACAGTATTAGAAGAAGATTGTATAATGAATTAGGGCAGCTGTTGGGAAGGAAGGATACAAACAATAAATTGTGTTGTGATGATATCCATTTTTATGACAAAATTAATTTTTTTTAAATTTATTTATTGATTTAAAAGACAACATTATTATGTTCGTGTCTTTTGTATTCTATGTAAAACATTCACTATCCGTGGTATTAAGAAATCAACATAAGATAAATAATATAAAAATATTATAATAGTTGAAATATGTTTTTTCATGTTTAATTTTAAACGATTTTGAATATTTTTTTCTTTTACAATAAAAAAGTTTCAATCAAATTACATTGTTAAAGATAAATAATATAAAAAATATTATAATAGTTGAAATATGTTTTCTCATTTTTCATCATTTTATTTGAAATAATTTTGAAAGTTTTTTGTTTTACAATAAAAAAACATCAATCAGTGACAAAATCAGGGGGTTGTGATGGACTATGGTCAAAAACAAAATTATTATTTTTTATTTTATAGAAATTTACTATAACACCTCTAAAAATTATATTATTATATTAAAAAACCCTTTTGTTTTTCTCTTTTCTTTCCTACGTTAGCGTACTATCGTAACACAATTTTTTTCCTAAATTAAATTTTTGATTCTGTTCTAGAAGTTTCACTTGCTTCTTCTCTGTCTCCGTCAACGGACAATCTCTCTAAAACACGATGTCATCTCTATTATTAAAATTGTTCATCGGCAGCGACAACCGACGACAAGTCGTTCTCCGGTTCTCCCTCTCCGTCGTGACATTTCTCCTTTGTTTTTAGAAAGATAAACTCTCTCTCTATTCATCACATTGTTGATTGTTAATTTTGAATGAATGATTTTGCTATTGAAAATTTTGTGAATTGTTAAGCAATTTTAAGGTGAAATTGACTCTGAAAATATTATTCTTAAAGAATTGATAGCTACTGATTGTTAATTTTGATTGTTGATTGTTGATCGTTAACAATCAGGTCAAAAGATATGGTCACTCTCGTCTTGCAGAGAGTCAGGTCACACTACAACATTACCTTAAAGTTGAAATATTTTTTGCTATTATTGACCAATAATTACAAGAGTTGAATAATAGATTTAGTGATCAAGCAATAGATTTGTTAACTCTAAGTTGTGTTTGAATCCTAAGGATAGTTATAAAAATTTTAATAATGATACTATTTACACTCTATTTGAAAAATATTAACATGTGGATTTCAGTGAACAAGAGAATATTACTTTGCAATTTCAGCTTCGACAATTTCTAGCTTGTTGATGCTCGTCAATTAATAGATTTGAAGAATTTATCAACTATTCAAAAGTTATACTCGTGTTTGATTGCAACTAACAGGAATAAAATTTACTTTTTGATTGATAGACTACTCTGTCTTATCTTGACTCTTCCAGTTTCTACTGCCACAACTGAAAGATCTTTTTCGATAATGAAAATTATCAAAACTAAGTTAGGAAACAAGATGAAATGTCATTTTCTATCAGATAGCATGACTGTTTACATTAAAAGAGAAATTAGTGCATATATTAATTTAGATTCTATTATTGATGATTTCAAGTCTCAATACACACAAAATATTATTTTAAGATATGTAATTCATTTTTCTAATAATTAACTTTACAATTATTACGACTTAAATTTTTATATTTAATTTAAATATTATAGTTTATTTTAGTAGTCTATTCGAAAAAATTTAATTCCACCACTGATCTCAATCAAATTAATATAGAGTTTTCCTTCTATTCAACCATTCACCAGAATATCATATCAGCATCAATTTCCTTCTTTTTGGGTATCATCGTTTATGCTGAGACATGAAAATGAAATTTCAAGGTATTTGAAGTAACTACAAATGAAATAGTTGGATGAACTAAGCAGTGCAAAAGCAGTAGTGGTAAATTTTAGGTCATATAGATTTTGGATTATATGAATCATGTGTCTATTTAAATGATTGGGTTTAGGGAACATGTATATAGGTAGCTATGACTAGGATGGTTATCTCTATTACTAGAGAAAATTCAGAGACAAATCATGGAATGGACTACACAATGAAGCATTTGCTGTCAATAATTTTCATGTGATGGTGAGACATACCCAATTTTTAGAAGGAGAAGTGTCTCTTTACACTAGATTGATACAAATTAATTCAAAGTTAATTCTAACAATAAGTCATTTTGCTATCTTTAAGTAGAAATTTAGATATCACGGGTATCAACTCAAATTCAATACGAGCAATAAAAAATTACTCCCTTAGTGTCATAAAATATGTGAACAATTAATATACAATTTTTAAAAGTAATTAGATATATTAATTTTAATATTATTTATTAGAATATTTTTTATTAATTGTAGTTTAAATATAGTTAACATTAATAAATAAAGACATATTAGTAAAAAGAAAATATTGAATTAGTATGAAAAAAAACAATTATTTTGAAAAAAGAAAAGTGAAAATGAAATATGATGTTTTAAAATAAATATCATTTAAATTTTTGCATTCAAATCAATAATACAATAAAGTAATAAAAAAGTATCACATTTATTCTGAATTACTCTTATATCAATCGTAAATAAAAAGGCAAATTTAATACTTTAGAAGGGATGTACTAGTAATAATTAGGGGGAGGATTGTCTCCCATAAAAAATCACTGGAGGGAATAAAGTGAAACATCTCACCTTAAAATTATTTGAAAATATTATTATAATAATTAAAAGTGAAAAATGAAGGGTAAAAATTTAACTGAAAAATAAATTGATTGGAGACAATCAGCTCTCAATAATTAGATGATAAAATTAAAAGAAAAAATTGTTTATACTTTGAAAAGCAAAAATAGCATTCATTTTAAAACCTTTTTTTTGTTGTTAAAATGACATTTTTTACAAAATAGAGAGAATATAATTTAAGTTTTGAGCATGCTTATTGTTCCTTGGTTTTTTTCATCAAACCAAAATCGATTCATGAGGTTTACTTTATTTGTCATATAGATGATTTATATAACAACTAATTGAGTGTTTGTTCCCACGTTGACGTGATCGAAGTCATGCGTTTAGTGTGAAGTTTGAATATATAAGTTGTGGTGAAATTAGCATTGAAATGTGACACCGATAATTAGAACATAAAATCAAATTTGTTATAAGTCTTAATGAAATTGGTTATTATTAAAAGTTTCAGACATTACATAACATATCATTTGAATAAATATGACCATCTTTATTTTACAAGATGATTTTATAAGATTAAATTAGATTCAACAATATTTTTTAATATGATATTAGAGGTTATTGTTTAAATCCACCTACTAAGTCTAAAAATGTGGTGCACATGAGAAATTGTATAGGAAAAAATCTCAAGTCTCACATTGCTGCTGCATAAAGTATCTGATTTATATAGAATGTATAGCACCTTCCATCTTATAAATCGGTTTTATAACAAAGAGTTACACCAAACTCTAATATGGTATCAAAAGCCTCATTTAAGATTCGGTGGACCACCCACCATTTATTTCCACGCTTCAAATGTCCAACCCTGGGTGTGAGGGATGTGTTAAGAGTCTCACATCGGACAATAAATGACCTGAATATGTTCATATAAGTGGGAGCAATTCTCATCCTACAAGCCGATTTTGTAGGATTGAGTTAGGTTCAACCACATTTACCATATTGATCGGACTTTGACCCCTTTCACTTTTTAAATCCATGCATTAAGCCCAAAAGAGTGTTGGGCATGAGATGGTGTATTGGGAAAATCGCGACTTTCATATTGGTTAGACATAGAGCATCTAAAGCGTTTATAGTGACATCTCTCATCTTACAGGTTTGTTTTGTAAGGACGAGTTACGAAAAACTCTAATAGTGAGTATAAAAATTGATATTATGTATAATGATTGTGTCTCAAATGTAACATTAGGTGTTTATTTATAATCAAATGAGATATACTCATATAATAAATATGACATAATTTTTAATAATAATTTATTCTAATTGATATTAACATATTCTTAACACTATTCTCACCACTAAAAAAAGCACATTTAATCTCGGACATAAAATGCATTTAACCTCTACTACAGAGGTGAAGTAACGAAGAGCGTCATGAAAAATGCATACTTTACCTCTCGATTTTAAAAAAATCAACGGTAAGTGAAAAGGTCATGGGTTCGATCCCCAGGGATACCAACTTTGGTATATGACATTTTCACCTTGGTTATCTCATAAAAGCGAGGGGTAAAACAAGTTTGAACATATAACTTCTCAAAATTGTTAAAAAAATAATTATATGAACAGTTGTGTTATATTTGAAGATCAACTTACATTGATTAGTGATTTTGAAGCATCATGCAACTTCTCATCATCTCACGCTATTTTATGGTTAAAATTTCTCCAATGTTTCAATTTCTTTATTCAACATTTCCTTTTATACTAATTCATTCTTGAAAGCTACAACTTGATGCTTTGAAAAATGAACAAATATGGAAGAAAGCTGAACAAAAACTAGAAGTATTGGAGAGATTTTAACTATAAAACAACGTGAGATGAATGATGAATTGCAAAATACAACATAATTTTGCATATGATTATTTCCAAAATCAATTTACTAGGATATATGTTCAAAGAGGGGTTAGTAAAACAAACAATCGACATTAGATATAATAAACTCAACTCATTGGAACAAGATAAGAACTGCACAAAGAATCACAAAAAACATAATCTCAATATCAAAAACAAAAACGACAAGAAACAACAACAACATCGACAACAATATCAAGAATAATAACGACAATGAACAACAATAATATCAATAACAACATCAATAAACAACCTCATTAACATCAACAAAAACAACAAGAAAAATTCTAAGATTTTGGATCTTAACAACACCACAACAATAAGAACAACAACAACAACATCAACAACAACAACAACAATAACAGTATTAATAGTGATGTTTGACGTACTAGATCTCTGAATAAGAAGTAAAAGAAAATGATTTGGATCTATGAATAAGAAACGAGAGCACTAAACACATAACATCTTCATATTGAAGATGTATGTGTTGATGACTCTCGTTGTTTACACTGCAACAAATAACGCTTTTTATGATGAAGCTAACACTTCGAACAATAGAAAAATGAGAGAATAGGTACTAGGAGTGCCAACTTTTATTTTTTAATAAAAAATTAACAACTATTTACCTCGATTTTTCAGAAAAGCGAGAGAATAGATCTATAAGGGAACTCGCTTCGACACCCAGTTATTGCATTTTATGTTTTTGTCTTTTAGTTTTTAGTTTGTGTTTCTCACTTGGCGCTTTTCCAAGTTCCTTTGTTTATCATTTATATATTTTTAATTTTTTATTAATATTTAACTCGATGACATTGTTCAACTGAGAGGTAATATATTTTGCATTAATCAATTTTAAAATACTATTTTCAAAATCTTATTTTAATTTTTTATTTTATTTTTTCAAACCCCTCGGTGTTACAAGAAAAACCGACGCTATATATCTTTTAATTGAATTCTCAGAATATGGCGCTATTATGTTTTTTATATTTTATATTTTTATTAATAGCTCCACATTAGTTTTTATAGAAAACCTGACGTGAAACATTTATTGCATGAAAAACTTCAGACTACAATTTAGCTAGTTTTTAACTTTTCATTTACCTATCAAGCTCAAACGCCATTTTGTAACTTTCATTTCTCAAAAATCTTAGGAGATATTCATCAAAACTCTTCCAACGTATATTCATCAAAACTCTTCCAACAGATATTCATCAAAACTCATTTTGCAACAGGTTTCTTCTTTACTGAAACGAGTTATATATCACTTTGTTTTCCACTAATCATTTTATATAGGATTTTATGTTAATTTGTCTTTTGATCATTTTATTTCTATGATTTTCCAAAAAAAATTATTGAAACGTATAGTTTCTCTTGATCATTTTGAGTTTTATATCATTTCTCTTGATATTCGTGGTTGATTTGACAAGCACCTCCCATACAACATATGTTGCAACATTTGTTAATACAAATCATATAAGAAAAACTAGAGGCGCCACGATGTATGCCAAGTTGAATAAAGCCCAAGAAACTGGTATTCACTACCCAGTTACAGTTGATGTTGCAACCGGCATGGCTTATGGTGAACACGCTGACGATTTTATGGGTTACATTGCAATACAAGGTAAGAGTAAAGTGAGAATTTTGATTGATACTTGGCAAAGTGTTAATGGTGATTTGAAAGGCGCCATATGGCTAGATGTTCAGGTATTTTATGATTTGTTTAAACATAGGATGTGTTCGTTGTTACTAATAAAAAGTTTATTGTGTAAACGTAAGATGTGTTCATTGTTTGTCCAAATAATGATATAGTGAAAAAGAAGATCATTATATATTATGGTGAGTGTAACGCCCCGATTCTGATTTCTCATTTTTTGTTGAGTCTTTTATTTTATTTGGGTGATTATTATTTTATTTGTGAAATTGGTGTGTTAATATGTTATATTTGCATATTGTGTTATTTTATCGTTTTGAGAGTTTTCGGGGAGATTAGGTTGGAGGGTATTTTAGATATTTCTTAATTAATGTTAAGTTAGATATTTTGAGAGAAAAAAATAATAGAAAGAATTAGAATAGAAAGATAAGAGAGAGAGAGAGAGAGAGAGAGAGAGAGAGAGAGAGAGAGAGAGAGAGAGAGAGAGAGAGAGAGAGAGAAAGAGGAGAGAAAAGAAAAAGAAAGAAGAAAAAAGGAGAGAAAGAAAGAGGAAGAAGAGAAAAGGGAAGAAAAAGAGGAAAAAACTTGGAAATCGTCAAAACAACTTCTAGGAATTGATTTAATCGGGTAAGGGTGTGAAATCTTATTATCTCATCAATGTGTATCATTATGTATGTGTTGTTTGGATTGTTTTGGTTGTTTTTCTACATTATTTCCATTTTAGGTCGAATTGGTTAAATCGATAGAAACCGATGTTTTCACGGTTAGAAATCGAAATAAATTACGTAGTTTAGTCGAGGAATGTTAGGCCGAGACTATTGGAACTTGTTTGATTGAAATCGGGTGATTTTGTGACTTTTTGACATTTTTGGATAAGTGAGGGTTTGAGTAGCGAAGTATTCGCTAGGCGAATCACTGGCGAGTGAGGTAGCGAAGTGTTCGCTAAGCGAGCACACAGCGAGCTGCCAGCGAACACTCCCAGACTTGGGAAGAACCAAAATGACCAAAACTCGCTGGAGCGAGTGAAGTAGCGAAGGACTCGTCATTCTGCTCTCCTAGCGAGCATGCTAGCGAGCATGACAACACAACATTTTCTTTTTATTCCATCCAACATCAATTCTTCGACTCGGATGTTGTTCAACCTTCTCCCGAAACGTGTAGCTTGTGTGATGTTATATGATATGTTGTGGGTAGTCGTATGGCGTGAATCCTAGATTGTGGAATCTATTGTGAATTGTGGCCTTTTGGCAAATAAATGCATTGTTTAAATTAAATGTAAATGTGTGATAATTGTGATAGAGTTCGTTTCCGTTTAGGTGGTAAAGAGATGCTCGTTGCCGTTTGGCGTAATTGATGTGATTGTGTATATCGATTGTATGTGATAGTATGAGATGAATGCATGAATATATTGTAAATATGTTTGCATTTCAAGAGTGTCTTGAGTCATTTTACATGTGAAGCATAATGATGTACATTCTTGTGTTGTGTGATTCTAATGAGAATCCGTTGTAACGTCGTGTGCTTATGTGAGGTATGAGCGATGATTACAAACAATTGTGTGCCTATGTGAGGTGTGAGCAATCGGATTGTGTGCCTATGTGAGGTGTGAGCAATCCATCAACATTGTGTGCCTATGTGAGGTGTAAGCAATGGGTGAACATTGTAGGCCCGACGAGGAGTTACATTGGTAACGAGCGATGGTTCCAATAAGTTCCTGAGTGAACTTGAGATGATTGAGTCGGTACCGTATTGCATTTGCATAGAGCCGTGAGTCGGTCTCTATGATTTGCATTTATCATCTTTATAATTGTGCAATGGTGAATAAGCATAAATGTGTATATTAATGTGGAATGATAAGAATTGTGGAAGTATGCATGATGAATATGCTTGGTTTTATATCTATATATATACATTGTGATGTATATGTGTGAACTGTCATCAATTATGGTGAGAATCCAGAATATGTGTATTTGTATATTAAGATATATATAATTATATGCATTATTATTATGATAATATTTCTCACCCTTCTGTTGTTTTATGGTGCTCTATGAGGCATTGTGTAACACCCCCTTCCTTACCCCCAAATAGAACAATAATATATATAGGCACATATAAATTTATCAGAGTATAATTTAAAATACGGTATAAAAGAAGTATGTCACATTATTACTAATAAAACACTCAACACCTGCTCTATAAAAGAAAATATGCAACAGTGGGATAATTTTCAAAGTAGAGGAACTTAGTCCTTAAACCCACATCTCGATATTTAGAATTAAAGCGGAAGATTAAAACTTTTAAATGGCCTTAAAACATTTGATCATATAAATACATGTTATCCAGTTTGGTTCATCAATCGTTCATGTTACAAAACATCATCAACTGATACATCACAAATGTATCACAAAAGAATGTTATACAAGCCTAACTACCCGGTGTTACATAATCAGAGCATTCCGACTCAAAAGAATGAAGCTATACTTCACAAAAGAAACCTCCAGCAACCTAATCTGCAATGCCTCATAGAGCATTATAAAACAGAAGAAGGGTGAGAAATATTACCATAATAATCAATGCATAAGATTATATATATACACAAGTAACAATTACATATAATCCACATTTCTCACCACAATTCATTCATAACTCATCATACATTTCTCGACATGTATAAACACATATGAATAATAATATAACACATTTCATCATGCACCAAATCCATCCTTCACAACTCACCAATTTACCAATCCACACACAAGCATAATTCATATAACAATGACATCAATGTTATGTGACTCAATCATGGCTCAATGCAACTCAATGCTATGTGGTACCAACACTTGTTATCATTTTTCGATTTTTACACTTAAACCGGG
Source organism: Lathyrus sativus (assembly GCA_963859935.3). Lineage (NCBI taxonomy): Eukaryota > Viridiplantae > Streptophyta > Magnoliopsida > Fabales > Fabaceae > Lathyrus > Lathyrus sativus. The sequence continues at coordinate 454,749,277 of OZ012738.1, read as the reverse complement.
TCCACCCTTCTAGACCGATAACAACAAAGCCCGTCCCCTAGGCTTCAAACCCACCCTTCTAGGTTTGGGACAAGCCACTAGTTTCCACGAAACTAGCAAACATTGCCTCTTGACTGAATGATGCATATGCAATCAACCAACAAAAATGCACTTAAGACCGTTCCCGCGTCTTAATCCCATGCATTCAAATAATTCATCCCTTCAAGAATTACATTATGATTGCACATACAACATATATCACAACAATCAAGGTATTCACATCACAATACCAATATTACAATTACAAGCTATGCACACATATCCACAATGTTCTCATGCATACTTATCACATAATTGTACACAACATCATCAATGTATTCATAATTCAATACTATCACCACATTAGCACCTAATGCACACATATCCACGATATATTCTTATGAATTATTCACATTTGTTCACATACACACAATATGCATTTACAACACCTATCAAGCAATGCACACATGTCCACGACACGTTCTCATGCATTCTCAAGTAGTTTATTATACAAGATTTTCATCATGCTTACACGCATAACACATTTACCACACCAAGCACATATACTCATAATATATTCTCATGCTTTATTATTCGATTTAAACAATGCATTACGTTATCAATTACATTTTATAATCTAGGATTCACGCCTTACGGCTACCCACAGCATATCTCATTTCAGTCGTACACATACTATTCGATTCATATGCGTATTAACCTATTCGAACTAAGCAACCACTCATCGGATGAAAATCACAGAACAGGAACAACACTGTCTGATTCGCCACCATTTCCCTGGCGAAGCCTCATGACAAATGCTCGCTGGACCTTCGCTCGACGAACTCCCTAGCGAGCAAAGTCAGTAGCTCCTGACTTGGTTCGCTGCCCTTCGCTGAAGGATTCTCCTGGCGAACCTTCGCTACCTATCCTTCACCTGGCGAACTTCCCAGTGAATACCACTGGGATTTAATTCTGAACTATTCGCTAGCATTCGCTGAGCTTCGCCCGGCGAAGCTTCGCCTTCATTCGCCTGGCGAGAGCCAGCGAATCTGCAAAGACAGAACCCTCAATCTGTCCCCAACTTCCAATCCACCAATAATCGACCGATTCTTCACCAAATCAGTACCAACAACTTAACCACACATCACCCGACTATTCTATGGCATTATTTCCAATTTCTAACCGATTAAACTGCGATTCTACCGATTAAATCACTTTTGCCCTAAATGGGAAAATGGTGGAAACTCACAATAAACCCAACCCACACATACATAATCATACACATGGATTAAATAACAATGTTTATCACCCTTACCTTGGTTGGATTGAAGTTGAAGTTGATTCTTGATGATTTCTCCAAGTTTCCCTCTTCTCTTCTCTTTTCTCCTCTTTCTCTATTCTTCCTCTTCTATTTCCTTTATCTTACTATCTTTTCTTTTCTCTTCCACTTTCCTTATATACTTCCTTATTTTCTTTCCTTCCCATTTCTATTCAATTATCTACCAAATCAATCCATTTAATTAAAATAATTCAATTAATTAAATTAATTAACATTAATAATTAATTAATTAAATTTGGGCTGTTACAACCCTCCCCCACTTTAGGAATTTTCGTCCTCGAAAATGTTACCTGGTTCAAACAGTTCTGGATAAGACTCCGTCATTTGGCTCTCCAGTTCCCAAGTCACATTTCCACCAGCCGGTCCTCCCCAAGCGACCTTCACCAAAGAAATCTCTTTGCCTCGAAGTTGCTTCAACTTCCGATCCTTTATCCGCATAGGTGATGCCTCCACAGTTAGGTTATCTCTCACCTGCACATCATCTGCCTGGACTACATGAGACGGATCCGCAATGTATTTCCTCAACTGAGATACATGGAACACATCATGGAGATTAGCAAGCGACGGCGGTAAAGCCACACGGTAGGCCACTTCTCCTATCCTCTGCAAAATTTGATAAGGACCAATGAAACGCGGCGTCAACTTACGCGACTTCAATGCCCTACCAACACCAGTCATCGGAGTAACCCGAAGAAACACATGATCTCCCTCTTGAAATTCAAGTGCCTTCCTCCTCTTGTCATGATAACTCTTCTGACGACTTTGAGAAATCCTCATCTTTTCTTGAATCATCTTAATCTTGTCCGTAGTCTGCTGAACTATCTCGGGTCCAACTACAGAACTCTCTCCAGACTCATACCAACACAGTGGCGTCCTACACCGTCTACCATACAATGCGTCGAACGGTGCCATACCAATACTCGAATGAAAACTGTTGTTGTAAGTAAACTCAATCAAAGACAAGTAGTTATCCCAAGCTCCTCCTTTCTCCAATACACAAGCTCTCAAAAGATCCTCAAGTGATTGAATAGTTCTCTCAGTCTGACCATCTGTCTGAGGATGATAAGCTGAACTCAAACGCAACTTCGTACCCAAAGCACTTTGCAAGCTCTCCCAAAATCTCGAAGTAAACCTCGGATCCCTATCTGACACAATGCTAGACGGAATAACATGCAAACTGACAATCCTCTCGATGTATAGCTTTGCCAATTTCTCCAACGGATAATCCATTCGCATAGGGATAAAGTGAGCAGATTTAGTCAATCTATCCACAATAACCCAAATAGCTTCAAAATTACCCGGCGTCCTAGGTAATCCAGACACAAAGTCCATAGAAATGCTATCCCATTTCCACTCAGGAATATATAACGATTGCATCAAACCCGACGGTTTATGATGCTCAATCTTCGACTTCTGGCAAGTCAAACAAGAATACACAAATTCGGCAATATCCTTCTTCATACGAGGCCACCAAAATATTTTCCTCAAATCTTGATACATCTTAGTAGCACCCGGATGAATACTCAATCCGCTACGATGTCCTTCCTCAAGAATACTCTTTTTCAGTTCATCAAGGTCCGGGAAACAAACTCTATCCCGACACCTCATAATACCATTCTCATCAATCCGAAAATCACCACCTTGGCCTTGGTTGATCAAAGTCAACCAGTCAACTAGACTCAAATCAGATTTCTGTCCTTCCCGAATTTCGTCCAGAATACCACTCATAAGCTTCAACATTCCAAGCTTAACCCCATACGAAGTCTCCTCACACATCAAACTCAAATCACGAAATTGCTCAATCAATTCCAACTCTTTCACCATCATCATCGACATGTGCAACGATTTCCGACTCAACGCATCCGCTACCATATTCGCTTTACCCGGGTGGTAATTCAACCCAAAATCATAATCCTTCAAAAGCTCTAACCACCTTCTTTGCCTAGAATTCAATTCATTTTGGTCAAAGAGATACTTCAAACTCTTGTGATCACTAAATACTTCAAACCTCGCACCAAACAAATAATGCCTCCAAAGTTTAAGCACAAACACAACGGCAGCCAACTCTAAGTCATGCGTCGGATAAGTCTTCTCATGCACTTTGAGTTGCCTCGAAGCATAGGCTACAACTTGATTATTCTGCATCAACACACCTCCTAAGCCCATCAAAGAAGCATCACAATACACAACAAACGACTCTTCCGGATTTGGCAAAATCAGAACAGGGGTTGTCGTCAATCTTCTCTTAAGTTCCTGAAAACTCTCTTCACACTTGGCATCCCAAACAAAAGCTTGATCCTTCCTAGTCAATTGCGTCAACGGTAACGATAACTTAGAAAATCCTTCAATAAACTTACGATGATAACCCGCTAAACCAAGAAAACTTCTAATCTCAAAAACTGATTTCGGAGTCTCCCATTGCGATACCGCTTTAACCTTCGATGGATCAACCGCAATACCTTCACTTGAAATCACATGACCAAGGAAACTCACTTCTTTCAACCAAAATTCACACTTAGAAAGTTTCTCATACAATTGCTTCTCTTTCAACACAGATAACACAATCTTCAAATGTTTGGCATGCTCCTCTTCATTCTTCGAGTAGACCAAAATGTCATCAATAAACACCACAACGAACTTGTCCAAATAAGGATGGAAAATCCTATTCATGTACTCCATAAATACACCTGGTGCATTAGTCACATCAAATGGCATTAAAGAATACTCATAGTGTCCATACCTCGTTCTAAAAGCAGTCTTCTGAATATCCTCAGCTTTCACACGAATCTGATGATACCCAGACCTCAAATCTATTTTAATGAACACACTTGCACCAACCAACTGATCCATCAGATCATCAATCCTCGGAAGTGGATACTTGTTCTTGATAGTCACCTTGTTCAATTGTTTGTAATCCACAGAGTCTCATAGAACCTTCTTTCTTCTTAACCAACAACACTGGTGCACCCCACGGCGACACACTCGGACGAGTAAACCTCTTCTTAAGCAAATCTTCAAGTTGACTCTTCAACTCTTTCAATTCTGATGCGGACATACGACATGGAGCCATCGATATCGGACTGGTTCCAGGAATCAGGTCAGTCGAAAACTCCACTTCTCGTTCCAGCGGTAAATCCCTTATCTCATCAGGAAAAACTTCCGAAAAATCACGGACGACTGGTAAGGCATCAATTGCCTCACTTTCACCAACACTCAAAGTTTCCATCAACATAAATACCCTTGCACCATCTCGCACTGATTCTTTCACTTGCTTAGCAGTCATAAACAAATTCCCTTCATCACCCGGTTCAGGAAAAATAACCGTTTTAACAAAACACTTAATATAAACACGATTGAATTTTAACCAATTCATTCCGAGAATGACATCAAGTTGATCTAAGTGAAGACACACTAAATCAACCCCAAAGTCTCTACCGAAAATACTCAAAGGACAATTCAAACACACATACGGTGTAGTTACCGAACCCATAGTAGGAGTATCAATAACCATGCCACCACCAATAACAGACATTTCAAGATTCAACCTTCTAACGCACTCTAGAGAAATAAAAGAATGCGTAGCTCCAGTATCAATTATAGCGATCAAAGGCATACCATTAATAAAACACGTACCTCTGATCAAGCGATCGTCACTAGTAATCTCAGATCCCGATAGAGCGAACACTTTTCCGCTCCCTCGATTCTTCTTCGGCTTATCACATTTGATACTAATGTGCCCTTGCTCACCACATTTGTAGCAAGTCACGCCCGTACCGCTTCTGCACTCAAGAGCCTTGTGGCCTGGCTTGCCACACTTGAAACACGTCTTCTCAACACTTTTGCATTCCGGAGCACGGTGTCCCTCTTCACCGCACCTATAACACCTCACCGGAGTTGAAACTCCCCCACTTGGTTTCTTACCGAAACCAACCCTTTGTTTCCCCTTTTCAGCAGGAGTCACATAAGGTTTTCCTCGAAATTGGCCCTTTCCTTTCTTATCACTTAGGTTCTTGTAGTGGCTAGACCGAGCCCTACTATCCTCATCATAAATCCTACTTTTGTTTACCAACTCAGAAAATCGCCGGATTTCCTGATAACCAATAGCTTGCTTGATCTCAGGCCTCAAGCCATTCACAAATTTAAGACACTTAGATCTCTCAGCATTAACAGTGTTGTAGTGAGGACAAAACTTGATCAATTCCTCAAATTTTGCCGCATACTTAGCTACCGTCGAATTACCTTGCTTCAGTTCAAGGAATTCAATCTCTTTCTTTCCGCGCACATCTTCTGGAAAATACTTCTCCAGAAATGTCTCTCTAAAAAGATTCCAAGTAATCACAATCTCATCCTCTTCAAATCTTTGGCGATTATTACCCCACCAGTCCTCGGCTTCCTCTTCGAGCATATGAGTTCCGAATTGCACCTTCTGTGCATCCGAACAATTCATAACCCGAACAATCTTCTCAATAGCTTTCAACCAAATTTGTGCTTTGTCAGGCTCGTGGGTTCCCTTGAATGTCGGTGAATTATTCCTTTGGAACCTTCCCAAAGCACGGAATTCATCATCAGCATTATTCCCCCCCATTCACGTTGGCCTGAGGATTATGCCCAATTGCTCCAGCCAATCTCGTCAAAGCCTCCGCAATTGCTTCGTCATTCCTACCTGCAACCATCTTACTGAATTCCAACCACATAACCACGTAAGAACATCAATATCGATAGTGTAACACACACACACACATATCAATATACACGGAGAAAAACACACTAACAACTTGGCCGGACGGACCGACCTGCTCTGATACCACTTAATGTAACACCCCCTTCTATACCCCCAAATAGAACAATAATATATATAGGCACATATAAATTTATCAGAGTATAATTTAAAATACGGTATAAAAGAAGTATGTCACATTATTACTAATAAAACACTCAACACCTGCTCTATAAAAAAAAAATGCAACAGTGGGATAGTTTTCAATGTAGAGGAACTTAGTCCTTAAACCCACATCTCAATATTTAGAATTAAAGCGGAAGATTAAAACATTTAAATGGACTTAAAACATTTGATCACATAAATACATGTTATCCAGTTTGGTTCATCAATCGTTCATGTTACAAACCATCATCAACTGATACATCACAAATGTATCACAAAAGAATGTTATACAAGCCTAACTACCCGGTGTTACATAATCAGAGCAGTCCGACTCAAAAGAATGAAGCTATACTACACAAAAGAAACCTCTAGCAACCTAATCTGCAATGCCTCATAGAGCATTATAAAACAGCAGAAGGGTGAAAAATATTACCATAATAATCAATGCATAAGATTATATATATACACAAGTAACAATTACATATAATCCACATTTCTCACCACAATTCATTCATAGCTCATCATACATTTCTCGACATGTATAAACACATATGAATAATAATATAACACATTTCATCATGCACCAAATTCATCCTTCACAACTCACCAATTTACCAATCCACACACAAGCATAATTCATATAACAATGGCATCAATGCTATGTGACTCAATCACGGCTCAATGTAACTCAGTGCTATGTGGTACCAACACTTGTTATCATTTTTCGGTTGTTACACTTAAACCGGGTCCACCCTTCTAGACCGATAACAACAAAGCCCGTCCCCTAGGCTTCAAACCCACCCTTCTAGGTTTGGGACAAGCCACTAGTTTCCACGAAACTAGCAAACATTGCCTCTTGACTGAATGATGCATATGCAATCAACAAGAAAAATGCACTTAAGACTGTTCCTGCGTCTTAATCTCATGAATTCAAATAATTCATCCCTTCAAGAATTACATTATGATTGCACATACAACATATATCACAACAATCAAGGTATTCACATCACAATACCAATATTACAATTACAAGCTATGCACACATATCCACAATGTTCTCATGCATACTTATCACATAATTGTACACAACATCATAAATGTATTCATAATTCAATACTATCACCACATTAGCACACAATGCACACATATCCACGATATGTTCCTATGAATTATTCGCATTTATTCACATACACACAATATGCATTTACAACACCTATCAAGCAATGCACACATGTCCACGACACGTTCTCATGCATTCTCAAGTAGTTCATTATACAAGATTTTCATCATGCTTACACGCATAACACATTTACCACACCATGCACATATACTCATAATATATTCTCATGCTTTATTATTCGATTTAAACAATGCATTACGTTATCAATTACGTTTTATAATCTAGGATTCACGCCTTACGACTACCCACAACATATCTCATTTCAGTCGTACACATACTATTCGATTCATATGCATATTAACCTATTCGAATTAAGCAACCAATCATCGGATGAAAATCACAAAACAGGAACAACACTGTCTGATTCACCACCATTCGCCTGGCGAATGCTCGCTGGACCTTCGCTCGGCGAACTCCCTAGCGAGCAAAGTCAGTAGCTCCTGACTTGGTTCGCTGCCCTTCGCTGAAGGACTCGCCTGGCGAACCTTCGCTACCTATCCTTCGCCTGGCGAAATTGCTAGCGAATACCACTGGGATTTAATTCTGAATTATTCGCTAACATTCGCTGAGGTTCGCCCGGCGAAGCTTCGCCTTCATTCGCCTGGCGAGAGCCAGCGAATCTGCGAAGACAAAACCCTTAATCTGTCCCCAACTTCCAATCCACCAATAATCGACCGATTCTTCACCAAATCAGTACCAACAACTTAACCACACATCACCCGACTATTCTACGGCATTATTTCCAGTTTCTAACCAATTAAACTACGATTCTACCGATTAAATCACTTTTACCCTAAATGGGAAAATGGTGGAAACTCACAATAAACCCAACCCACATATACATAATCATACACATGGATTAAATAACAATGTTTCTCACCCTTACCTTGGTTGGATTGAAGCTTGAAGTTGATTATTGATGATTTCTCCAAGTTTCCCTCTTCTCTTCTCTTTTCTCCTATTTCTCTATTCTTCCTCTTTTATTTCCTTTATCTTACTATCTTTTCTTTTCTCTTCCACTTTCCTTATATACTTCCTTATTTTCTTTCCTTCCAATTTCTCTTCAATTATCTACCAAATCAATCCATTTAATTAAAATAATTCAATTAATTAAATTAATTAACATTAATAATTAATTAATGAAATTTGGGTTGTTACACATTGCAGAGTAGGTATGTTGGAGGTCTTTTTGTGTGAAGTGTGTCTTCATTCTTTTGGTCGGTCGGCTCTGATATGTAGAATTGGGTAGCTAGGATGTTCATGATTCTTTTGTGATACATTTGTATATGTATCTTGTTGATGAATGTTTATGTATACAAGACTGATGTTGTTAAATCATACTGGATGATATATATATATATATATATATATATATATATATATATATATATATATATATATATATATATATATATATATATATATATATATATATATATATATATATATATATATATATATATATATATATATATATATATATATATATATATATATATATATATATATATATATATATATATATATATATATATATATATATATATATATATATATATATATATATATATATATATATATATATATATATATATATATATATATATATATATATATATATATATATATATATATATATATATATATATATATATATATATATATATATATATATATATATATATATATATATATATATATATATATATATATATATATATATATATATATATATATATATATATATATATATATATATATATATATATATATATATATATATGTTTGATGTTATTCAATGTTTAGATTTTCCGCTTTTATTCTAAATATTGAGATGTGGGTGTAAGGACTAAGTTCCTCTGTTGCAAAGTTACCCCACTGTTGCATATCGTTTGTTGAGCAGGTGTTGTATGTTTTAATTTCTTGCATAATGTGACTCGCCCCTTTTATACTATGTTTATAATTATACTCTGATAAAAGTTTTAATATGTGACTAATTGTTTATGTGATTATTTGCGGGTATAGAAATGGGGTGTTACATTAAGTGCTATCAGAGCCAATGTTGAGTCAGTTGTATCTGTCTTGTTGTTGTGATGGTTGAACGGTTGTTTAACCTTGTTGTTATTTTTGGGAATGGTCAGAATATGGCTGGTCGAAATGACAATGCGATGCCTGCTGCTTTGGAAGCAATGGCTAATGACGAGTTCAGGAAGAATCAACCACCGGTCTTCAAAGGAAGATTTGTTCCTGATGGTGCTCAAATTTGGTTGAAAGAGACTGAAAGGGTCTTCAGGGTCATGGGTTGTGCGGAGTGGAATAAGGTGAGGCTTGGGTCTCACATGCTGAAGGAAGAAGCCGACGATTGGTGGGTCAATATGCGTCAAGTTCTTGAAGTGGATGATGAAGAGATAACTTGGGATTTATTTTGTACTGAGTTTTTGAGGAAGTATTACCCTGAAAGTGTGAAAGGGAAGAAGGAGATGGAGTTCCTTGAACTAAAACAAGGTAGTATGTCTGTGGTGGACTATACTGCTAAGTTTGTGGAGTTGGTTCAATTCCATCCTCACTATGCTGCAATTACTGCTGAGTTCTCAAAGTGTATTAAATATGAGAATGGTTTGCGTCCCGAGATTAAGCAAGTTGTGGGATATCAAAGGATAAGAAGGTTTACGGATTTGACGGAATGTTGTAGAATCTTTGAGGAAGATAGCAAGGCTCGTTCTACACATTACAAAAGTTTGAATGAGAGGAAGGGAAAGCAACAAGCTAGAAGTGGACCTTATGTGACACCCGTTGACAAAGGCAAGCATAAGGGAAAATTTGATAAGAGGTCTGGAGGAGGAGGTTCCGGTTCCGTTAAGTGTTACAAGTGTGGTGAAATGGGTCATAAATCATTTGAGTGTGGGAAGACCATAGTGAAATGTTCTAACTGTGGAGGCCTTGGGCATGCTACTACCGATTGTAGGAGGAATGTAGTGAAGTGTTATAATTATGGAGAAGTGGGTTACATTAGTACTAAGTGTATTAAGCCGAAACAAGCTCAAACGGGCGGAAAGGTGTTTGCATTAGCTGGGTCAGACACTACTAGTGCAGATCGTTTGATTAAAGGTACATGCTTTATTAATAGTATGCTTTTTGTTGCTATTACTGATACTGGAGCGACTCATTCGTTTATTTCTCATGAGTGTGCTAAGCGTTTGAATTTGTTCGTGACTTCTTGGGGTGGTGACATGGTTATTGAGACTCCCGCTTCGGGGTCGGTAACTACATCTTTGGTGTGTGTAAGTTGTCCTTTGACCATGTATGGTAAAGACTTCATTATGGATTTAGTGTGTTTGCCGTTGGAGGGTTTGGACATAATCTTGGGTATGAACTGGTTGCAATTTAATCGAGTTCATATAGATTTCTACCACAAGTTAGTGAAGCTTCCTTCTTTGGAAGATGATGAAGATGAGAGTTTCCTATCCACTAAAGAGTTGAAGAAACTTTTAGCGAACGAAGCTCAATTGTTCGGTTTGTTTGCATCATTTTCGGTGGAGAGTAAAGTTGAGCTTGATTTGTTCCCAGTGGTGTGTGATTTTCTAGAAGTGTTTCCGGAGGATATTACGGATGTACCGCAGGAAAGAGAAGTTGAGTTTTCTATTGATCTAGTTTCGGGTACTAGACCAGTCTCGATGGCACCATATCGTATGTCGGCATCGGAGTTGGTAGAATTGAAGAAGCAATTGAATGACTTGTTGGACAAGAGATTTGTAAGGCCAAGTGTTTCTCCTTGGGGTGCTCCAGTGTTGTTGGTAAAGAAGAAGGATTGGAGTATGCGGTTATGCATTAATTATCAACAATTGAACAAGGTGACAATTAAGAACAAGTATCTGCTTCCAAGGATCGATAATTTGATGGACCAATTGGTTGGTGCGCGTGTTTTTAGCAAGATTGATTTGAGGTCGGGATATCACCAGATTCGTGTGAAAGAAGATGATATTCAAAAGACGGCCTTTAGGACACGGTATGGCCATTACGAATATTCTGTGATGCCATTTGGGGTTTCTAATGCGCCGGGTGTGTTTATGAAATACATGAATCATATTTTTCATGAACATTTAGATCATTTTTTGGTTGTGCTCATCGATGATATTTTAATTTACTCTAAGTCTCAAGAGGAGCATGAAGAGCATTTGAGGATTGTGTTATAAATTTTGAAAGAGAAACAATTATATGCTAAGTTGTTGAAATGTGAATTTTGGTTATCGGAAGTAAGTTTTCTTGGACATGTTATTGCCGGTAGTGGTATTAGTGTTGATCCATCCAAGATTGATACGGTGATGCAATGGGAGACTCCTAGATCAGTTACGGAGATTCGAAGCTTTTTGGGCTTCGTCGGTTATTATCGGAGGTTTATTGAGGGATTTTCGAAGTTGGCACTTCCGTTAACGCAATTGACTTGTAAAGGAAAGGCTTTCATTTAGGATATTAATTATGAAAAGAGTTTCATTGAGCTAAAAAGAAGGTTGACGACGACGCCGATCTTGATTTTTCCGAATCCGACAAAACCATTTGTGGTTTATTATGATGCTTCTTTGACAGGTTTGGGTGGTGTTTTGATGCAAGATGGAAAGGTTGTGGCTTATGCTTCAAGACAATTGAGAGTGCATGAAAAGAATTATCCTACACATGACTTGGAGTTAGCGGTCATGGTGTTTGTTTTGAAAATTTGGAGGCACTATCTTTATGGTGCAAGATTTGAAGTTTTTAGTGATCACAAGAGTTTAAAATATTTATTTGATCAAAAAGAATTGAACATGAGACAAAGAAGGTGGTTAGAACTTTTGAAGGATTATGATTTTGGTTTGAATTACCATCCGGGTAAGGCAAACATGGTTGCCGATGCTTTGAGTCGGAAGTTGTTACGTATGTCCGCATTGATGATGAGAGAATGGGGACTTTTGGAGAATTTCAGAGACTTAAGTTTAGATTGTGAAATGACGCCGAGAAGTGTGAGACTTGGTATGCTACATGTTACGAATGATTTTCTTACAACCGTATGTGAAAAGCAAAAGTTGGATTTGAAGTTCGTTGATTTAATGATGAATGAGAATGAGGATTTCAAGGTTGATAATTTTGGAGTTTTGAGATTCCGTGGTCGTATTTGTATTTCCGATGACGCGGAGTTGAAAAAGATGATATTGGAAGAAGGACACCGAAGTAACTTAAGTATTCATTCGGGAGCAAATAAAATGTATCAAGATCTGAAGAAAATCTTTTGGTGGTCCGGATTAAAGATGGATGTAGCTCAATTTGTGTATGCATGCTTAACTTGTCAAAAGTCTAAGGTGGAACATCAAAAGCCTAGTGAATTGATGCAACCGTTGGACATTTTGGACTGGAAATGGGATAGTATATTGATGGATTTTGTTACGTGATTGCCAAATACGCAAAGAGGTCATAATGCTATTTGGGTAATCGTGGATAGGCTTACTAAATCTGCTCACTTCATTTCAATTGATATTAGTTATCCTTTGGAGAAGTTAGCCGAGATTTATGTTCTTGTTGTTGTGAAGTTACATGGAGTTCCTAAGAGTATTGTATTGGATAGAGATCCTAGATTTACATCGAGGTTTTGGGAGAGTTTACAAAAGGCTTTGGGTTCTAAGCTAAGATTGAGTTCGGCTTATCATCCGCAAACGGATGGTCAAACCGAGAGGACAATTCAATCGTTGGAGGATTTATTGCGTGCTTGTGTACTCGAACAAAGTGGTGCTTGGGATAGTTATTTGGCGTTAATTGAGTTCACCTACAATAACAGTTTTCATTCAAGTATAAGTATGGCACCATTTGAGGCTTTGTATGGTCGGAGATGTCGAACACCTTTGTGTTGGCATGAAACCGGTGAGAGGTCGATAGTTGGACCGGAGATGGTACAACAAATGACAGAGAGAGTGAAGTTTATTCGGGAAAAGATAAAAGCTTCTCAAAGTAGGCAGAAGAGCTATCATGATAAGAGAAGGAAAGATCTTGAGTTTCAAGAAGGCGACCATGTGTTTTTTAGAGTTACACCAGTTACGGGTGTGGGTCGTGCTTTGAAGTCGAAGAAGTTGACTTCTCGTTTTATTGGTCCGTATTAGATTACTGCACGAGTTGGTGTTGTGGCTTACTGTCGCTACTGCGAAAATCGGCGCCGGCTGAACAGAAGAGTCGCCACCGTGCGTTATTTATCCCAACGGAGGGAAAGGAAACGCTCGAGGTAAACCTACCGCAAAACGGGGAAAGGAATGGTCATCGCAACCAAATCCTGGATTCGGGAGTCGGTTACGCAAGGGGAAGGTATTAGCACCCCTCACGTTCGTCGTACTCGACGGGATCCACGCTTGTTTTTTGGTACGGATTGTTATTCTATCTACTCTAAAGGTCAGGGTTAAAAAGAAAAGAAAATGACTCGGCAAAGTATCAAACTTTATGCCTACGTATTCCCGTCTGGAACGAGAAATCAGAGTCAACGTAGTTCGCCTACCTACGGGAAAGGAGGGGAAGGTTGCTTGCTAGGATATCGCATCCTATGCCTACGTACTTTCATACAGCATGGAAGATCAGAGCAAACGTAGTTCGGGCCACGTACGACACAAGTCTGTCTTGATTGTTTTTATCTCCTTCTGAAAAAGGGTTTTTCTGGTTACTGGTCCAAGCGGACAAAAATGACGTTTTGATGAGTTCACATTCTTTTACGGAAGAAGTGTCTTTTATTGTGTTTGAAAGATTTATTGTGTTTTTTCTGTTTGTTTTGAGGAAGAAGAGACAGAACTCTAACCTATGGTTGAAAAGGGGATCAAACTATCCTAATGTTATCATGCATGGGTTAAGACCTAATGTCTATCATGCTCCTCTCTTGCACAGAGAGAAACAGAGATCCTAAGGGATAAACGGAAACATAAACAATAGCATATATACAATAAAGCAGTAAAATGCATGGATGCAACAATACAAGCGAGGCAAGGGAGTCCCACTCACCCTCGAACCTAGAAAATAATAGGCAAAAGCGAACAATATTCGCTTCCAACCTAACAGGTTAAACAGCAAGCAATACAGTCAGGGAAATTCAAACAATACATCAAAAATTAAATAGCAGAAATAAACAGCCAACAACAGCCTTCATCAACATCTGTCTTCAAGTCATCTTCAACCATCTTCAAGCTTCAAGCAAGCATCAGTCTTCATCTTCACAGCCTTCGAGCAAGGTCTCTATCTTCAATCTTTCAATGGCTTTTCTTCAAGTCTCAATCTGGTGTAATCTTGAAAACAGATAGTGATGCTCTTGGATTCACAGCTAGCAGTGCCTTAGACTTGATCAATGGACTTGGATCTTGGTTCTGTATGCAGCAACCCCTGCTCAAATGCTCTTGATCTTACAATTGAATTCTTCTTGCACTTAGGATGATGAAGTTGGTAGCACACGAATTCTGCTTCAATTCAACCAGATCTTGATGGAAACTTGCTCTATGATGAATGTAGATGATGATAGGATCAAGAGTTTTGAAGAATGATGAAGATTTGATAGAGTTTTTGTGTAATTTGCAAAATTGAGGAATGAGATGTAACTATGAGTTTTCAACCAAATGAATCACCAACCAATGATTGTATCCACTCTACTCAATATATAGATGCTCATGGAACCATCTAGAAGTTGCTGGAACTTTCTTGCACTCAAATCCCTTGTGAATTTGGATATGTTACTTCTTTTGTAAGCAAGCCATGATAACTTCCAAACTTTGAACTAAACTAAAAAATCCACTATTTCCAATGGTCTCAAAACATTCTTTCCAATCAAAATGACCTATAATTTCATCCCATTTGGACATGTTATGAAAAATCTCATTTTTAGGTCACTTTTATTCATTAAATTCACCTTTTAATTGACCAAATTTGAAATCTTGAGCTATGAGCATTTGCCAACTTCCATGACCACTTTCCTATACTCAAAATGTCATTTGGAGCAACTTTGATGTTGTGAAGTTTTTCATTTGAAGCTTCCTTGTATGAGTTTTAGGCATATGCTTGAAATGACCCATAATTCTCAAATGACCAAAATACCATTTGCTTGCCAAGGTCATAAGTAGAGTTCCACAAATCAGATGAAGGCATACCATACCTTTATAGAAATCTAAGATCATGAGGAACGACTCTCATGTTTACCAAAAATCCATTTGAAACCTCCTTGAGGGGCAAAAGTTGCTTGGAAGACAAGTAACTTTCACAGACAAAATTTCAGATGCCTCAGATGACCTATAACTTGCAAGAACCATAACTTGAGTTCTATAAATCTCCTTGATGTCTTCCACCACTAAAATTAAAGGTCTTGAGATCCTCTACAAGTTTCATGTTAGCCAAGGATCCATTTGAAGCTTGCATTTTGAATTATCTTGCTTGGAAGTTTGACCTAAACTAGGGGATTTTACACAGAAACCCTAATTTAGAAACCTCTCTTCTTCTTGATTTATCTTGATTCCTCCTTGGCACAACACCACATCCATATCTACATGTCAAATGAGGCATCCCACATCTTTCAAACAGGCCTTGATGCCCTTCAATCAAGCATTTGACTTAGGGTTGACCCAGGGTTGACCCAGATGAAACCCTAGTTGACTGTCTTCCACTGCAGCTCTTGCAATCACACCAATGACTTGCCTCACTTTCAAAATGACTCTCTAGGTCTTCCATGATGTCTATATACCCTCCATGGCCTCAATTCATGACTCACAACTTCTTTGATGATCTTCAAATACTCTCAAGATATGAGAGAGATCCACTGCTTGATCCACTGACTTCTCAGATTTCAATTTCTTTCTGATGACTTGGATGTGCTTGAATTTGAATAAGAGCCTCTTGATAGGCTCATAGAGATAAGAATAGTACTTAGTCCCTTGTTGGATGACTTGCTATGCTATGCTATGCAAATGATTAGACTATGTACATGACCTAATATGCAAATGACAATGCAATTGAAACATAAACCAAGTGAAGTAAGTTGAGCAAATTTTAGGGTGCAACAGTTGCCCCTATTCAAGCGACTTGGACCCGACTGGGTGAAGCGCGAACGGCCTTCAAACATTCGAGGTACAAGACGGTTGAATACTAAGAACCCAGAAATTTGCCAACCGCAGAAATAAACTGCACCACTGTTTGGGGAACGACATCCACTAACTGAATCTGGTTGTTACGGCAACAACTGATCCGACGTCTGATAATTCTGATTTCAACTTCAACCACCTATGTAACGCCACAGGTACTGAACACTTTTCGCAAAACACCTCTGTCCACAACTAGACTAACCTTATCAACACAAGAAGAGAGACAAATTCGTCAACACGAATAGAGATTCTGTTGTCACAGGAGTAACCTTGTCCACATCTGGACCCAAATTTCGCCAAATCACGAATAAACACAAATCTGTCCACATCAGGACTCACATTACGGAAAAATCTCGGCGCTTTCGCTGGGGAAACATTTCTGTCTAATCACAGAAAACTCCATCCGTCTATCCATACGGGCAAATCATCTGTCTAAACACAGGAAACTTCATCCGCCTATCCATCCGGGAACATCATCTGTCTACACACAGGAACACTTCATCCGCCTATTCATACGGGAACATCATCTGTCTACACACAGGAAACTTCATCCGCCTATCCATACGGGAAAATCATCTGCCTAAACACAGGAAACTTCATCCGCCTATCCATACGGGAAAATCATCTGCCTAAACACAGGAAACTTCATCCGCCTATCCATACGGGAAAATCATCTGCCTAAACACAAGAAACTTCATCCGCCTATCCATACGGGAAAATCATCTGCCTAAACACAGTAAACTTCATCCGCCTATCCATACGGGAAAATCATCTGCCTAAACACAGGAAACTTCATCCGCCTATCCATACGGGAAAATCATCTGCCTAAACACAGGAAACTTCATCCGCCTATCCATACGGGAAAATCATCTGGCTAAACACAGGAAATTTCATCCGCCTATCCATACGGGAAATCACTCCGCCACCACTGCGGGAAAATTTTGTCATTATTACGGGGAAATGACTCCGCCACCACTGCGGGTACGTACTCTGCCAAATACAGGAAAATAATTCCGCCTTTGCTACGGGTAAACACTCTGCCAAATACAGGAAAATAACTCCACCTCTGCTACGGGTAGATACTCTGTCAAATACAGGAAAATAACTCCGCCTTTGCTACGGGTAGATACTCTGCCAAATACAGGAAAATATCTCTGCCTCTGCTACGGGTAACACTCTGTCAAATACAGGAAAATATCTCCGCCTCTGCTACGGGTAAATACTCTGTCAAATACAGGTTTTCTGCCTATCTTTGCAGCAGCTAGCTCCATCAACCACATGGGTAACACAATATGAGTCTAGTCTTCCGATTTTCAGTGCTGACATGGCAGCAAATCTGAGAAGGCCTCTACTGGGGATTTTCTGAATCCACACTGCCAGACACCTATTTTAACATAGGCGGCGACTTCCAAAGATCGATTCACGAATTCTTTTGATGCTGTCATAATAACAACCTTGAAGAAATACTCCGCTGGAGGGGTAAGAGAAACTTAAACAAGCAACTCTGTGGGGAACAATGCCACAATAGACATTATCATTATACGTCTCACGCCGAGATCCTGAATGTTTGGTAATTAATTTGAGCAAGAGCTCTCTCCACCTGCATGGGAAACAACACTTGAAAACAAACGGGTTAACCAACCTGGCTTATGTTTCAAAATGCATATGTTTGACAATGACGCAATGCTCCATTCGACATGGAAATGCTACGCGTTTTATTTGGTGGATGCAAGTATGACACTATATGCCGATGCAAATGCAGACTCGAACTGCTGGGATACAGAAACCGCTTCAGCAAAATAAATGCTGAAGACAATGCCAACTCCGCTGGGGGTAACCAGGTGTTACAAAATTATTCTAGCAAAATAAATGCTAGAAGGTTGAAGCTCGCTTCGCTGAGTAATAACTGAATGCGCCCATCATGATTGAACTTCTGCTGGAGAGTGAACGGGTATCACACGGTATTCCGACAAAATAAATGCCAGGACATACACCACCAACTCTGCCGGGGAGAGTTTTCTTTTTTTAATCTTTGAGTTCCGTTGGGAGGAAAGAAAACACTTGCTGGAAAGAGAACTCCGTTGGGGACGAAACGATTCTCTTGGGGAAAATCAACTGACTCCGCTGGGGGAGCGTAAATGACCCTACTGGGAAGGGTAGACTGCCTGAGTGCAGCTCACATGTTGGAAATATTAATCTTCTGAGGCTAAGCCACTCTGCTTGAGATGGGGGAATCCTGTTGGGGGACACCACACTGTCTGAATACAACCTACAATCTTGGAATCACCAAACTCTGCTGAGGATAAACGACTTTGCTGGAGAATGTCCCTTGGACAAGCTACGACTAGCTGGGGAATTTGATCCTTCTTCAGTGAGGAATTTTGTCATCTCAGAAGCGCAACCTGCATGGGGATTCACTTCACATAACGATCAAGTTTTTCGTTACGAGCTTCTGGTCAATACTGCAATCTTTTGATCATCCATTTCATACGGCTATGAACCCTGCAACACCACAAACAAGACAAGACAAGTCTATGCAACCAAATCTATTCAGGTTAGTGTTAGTGACATTATTTTCAGTTAATTCAAAGTTTTAGCAATTATTGGCAAGGGCCATCGACGTTATACACACGCTAGTTTCATTAAACCTAGGCGTTTATCATGCACAAAACAGTAAAGAACCAGCACCAAATACTGAATAACATGTTTTATTGATAGGGCCCCTAAATGGCCAGAGTTTTGTACACGGGATGTAACTCCTGAAAAGAGGAAGCTACGCACAACGAATATACAAGCATGCACAAGAAGCATAAATATAATGACAAATCAAATTTATACACATGTCGGCAACGGGATGCAGACGAACATCACGAGCTGATCCTCCTATGACTCGCCCGACTCTAATGCTTTCCCGGTATCCACACTTCCGAAGAGATTGTATCTGATAATCGACCCCTCAGGTATATTCTCCCGCACCAATGCTCACAGTAGTATCAAATTCGGACCGCAGTCATTTGCTTTTCAAATCCCTAACTTTTGCGTGAACCGCCCTTTACGGGTTTTCAGCTCACCGGGATACCCTTTTTTTGCCGAAGCCGCCCAGTGTAGGTTTTCAACTTCGCGGGTGTACATTTATTTCAATTTTATCCCTAATTTTTGCCCGAACCTTTCATTTTGTTTTTGGTTCGCCAGGATGCCCCATTTTTGCCTGGACTCTCTTTTTTTTGTCCAGCGGGTCAATTTCAAGCAAAGTATTTTTTAACTGCGTCCGAATTCACAGGCGACGTAAAGTCTTCACCGTCCGTGGTGGACAACAATAAAGCCCCTCCTGAAAAGACTTTTCTGACAACGTATGACCCTTCGTAATTGGGGGTCCACTTGCCCCTGTGATCTGCCTGCGGCGGGAGAATCCTTTTCAGCACAAGGTCGCCCGTCTGAAAGCTCCGAGGATGTATCTTCTTATCATATGCTTTCTTCATTCGGCTCTGGTACAAACGACCGTATGCTAGAGAAGCTAGCCTCTTCTCATCCATTAAACTCAGCTGGTTCAACCTGTCTTTCACCCATTCTGCCTCGTCTAGTTGGACATCTCGTAATACTCTCAGCGAAGGAATCTCAACTTCCAGTGGTAGCACTGCTTCCATTCCATATACCAACGAGAATGGGGTTGCCCCGATTGATGTGCGTACCGTCGTATGATAACCGTGCAAAGCAAAAGGTAGCATCTCATGCCAGTCCTTATAGGTCACCACCATCTTCTGAACGATCTTCTTTATGTTCTTATTGGCCGCTTCAACAGCGCCATTCATCTTGGGTCGGTAAGGGGAGGAATTGTGATGCTTGATCTTAAAATTCTGACAGAGCTCCTTCATCATTTTGTTATTTAGGTTTGAACCATTGTCAGTAATTATCCGCTCGGGGATCCCATATCTGCAAATGATATCCCTCTTGATGAATCGGGCTACCACCTGCTTGGTCACATTTGCATAAGATGCCGCCTCCACCCACTTGGTGAAATAATCGATTGCTACTAGAATGAACCGGTGTCCGTTAGAAGCCGTCGGCTCGATCTTTCCAATCATATCGATTCCCCACATCGAGAATGGCCATGGCGATGACATCACATTCAGCGGACTCGGAGGCACATGGATCTTATCTGCATAGATTTGGCACTTAGGACATCTCTTCGCAAACTTGAAACAATCAGTTTCCATATTCAGCCAATAATAGCCTGCCCGCAGCAGCTTCCTCGTCATAGCATGCCCACCAGCATGCGTACCAAATGTACCCTCATGTATTTCCTCCATGAGCAGCTTCGCCTCCTTCTCATCTACACAACGTAGTAGCACCAAGTCGTGATTTCGTCTGTACAGGACACCGTCCGGATTCAAATAGAAATTACCGCCAATCTCCTGAGAGTCTTCTGATCGTGACTGGATGCCCCAGCCCGATACTCTTTGTTCTTCAGGAAGTTAAGGATATCAAAATACCACGGTTTATCGTCAGATGCTTCGTCAATGGCGAACACGAAGGCAGGTCTGTCAAGCCGAGAGATAACAATTCTGGGAGCCTCATTCCAGAAGTTGACTTTGTACATGGAAGACAAAGTGGCCAGGGCGTCATCCATTTGATTCTCTGCTCGCGGTACATGATGCAATTCAACCTTGTCAAAGAAAGGCAACAATCTCCTTGCGTAATTCATGTACGGTATCAAATTGGGCTGACGTGTCTCCCATTCTCCTTTTATTTGATTCACCACCAGAGCTGAGTCTCCGTATACATCCAGATTTTTGATTCGCAAATCAATGGCTTCTTCAAGCCCCATGACACAAGCTTCGTATTCGGCTTCATTATTGGTAACTGGAAAGGTCAATCGAGCGGTAAACAGGATGTGCGACCCGTGTGGAGTAGTGATGATTGCCCCTATTCCGCTACCATAGGCGTTTACAGCTCCGTCAAAGATCAACTTCCATTTGGAACCCAATTCTGGTCCTTCGTCTGGCAACGGCTCTTCACAATCTTTCATCTTTAGGTACATGATATCCTCGTTAGGAAAATCAAACCTCATCGATTGGTAATCCTCAATAGGCTGTTCTGCCAAGTATTCAGACAGTACACTCCCCTTTATAGCCTTCTGCGAGACATACTGGATGTCATATTCGGTCAAAACCATCTGCCAGCGGGCAATTCTCCCCGATAATGCCTGCTTTTCGAATACATATTTGATAGGATCCATCTTCGAGATGAGCATGGTTGTATGATTCAGCATGTATTGCCTCAAACGCTTGGCGGCCCAGGCCAGCGCGCAACAAGTTTTTTCGAGCATCGAATATCGAGATTCACATTCAGTAAACTTCTTACTCAAGTAGTAGATCGCATGCTCTTTTCTTCCTGTCTCGTCGTGTTGACCGAGAACACAACCCATACTTCCCTCAAGAACTGTCAAATACATAATCAAGGGTCTCCCTGCCACTGGGGGTATCAAAATAGGAGGCTCCTGCAAATACTGCTTTATTTTGTCGAACGCCTTTTGACAATTTTCGTTCCACGTTACAGCTTGGTCTTTTTTCAACAACTTGAATAACGGCTCACACGTAGCTGTTAGGTGAGATATGAACCGAGCGATGTAGTTCAACCTCCCTAAAAACCCGCGCACCTCTTTTTCTGTTCTAGGCGTCGGCATCTCTTGTATTGCTTTTATTTTTGCAGGGTCAACCTCTATTCCTTTTTCGCTCACGATAAACCCCAGCAGTTTACCTGATCTCACCCCGAAGGTGCACTTGTTAGGGTTCAGTCTCAGCCTGAACTTCCTAAGCCTTTTGAATAACTTCAGCAGATTCACCAAATGCTCTTCCTCCGTCTGGGATTTGGCAATCATATCATCGACATAAACTTCGATCTCTTTATGCATCATATCATGGAAAAGAGTTGTCATTGCACGCTGATATGTTGCCCCAGCGTTCTTTAGTCCGAAGGGCATCACTTTGTAACAAAATGTTCCCCAAGGCGTTATGAAAGTAGTCTTCTCCATGTCTTCTGGCGCCATCTTAATCTGATTATAGCCCGAGAAGCCATCCATGAAGGAGAATACGGAGAATTGGGCAGTGTTGTCAACCAGCACATCGATGTGGGGAAGCGGAAAATCATCTTTCGGGCTCGCTTTATTCAAATCACGGTAATCTACGCACATTCTCACTTTACCGTCTTTCTTTGGCACTGGTACAATATTAGTGACCCATGAGGGATATTTTGTAACAGCTAGGAAACCAGCATCCCACTGCTTTTGAACCTCCTCCTTAATTTTCACTGCCATATCAGGTCTAGTTCTGCGAAGCTTCTGCTTGACCGGCGGGCATTCTTCTTTTAGTGGCAGGCGGTGCACAACCATATATGTATCCAGCCCAGGCATGTCTTCATACGACCAAGCGAACACATCACTGTACTCTCTGAGCATTTCCACCAGTCTTCGCTTGACGTCGCTCTGCAGCGCGGCTCCTATACGGATATTCTTTTCAACCTCTTCCGACCCCAGGTTAATAATTTTGATGACCTCCTCATGAGGCAGAATGATTCGTTCTTCTTGCTTTACCAACCAAGACAATTCTTCGGGAACGTCGCCATCTTCAACAATCTCTTCTTCGGCCTGAGATACCAGGTGCTCAAAGTCGAGACGAGTCATAGGCAGTTCAATGATGTCATCTGTAAATATTATCCTGCAAAAGGAATGGTTAAATGCTTCAAAATGCGTATACAGCGAATAACCATGTTGCCATTTTATTGTAAAACACGAAACAGGAAAAACAGAGATCGCAATATTTGTACATGAAAAAACGCCTTTTATTTAATGATTAAACAACGCAATGTACATAACAGCACAACCCTAAGCAAAATCACGATGGCTCGGGTAAGACACCAGATTGTTCAACAATTAAGAAAACAAAGTATTACTGTTTGTGAGTCACAGGAACAATCTCCTGAATAGACCAATTGCATAATCCTTGTCCTGGCACGCTTGGCTGAATCCAGGCGTCCATGTCACAATCACTGTCTCCTTCCTCAGAATCTGAAACAGCGTTGATGGCCTCGTGACACACTCCACTAGCTGTAATTGTTATCGGTCCTCTGAAACGGGGTGCCCCCACAGCAGGTGTTGATGACGACGGTTGATATCCCAGCCCAAATCGGTCCATCTTCACGGGAATATCCAGCACCTTGCCCCAACCCTTTGTCTCACCAGTCTCTACTAGAGCCTGGGCCTCCTTGTATGACGAGACGGCCACCTCTGACGCTTTACTCGGCCCGGGACCTTTGTCTTTGATGCGCAACCCTTCAAAGACTTGACAGGGTGTTTCATGAATCTCGCCGTCGACCTCTACATACTTGAATGATGACAGATGGCTGACCAATATATCTTCTTCTCCATAGACCGTGACCACACTGTCCCCTACCATGTATTTCAACTTTTGGTGCAAGGTAGACGTGACTGCCCCAGCACCATGGATCCAGGGTCGTCCGAGAAGGCAGCTGTATGCTGGCTGGATGTCCATAATATAAAATTCAGTCGCGAAAACCTCCGGCCCCACCTGTAGAGGTAATGTTATGGATCCAAAGACTGTTCTTCGTGTACCATCGAATGCCCTGACCACCAAGTCACTAGGCGTACACAGGATTCCTCTGACATCCAGTTTCATCATTGCTTTCTTCGGCAGCACGTTCAAGGACGATCCGGTGTCTACCAGTACATGCGACATGACTGAGCCTCTACACTCAACTGAGACATGCAATGCCATGTTATGCTCTCTCCCCTTCGGGGTCAAATCAAAGTCTGTAAATCCCAAGCTATGGCCTGCGTTCACATGCGCCAACACCCCCTCCAGCTGATTCACGGAAACATCTTGGGGTACGAAGGAAGTATCCAGAACTTTCAACAATGCATTTCTGTGAGCTTCGGAACATAATAGCAACGACAATATGGATATCTTTGATGGCGTCTGTTGAAGATGCTCAACAATCTTATAATCGCTCTTACGAATAAGGCGCATGAACTCTTCCACATCCTTCGATGACGTTTCTTTTTCGTTCCTTTGCACAGGGACAGTCTCATTCATCTTTCCTTTTCCTTTCGCCAGTCGTTCAGCCTCTACCTCAGGCGATATGAAGATTCTCCCACTTCTTGTCATACCTCCGGTACCGACGACGTTGTCTACAACCTCAACTGGCTGTTTATTAACATCAATTTTCACCCCATCGCAGTATACTTCCAACCCATAGGTCCAGGGGACTGCCTTAGTGCTCTCATAAGGGATTGGTCCTGCCTTGGTGATAGTGATCGGCGGTCTCTTGGCCGGCGCTGTTATAGTTATCGTTTTTCGGGGAATCGTCACAGTAGCTACATCACTTTGCTTGTCCGCTAATACCTCTGCAGGCTCTTCAACTGCCGTTCTGTCGAATTGCAATGTGCCTCCATCTATTAAGGTCTGGATACCCTTTTTCAATTCATCATAACCCCCAGCTTGGGTCCAACACTCTAAACAATACTCGTCGCAACCTAGATACACACCACCTTGTAATAACCTGCTCTTTATCTCGCACAACGGTGTCTTTAGGTCGTCAACATTCATAATCAAGTTCAAGCCCTCCTCAGTTAAAATGGCATTTGCCCCATGGTTGGGCATGGGCTTTTGTACTATGTTCAGACCCGCCTGTCCAAAATTGATAGCCTTACTATCCAATAGATCCTGCACCACATGCTTGAACGCGTGACAACTCTCTACATCATGGCCCGGAGCCCCGGAGTGGAATTCACAGTGCTTGCTTGCGTCAAAGCCGTACGGAGGAGTGCCCGTTACTGGCGCCATAGTTCTCCTTTCCACCAAGTTCAAACCCAGTAACGTCTGTAGCAATTCTGCATACGTTGAAGGAGGCGTTTCAAACACCCTCCTTGGTCTGCCCCCCTGGACTCTGCGCTGGACAGGATGTGCCCCCTGTTGTGGCTGCTGTTGCTGTTGTTGTTGTTGTATTAGTTGTTGCTGAAATGGAATAGTAACACTTGCCACCTGCTGCGGCTGATTGTACTGGTTTCGCCCTCTGCCCCGGCCTCGGCCTCCAAACACTACGCTTGCATCGCCTTGACGATGCCCACCGAAATCCCTTCTGTTACTGCCAGCCGAAGTGGATTCTTCAGCTTGGAATCTTCCCTGTTTAATGTTGCTTTCAATCTTCTCTCCCATCAGGATTAAGTCTGAGAAACTGCCCAAAGAAGTATGAAACAACTTGTCATAAAACATATCGGTAAATGTTCCTATGAACATATCATTCATTTGTTTATCCTCTAAAGGAGGATGAACTCAAGCAGACATGTCGCGCCATCTCTGCGCATACTCTTTGAAGCTCTCGCCCTTCTTCTGGGACAACCCCTGCAATTGGACCCGGTTGGGTGCCAAGTCACTGTTGTACTTATAGTGAGCCACAAATGCTTCAGCCAGCTGCTTCCATGTCTTTATCTGTGTTGGTTCCAACCCCATATACCATTCGAGGGAAGGACCAGACAAGCTATCTTGAAAGAAATGCATCAGCATCCTCTCATCGTTTGAATACGCCGACATCCTTCTGTAGTATGACCGCACGTGCACTTTTGGACAGGTATCCCCCTTATACTTGTCGAATGTGGGAGCTTTGAATTTTATTGGTACCCTCAGGCCAGGCACCAGACCCATTGTAGTCATATCTAGGCCAACAGCGCTTTGATTCACGACCCCCTTCATCTGCTCCTCGAGCATCTTGATTCTCTGAGAGTCATCCATAGGACCTTCGAAACCTCCACCGGAGAAAGCATCCTCTTGCTGATCTTCTAGCCAATTACCGTTCCCAGTTCCGTATCCATCGTACCCGTTGTTACGGCCAACTCTAGTCTGATTCATTACAGGACCTCGACCCCTGTTACCATACCCAGGAGCAACTCCTACAGGTCCAAAAGCCATTAACCCAGCGCCATTTCCATTTCCGAATCCGCCATAACCCTGATTAGTCATACCAAATCCGTCCTGTCCGAAGCCTTGAGCGTTGAAGCCGTACTTCCCAGCATGATCAAACCCCTGGTTATTGAAGTCGAATCCATTATTACCGAAGCCATTACCTCCCATATTATCACCCAGGTTGACATCTCCGAGTCCAACGTTGTTGACGACAGTCTCGTTACCGATTCCAACGTTACCGTTCCCAGCGGCAGCGCCGTTGTTCACATTGACAGCAGGTATGTTTACCACAGGTGGAGCTACTGGTGTGGGGGTACCATCCCCGTGAATAGTGTCAACTCGCCCAGAATGATGATCTTCATTTCCGTGCCCAGCATTTCTTACCAACAGAGGCTGCACCAAAGCTTGCAAATTCTCCTGGCCTTTCGCAATGGTCTCCATTGTCTGCATGAATAGCGCCAGCTTCTCACGCATGTCTTGCATTTCATTCTGCATCTGATCCATAATTCTTCGGCAGTTGGTACGAGTGGAGTATCGGTGCGGGCGCTGACTTTCAATCCTGAAAAGACCTGGTACAGTGCAAGAAATGAGATATAGTTCGATAATCACCTGTAATGCAATATGAATGGGAATGCAATGCAATATGTGTCTGTGCATTAGGGAATATCATTCCCCGATTCTAGTGCGAGTGTGCCAGTGCGGTGACAGTGACAGCAATACGATGTTCGGAGCCGAATCATAGAAAACACCTCATATATTGCAGAGAAATCCATTAAGCCAAGAATACCATATCAATGAGTGTACAATATGAAGGCATGACCTCGACCAACAATCCTGGTGATGGTCAGCGCAAATGCAAATAAAGCATACACACTAATATATGAAATGGTCAAGTACTCCCATAGGCCTGGTACTCCTCTAATAACTTCTTAGTCTCTGGATGACTTGGTCGGGTAAGCAGACCCTCAACAAGTAGATCTCTTCGCTTGAGAACACGTCGTAAATCGCCAGCAGATTCTTCCCATGCCCCTTCTCCGAAGCGATCCTCTAGCTTCCGCTTCTGAGACACAGCTTCTTTCTTGCCTTCGATGGCCTTGTTCAATGCATTCTGGAGACTATATCTAGCCATTACCTCCTCTTCATACTTCTTAGTGCTAGCCTTCAACTGTTCTTCGAGTTCAGAAATTTGCTGCTTCAATTTGTCTTCCCTCTTTTTGTTGTTGGTTAGCGTAGCATTCCACGTCTTGTTACAAGAAGAGATTTCCCGGTGGGCGGCATCGAGTGCTTTGTTTTTAGACTCCAACATGTCATGAGAGCTCCTGAACTCTTTCCCCAGGCGTTCACGCTTCTTTTTCTCTTCAGTCAGTTCAGCCCCTAGCCTGTTTACTAACTCGATCTGCTGTTGGAAAGAATGCACAGCCTTGTTCTTCTCGCTACGCATCTGAGCCAGCTCCTTTTCTAACCCTTCATTGATCTTCATCAAGGCTTCTTTTTCTTTTACAACTTGCTCGTAGACCTCCATAGTAACAGTGGTTGGTTCCTCTACCGGAATGTGCACAGGGACTGGTGCAGCGGGAAATGGCATCAGCAACTGTCTTGCTCTCTCTTGGATCCAAACTTTGTATGGTACATAAGCCTGACAATCATTCTTCCCCAACAGTGGTTTCCCTCTTCTGTTGAGACGCATCCAGGCGTGCTGAAGCTTGGCTAGTAACTCTCCATTCAAATCACCGGTGAAGTACAGAGATTCCTGTACTTCTTCCTCCTTGGGTGGGTTCTTCAACGCGTATCCAAACTGGCGAATAAACAAAGACGGATTGTAATTGATGCACCCTTTTCTTCCTATCAAAGGAACATTAGGATACCCAGAACAACTGAAAATAAGCTCAGACCCCAGCAAGTCTCGGTCAAACCACTCAATGTCTTCAGAAGATAGTCTCATCAGGTGCTCTGGCCAGTCAACTGTAGTTGCACTGTCTACAAAAGGTCCCTTCAGGGGGAGATGGCTCTTAAACCACATGCACAGCAAAGGCACACAACAAGAGACGTTCTTGCCTCTCCTGTTCTCATTTCTGTAGTGCATCGAATGGTAGAAGTCCCCGATCAATGTGGGTACAGGGTTGCCAGCAGCAAACAGATGAAATGCGTCCATGTCCACGAAGTTCGGGAAATTGGGAAACAGCACTATCCCATAAATGCATAGAGCCAAAACAGCGTTAAAGACTACCCAACATCCATTCTTGGCGTATTCTTGAGCCTTACCAATCAGAAACTGGAGGGAGAAACCTGGAACCCCGCGCCAAGAAGTCATCAATAGCTCAGAAGCATTCATGTGCAAAGCCTTAGCTAAGTCCTCCAACTTGGGCTCAGCGGCAGAGTGAATAAAGGGAACCTTATTCTGTACTGGCAGCTCAGTAAACTCTACATACTCTTCAATGGTAGGCCCCAAAATAAAGTCAGCGAACATGAAACATCTCAAAGCAGGGTCATAGAATTGCATCAGTGTATACAGCCCATTCAGTTCATCATCAGTTGGTTTGCGAACCAATCTCAACAGCCTTCCGTAACTCTGCCTGAAGCTTCTACGGACATCCTCATCAGCAAGAGAAACCATACCCAGGAGGGGAGTAATATCAGGGATAGGTAACTTGTAGGCAACTGTCATCCTCAAACCAGCCATGATTAATACTCAGAAGTCCGGACACTAGAACCAGGGAATATGCAAATGCACCTGCAGCACAGACACACGTTAATGGGATGCAATGATAATGGTTATGCGAACAATGCAATGCAAATAACATGCAACAGGGACCAAATGCCATGGCTGAGAAGCCTGAACCATATCAAAAGTCTCAGATGGACCCTCCAGAATTCCTCAAGCCCTGGTCTTGGACAGACCCAATACAAAGCTCCAACACTGGTCTCTGATAGACCCCATAACATAACTCTGACTGGTCTCTGACAGACCCCATATCATAACTCCAACTGGTCTCTGATAGACCTCTCAACTATCCATAAATACCCAGGATCTCAGATCAAGAAACAATCGGTATCTGAAGGTCTAGTTACCTGCATAACCCCAACCCTCTCACAGGTAGGTGTCCTAGTAACTGACAAAGGTATGGCATCCTATGCGGTCGTCGGCGTCACAGACTTTCAGGGTTGATGATACGATTCCCAGAAGGAGTGGCATCATCAAATCCTGAAGAGGCCTCACTTAGCCAACTTCCAAATGATCGGTTCCCAGAGTCGACAATCCAACTAACCAGCAACCCGAGCCACCCAAAGGGCAGGACAGGAGGCCAACCAGAAGAACCTCGTCTGAGTGTGGATTTCGCGGGACACTAGGACATGCAAAGCACGTGCGCGCCCACTAATTTCCACTCTAATTCTAGGTGCACTCAAGCCCAGGTCCGACTTATCTCTCAATCATGGAACACCCGTCACACCCCAATACAGTAATAATAACCATAATATAATGCTGAAAGTAAATGACATAAATGTAAATCCATACAAAATCCTCGACGGGAAAACAAGCGCTAGGATTGACTTGCTTAAGGGATGTTAGATCCCAAATGCATAAGGAACTGTCGCAGTCCTTAGCAGCCAGGGGACGTTGGATCCCCAGCAGAGTCGCCAGCTGTCGCTACTGCGAAAATCGGCGCCGGCTGAACAGAAGAGTCACCACCGTGCGTTATTTATCCCAACGGAGGGAAAGGAAACGCTCGAGGTAAACCTACCGCAAAACGGGGAAAGGAATGGTCATCGCAACCAAATCCTGGATTCGGGAGTCGGTTACGCAAGGGGAAGGTATTAGCACCCCTCACGTCCGTCGTACTCGACGGGATCCACGCTTGTTTTCTGGTACGGATTGTTATTCTATCTACTCTAAAGGTCAGGGTTAAAAAGAAAAGAAAATGACTCGGCAAAGTATCGCACTTTATGCCTACGTATTCCCGTCTGGAACGAGAAATCAGAGTCAACGTAGTTCGCCTACCTACGGGAAAGGAGGGGAAGGTTGCTCGCTAGAATATCGCATCCTATGCCTACGTACTTTCATACAGCATGAAAGATCAGAGCAAACGTAGTTCGGGCCACGTACGACACAAGTCTGTCTTGATTGTTTTTATCTCCTTCTGAAAAAGGGTTTTTCTGGTTACTGGTCCAAGCGGACAAAAATGACGTTTTGATGAGTTCACATTCTTTTACGGAAGAAGTGTATTTTATTGTGTTTGAAAGATTTATTGTGTTTTTTCTGTTTGTTTTGAGGAAGAAGAGACAGAACTCTAACCTATGGTTGAAAAGGGGATCAAACTATCCTAATGTTATCATGCATGGGTTAAGACCTAATGTCTATCATGCTCCTCTCTTGCACAGAGAGAAACAGAGATCCTAAGGGATAAACGGAAACATAAACAATAGCATATATACAATAAAGCAGTAAAATGCATGGATGCAACAATACAAGCGAGGCAAGGGAGTCCCACTCACCCTCGAACCTAGAAAACAATAGGCAAAAGCGAACAATATTCGCTTCCAACCTAACAGGTTAAACAGCAAGCAATACAGTCAGGGAAATTCAAACAATACATCAAAAATTAAACAGCAGAAATAAACAGCCAACAACAGCCTTCATCAACATTTGTCTTCAAGTCATCTTCAACCATCTTCAAGCTTCAAGCAAGCATCAGTCTTCATCTTCACAGCCTTCGAGCAAGGTCTCTATCTTCAATCTTTCAATGGCTTTTCTTCAAGTCTCAATCTGGTGTAATCTTGAAAACAGATAGTGATGCTCTTGGATTCACAGCTAGCAGTGCCCTAGACTTGATCAATGGACTTGGATCTTGGTTCTGTATGCAGCAACCCCTGCTCAAATGCTCTTGATCTTGCAATTGAATTCTTCTTGAACTTTGGATGATGAAGTTGGTAGCACACGAATTCTGCTTCAATTCAACCAGATCTTGATGGAAACTTGCTCTATGATGAATGTAGATGATGATAGGATCAAGAATTTTGAAGAATGATGAAGATTTGATAGAGTTTTTGTGTAATTTGCAAAATTGAGGAATGAGATGTAACTATGAGTTTTCAACCAAATGAATCACCAACCAATGATTGGATCCACTCTACTCAATATATAGATGCTCATGGAACCATCTAGAAGTTGCTGGAACTTTCTTGCACTCAAATCCCTTGTGAATTTGGATATGTTACTTCTTTTGTAAGCAAGCCATGATAACTTCCAAACTTTGAACTAAACTCAAAAATCCACTATTTCCAATGGTCTCAAAACATTCTTTCCAATCAAAATGACCTATAATTTCATCCCATTTGGACATGTTATGAAAAATCTCATTTTTAGGTCACTTTTATTCATTAAATTCACCTTTTAATTGACCAAATTTGAAATCTTGAGCTATGAGCATTTTCCAACTTCCATGACCACTTTCCTAGACTCAAAATGTCATTTGGAGCAACTTTGATGTTGTGAAGTGTTTCATTTGAAGCTTCCTTGTATGAGTTTTAGGCATATGCTTGAAATGACCCATAATTCTCAAATGACCAAAATACCCTTTGCTTGCCAAGGTCATAAGTAGAGTTCCACAAATCAGATGAAGGCATACCATACCTTTCTAGAAATATAAGATCATGAGGAACGACTCTCATGTTGACCAGAAATCCATTTGAAACCTCCTTGAGGGGAAAAAGTTGCTTGGAAGACAAGTAACTTTCATAGACAAAATTTCAGATGCCTCAGATGACCTATAACTTGCAAGAACCATAACTTGAGTTCTATAAATCTCCTTGATGTCTTCCACCACTAAAATTAAAGGTCTTGAGATCCTCTACAAGTTTCATGTTAGCCAAGGATCCATTTGAAGCTTGAATTTTGAATTATCTTGCTTGGAAGTTTGACCTAAACTAGGGGATTTTACACAGAAACCCTAATTTAGAAACCTCTCTTCTTCTTGATTTCTCTTGATTCCTCCTTGGCACAACACCACATCCATATCTACATGTCAAATGAGGCATCCCACATCTTTCAAACAGGCCTTGATGCCCTTCAATCAAGCATTTGACTTAGGGTTGACCCAGGGTTGACCCAGATGAAACCCTAGTTGACTGTCTTCCACTGCAGCTCTTGCAATCACACCAATGACTTGCCTCACTTTCAAAATGACTCTCTAGGTCTTCCATGATGTCTATATACCCTCCATGGCCTCAATTCATGACTCACAACTTCTTTTATGATCTTCAAATACCCTCAAGATAGGAGAGAGATCCACTGCTTGATCCACTGACTTCTCAGATTTCAATTTCTTTCTGATGACTTGGATGTGCTTGAATTTGAATAAGAGCCTCTTGATAGGCTCATAGAGATAAGAATAGTACTTAGTCCCTTGTTGGATGACTTGCTATGCTATGCTATGCAAATGATTAAACTATGTACATGACCTAATATGCAAATGACAATGCAATTGAAACATAAACCAAGTGAAGTAAGTTGAGCAAATTTTAGGGTGCAACACTTACCGTGTGGCGTTGCCTCCGAATCTTTCAAATTTGCATGATGTATTCCATATTTCGCAACTTCGAAAGTATGTTTCGGATCCATCACATGTTATTCCTATGGACGAGGTTGAAGTGAGAGATAACCTTACAGTTGAAGCCTTACCGATTAAGATTTTGGACCGTGAAGTTAAGAAGCTAAGAGGCAAGGATATTGCGCTTGTGAAAGTAGCGTAGGGAGGCGCTTAGGAAGGAAATATGACTTGGGAACTAGAGAGTGGGATGCGAGAGTCGTATCCGGAGTTGTTTGGGTCAGGTAATATTTTCGAGGATGAAAATTTCTAAAGAGGGGGAGAGTTGTAACGCCCCGTTTCAGATTACTGCATGAGTTGGTGTTGTGGCTTACCGTGTGGCGTTGCCTCCGAATCTTTCGAATTTGCATGATGTATTCCATATTTCGCAACTTCGAAAGTATGTTCCGGATCCATCACATGTTATTCCTATGGACGAGGTTGAAGTGAGAGATAACCTTACGGTTGAAGCCTTACCGATTAAGATTTTGGACCGTGAAGTTAAGAAGCTAAGAGGCAAGGATATTGCGCTTGTGAAAGTAGCGTGGGGAGGCGCTTAGGAAGGCAATATGACTTGGGAACTAGAGAGTGGGATGCGAGAGTCGTATCCGGAGTTGTTTGGATCAGGTAATATTTTCGAGGATGAAAATTTCTAAAGAGGGGGAGAGTTGTAACGCCCCGTTTCAGATTTCCCATTTTTTTTAGTCTTTCATTTTATTTGGGTGATTATTATTTTATTTGTGAAATTGGTGTGTTAATATGTTATGTTTGCATATTGTGTTATTTTATCGTTTTGAGAGTTTTCGGGGAGATTAGGTTGGAGGTTATTTTAAATATTTCTTAATTAATGTTAAGTTAGATATTTTGAGAGAAAAAATAATAGAAATAATTAGAATAGAAAGATATAAGAGAGAGAGAAAGAGGAGAGAAATGAAAAAAGAAAGAAGAAAAAAGGAGAGAAAGAAAGAGGAAGAAGAGAAAAGGGAAGAAAAAGAGGAAAAAGCTTGGAAATCTTCAAAACGACTTCTAGGAATCAATTTAATCGGGTAAGAGTGTGAAATCTTATTATCTCATTAATGTGTATCATTATGTATGTGTTGTTTGGATTGTTTTGGTTGTTTTTCTACATTATTTCCATTTTAGGTTGAATTGGTTAAATCGATAGAAACCAATGTTTTCACGGTTAGAATTTGAAATAAATTGCGTAGTTTAGTCGAGGAATGTTAGGCCGAGACTATTGGAACTTGTTTGATTGAAATCGGGTGCTTTTGTGACTTTTTGACATTTTTGGATAAGTGAGGGTTTGAGTAGCGAAGTATTCGCTAGTCGAATCACTGGCGAGTGAGGTAGCGAAGTGTTCGCTAAGCGAGTACACAGCGAGCTGCCAGCGAATACTCCCAGACTTGGGCAGAACCAAAATTACCAAAACTCGCTGGAGCGAGTGGAGTAGCGAAGGACTCGCCATTCTACTCGCCTAGCGAGCATGCTAGCGAGCATGACAGCACAACATTTTCTTTTTATTCCATCCAACATTGATTCTTCGACTCGGATGTTGTTCAACCTTCTCCCGAAACGTGTAGCTTGTGTGCTGTTATATGATATGTCGTGGGTAGCCGTATGGTGTGAATCCTAGATTGTGGAATCTATTGTGAATTGTGGCCTTTTGTTAAATAAATGCATTGTTTAAATTAAATGTAAATGTGTGATAATTGTGATAGAGTTCGCTGCCGTTTAGGTGGTAAAGTGATGCTCGTTGCCGTTTGGCGTAATTGATGTGATTGTGTATATCGATTGTATGTGATAGTATTAGATGAATGCATGAATATATTGTAAATATGTTTGCATTTCAAGAGTGTCTTGAGTCATTTTGCATGTGAAGCATAATGATGTACATTCTTGTGTTGTGTGATTCTAATGAGAATCCGTTGTAACGTCCTGTGCTTATGTGAGGTATGAGCGATGATTACAAACAATTAAGCGCCTATGTGAGGTGTGAGCAATCAGATTGTGTTCCTATGTGTGCTAGGATGTTCATGATTCTGTTGTGATACATTTGTATATGTATCTTGTTGATGAATGTTTATGTATACATGACTGATGTTGTTGAATCATACTGGATGATATATATATATATATATATATATATATATATATATATATATATATATATATATATATATATATATATATATATATATATATATATATATATATATATATATATATATATATATATATATATATATATATATATATATATATATATATATATATATATATATATATATATATATATATATATATATATATATATATATATATATATATATATATATATATATATATATATATATATATATATATATATATATATATATATATATATATATATATGTTTGATGTTATTCAATGTTTAGATTTTCCGCTTATATTCTAAATATTGAGATGTGGGTGTAAGGACTAAGTTCCTCTGTTGCAAAGTTACCCCACTGTTGCATATCTTTTGTTGAGCAGGTGTTGTATGTTTTAATTTCTTGCGTAATGATACTCGCCCCTTTTATACTATGTTTATAATTATACTCTGATGAAATTTTTAATATGTGACTAATTGTTTATGTGATTATTTGGGGGTATAGAAAGGGGGTGTTACAGTGAGCGTTGGAGGGGCTTTAAGATACAACTCACCTGTGATTATATTAAACATGGAGAAGATAAAGAAAAGTATCCATATGATGTATATTCATATATTGATCAAGATGTTTGTGAAAATTTTTTGGTCATGCACCACTCTTGAATTCTTGGCAAAGAGCCAAAAAGGAAAGGAAAATCAAGCTAGAAATATCTATCCTCATAGATTGTCTCGTGGAGGATATCGTAAACTTGAAAAGACGATGATCAAAGATAAAAGAAAACACAAGGAGGTAGAGTTGGGAGCTTCTATAAGTCTTGACCAGACTCCATCTCCACCATCATGCCACGAGAAATGGAAGACGACATGTCAAAGAAAAGATGGCGAGTTCACATTAGATGCTACGTGCGAAGTGTCTTAAAGGATTGTAAGTATATAATTTTTTCAACAATATTTATTTTAGTTAAGTCTATTTTTTAAAGATGAAATTTCACATGTGTTGTAGGATGAGTTGGTTGAACAAACCGAAGTTGACCACTTCACTTCACAACATCATCATGACATATTGGTAGAAGCAATTAGAACCGAGAAGCATACTGGACGTGACCGTGGTGTTGGAAGAGGCATTGTGTTATACCCTAATTTTTTACCCTAATATCCCACATCATTTTCACTTCATTAGAATCATTGTGTGAATATTTTTATGAATCACTAACCCATTTCAAAATACAAATATTGTTGTTTGTTTCATTTGATTTTTGAATTACAATTTGAAGCCTCAAAAGAGATCCAGACAAAGGATCAATAAAAAATGGGCATGATATTAAACTTACCCAATCCCTCATTCATCTATGAATATAAATAGTTTCACCCCATCCATAATCAAGTGCAAGATTGCATCATGACAAGCTCATCAAGCATCAAGTCTATCTAGTGCACTAATTAGGGTTTTGGTTGATCAGGGTCTCCAAAGTGAATTTTTCATCTAGGAATGAGCCAATAACTCAATAT
This sequence comes from Lathyrus sativus, assembly GCA_963859935.3. Lineage (NCBI taxonomy): Eukaryota > Viridiplantae > Streptophyta > Magnoliopsida > Fabales > Fabaceae > Lathyrus > Lathyrus sativus. Next base: position 454,712,544 of record OZ012738.1, on the reverse strand, counting down.
ATATTTCAAGGACCTAAAATTCCTCATATTAGTCCATTCATATTACTATATTGATCCAAAGAACTTGATTCATAAACAATGTAAGGATTCAAATTCATTTGAGCCACAAACTAGGGTTTTGATGAAAAGTCAACTGTACCTTTGACTTCTAAGGCAAGGCATGATCTCAAACATTGGGAGATGATTCAAGACATTCAAAAACACCTTTGGTGTCCATCCATGATGTTTAATTTAGCCCAAGGATTTGATTTCATAAAGGATCACAAAGTTTAAAATTCATCTGATACAAAAAGTCAACTGTGGTTAAAATCAAGTTTGACTTTTTGAGTTTTTGGTCAAACATGGCCTCTTCAAGTCAAGAATAATGTTAATATGATAATTGAATCATGACTGATCAAGAAAAATCAAGAAAAGAGAGGTTACTTGTAAAGAGGCAACCATGAAGAAATGAAAAATTTTCAAAGTTATGGAAAAAACCCTAATTTGGTGCAAACTTTACAAAGGCATAACTTCCAAACCAAGCAACCATTTTCTTTGATCCAAAGATCAAATTGAAGAGCTTGTTACATACTAGAACTTTGTCACTTAGGATGGATTCCCAAAAAATACATAGATTTTGAGATACAAAGGCGTGGAGTTAGGGTTTCAATACTCTTTGAACTTTGACACTTAGAAAATTTTGGACAGAATCTATTTTGTGTTTTAGCCAACTTTGAGGCCATTTTTCTCCATGATCCATAATGATTCAAGAAAAACCTCAAACATCATACTTAAAGTACATTATACCAGCTTTCCAAAATGATCAAGAGCATCAAAATCCCTTACTTGAGCTAGGAGATATGGAGTGCATAACATGCCTTGATGAAGCTGTTTTGGTAAGGCAGATTTGGCATTACTTGTGGTACACGATTTTTTAGTCCAAATGTAATTACATGCCAAGATAATTCAACATAGTATGACTGAATCATACAAAACCTACAAGATAGAGCCACTAAGTCAAGAGGAATCCCTTTGAAATAATGAGACATATCACTTAAGCCTTGAATTCAAAAGGCATTTTTGCAAAATAGTGCATTGTCAAATAAGCCACTCCTACCAGTCAAGATGAACTCTTAATCAACAATTAAAATCTCTACATAATGTGGAATGGGTCAAAAGGAGAGCTAGGCCGGTAGAAGAGATAAGGTACCTTGAGATATAAGTAATGATGCATTGCCAAAACCATTGAACATTGAGCTCATCCTTCAACCATCATTATTCCTCCAAAACAAACTTGCTCCCCTATAAATAGAGGCCACATTTGATCATTCATAGTACACCAAAATAATCACAACATTTGTTTTATCATTCTTCCTCTTTCACTTCAAAACTTCAAAGAGTGAGAATCAAATTTTCAAAACCAGAGCTTTTCCACTCAAAGTTTTGATTCAAACACTTCACATACATCATGTAGAAGTGATCCAAACACTTAAACACTTTCTATAACACCGAATTCATCAAGATCACATATCACCTTGATCAAGCTGCAATTGTATTAGAGCCAAGTAATCCAAGAGGTTTCAACTTGTTCTAAGCATCCCAACACAATTCTTGAGGTCCAAGGAAGTTGTCCAGATCATCAAATCACATCTGTAACACCTCCAACTGAGGATTCTATTTCTTATTGCAAGGTAAGTATGAACTTTTCAAACTTAATGATTCATGCATCATAAATGTTATTTCACGTTACCATTGTATTTCTAGAAGTTCATAGATCATTTACCCTCAATGAATTGTCATTTATATTACGTGTATAGGATTTCATGATAGTTTTTGCAAAACTAGGGTTCATCTGGTTCGTGCATGATAATTCACTCCACACTAAAAATAAATGAAATTAAAAACTACCATTCGATTCCTTGTTTAAAAACGAACAACTTTCATGTTTACATATTTCAAAATCATTACGTATTAAGTGAGATAGCATCATTTCAGCTAAAATGGTGCCCGAGGAAGAAGATGAAGTTCATGGCATGCAGTTTTTTAATTTTGGCATGAAATCTTAATATTATTTTAAATGTATGTGTCTAGTTAACACCAACGCGTGTTGACTCAGTTGGAATGGGTGTGTTTTGTTGGCCTTATCCTTGGTGGCGTGGGTTCAAATCCCACCGATGACTTTTTTTACCACTTTTCATATTTTTCGCATTTTTATTCCAAAATTCAAACATTTATTTCTCCTATCAAATTAATTCTTTTTAACCCTATTTTTTCACACATATCACTCATACACTCTATTATTTTAATCTATCAAAAAATTCCAAAAAAAAGATATTATTTAATCACTTTTTATTAAGTTGAAAAGAAGTGCTTTTTTAGGTTTAAAATCTTGAAAATTTGATTTTCTTTCTAATGTTTTCAAACCTAATTCATTTTTGATTCTCATATGGATGAAAACAATTTTTTTAAACATTGTTATAACAACACAACATGTTTATCATGACTTACATATCATTTATACCATGTTTTAAATCATTTCCTTTTTGAAAATGCTTCTGATTAATTCTTTCATTAGGGTTTCATCTTGATTTAAAAACCTTTTTCAAAACTTCTTAAACAACTCTTTGGGCCTCTATTAAAGTGTAAATCCCTCCCCTCCTCCTCAAAACTTTCTTCAATTTCTCAATAAATTTCAGTCTTTCAAACCTCAATATTCAACTCTCATAAAACACAACCCTAGTGGCATTCAAATCTAATAAACACGGACCTCTATCAGAGTGTAAGACCCGCCACCTTTTCAAGTCAACCATTCTCAGATATGGGCCTCTATCATAGTGTAAGACCCACCACTTTTTGAAGTCAACCATGCTTTGGCATGGGCCTCTATCAGAGTGTAAGACCTATCACCTTTTCAAGTCAACCATGCTTAGACATGGGCCTCTATAAGAGTGTAAGACCCTCCATTTTCAATTCATGTCTATACTTGTCATATACTTGTTGTTTCACCCCAAATTTTGACCCCTTATATCCTCTTCATATCATATGCATTTATTTATCTAACCTTAACAAGTTTCGAAGTGTGTTTTTGTCAAGATACAGATGAAACGGGGCTCCACACTGATAAAATCGAAGTTTCGAGGATTGGGCAACCAATGTTTTGGGTTGAATCATTTATGAAATGAGATCAAGAGTACCATATTGGGCCATGTGTGAGTTCAATTTGAGGTAATCAACCACAGATGGGGTGCAGTGCAGTTCAAGGCACCCGATTAGGGTTTTTCGGGTTGAAAAAGTCAATTGTAGTTTGACTTTAGATTTGAGAAATTATTCAAGGATAAAAGTATGGTTTAAAAAGTTCATATCGCTTGGTAAAGTCCCCTCAAAGAGTTTCAAAGTCTTGGAAGCTCCGGAACATGAACGGACGGTCCGGTAATCGCCGATCGATCGTACGGTTGACCGAAAAGTCAACCCCTCAAGTTTTAGGAATTGGACTTCAAGTTGTGAAGCAAAGTTGTTCCTTATGTCATGAGGGACCTACATATCAATTTTCATGATCATCGGATCAAGGACGTGAGAGTAATCGAAAAATCGGGAAATTAGGGTTTCGAAAGGGGCTAAACCCTAACTCCCTAACCACACACCCAAATGAGGTGGTTCAAAGCTCGTCGGAAAGCTATTAACAAGTCCTACAAAAGTCCTATACTAGTCCACACTCAAAAAATGCATGGAATTGGAGTTATCATCAAAGTCATTTTTTAGTACAAAACACTTGGTGAATTTCTCAAAATCTGGCTGCATCAAAACTTGTTTTTTGCTAACTTTAAGGGACTTTTCAACCAAGATGCACATAGATTTGGAACTTTTGACAAACATGAATGTTGTAGGGCTATATGAGGGCTTTCCAAAAAGAACAAGAACTCCCCAAGAGGAGTTGTGAGCTGGAAGTTATGGTGTCTTGAAGTTGGGTCTGTCACACTAAAAGTTCACTTGCTTCAACATCTCAAAATTGGATTTTCACAACTTGAGTCATTATCCACCCTTGGATCATGTTACAAACTGATAATATGAGGTATGAATGAAGAGAAAACCAGAAGATGGGATAGTTTGAGGGATTTGGCAAGTTGAAGCAAGTTGACAATTTTATATTCATTTAAAAGAAGAAAGAGAAACTTTACAAGGAAATGGTAGCTGCAGGCCCCTACCTTCATAGCTCTCTCTAGTCATCTCAAGTCCCTCATGTCAGCTGATATTTGCATACCTTGAGCCAAGGAATTGATGTGTAGGAGCTGATATGAAGATCTTGGCAAGATTTTGGAAGAAACATCATGAAACTCCCTCCAAAAATGGAAAATACAAAGCTGCCTTCATCCTTCTTTCTCCTATAAATAGAGGCCTCACCCTCATTTTTTTTTTCACACCAGAGCTGCTCATAAGATCAAAGCATCACAACTCTCCCTCTCATTCTCTTTTTACTTATAAGTGAAGAAAAGCTCAAAAACACCAAAAATGGCCATTTTGCAACTTTCACACCACTTTCATTTCTAACATTTCCAACACTCTCACAACCATCCACACATCTTCTAAATGACATATAGAAGGTGTATGACTCATTAAAACATCAAGAACCACAAAAAATCAAAAAGTCAACTCTCATTCCACCATACTTTGACCAAAGCTACAAAAATCACCATATCTCATTCTACTCATTTCCTTGGCATCCTAAGAGCTTTAACACCTTGCATATATTGTGTTTCAACTGTCCAAGCTGCTAAGAATCATCAAAAATACCTATTTCTTCCATTGGCATCATAAGTGCATTCCACTCAAAATTTCAATTTCAAGGCAAGCAAGACATTCAAAAAGGGCCTCTGGTTTTCTAGGAGTAATATAGCTTACTAAAGTGCATCATCACAGGTATGTCTAAACTCATCCCACTCATTTTCATGACATAAAGTTCATTGATGTTTGTTTTTGCTTATGCACACACACTGTTGTGGCTATTGCTGTCCCATGCTTGTATCATGTATTGGTGGCTGTTAGAGTAACATGTGTGTGATTGGTACCTTTTGCAAAATGTGTTGTTGATATTTTGAGACAAGTTTCTAATGTTAGCATTATGATGTTAATATGATCATCAAAGCATTTTACTGTCAAAACCTAAATGGAGTAAAACCTTAACATTGCCATAGTTTAAATTCTGTTATGAGTTGATTTGCCTAAACACTTGTGCTTTTGTGTTGAGATCCTGCTCATAAGAATTGTTGCTGAAGTTTGTGTGTAGTTTGAACTTGTTGACATGCTGTCAGGTACTATCATGAGCATAGCTAATAGTAACCTTAAAGTTGTTTTGTTTGTTGTTTACTCTTGTATGACATGAATAGCAAGCATTACTACCTGTCATCCTTTGCATCTCATTAATTTGGCATGTGCTTGCCCTGCTGTTTTAAGGTGTACTATGCCAAGCATGTCTAAGCTTTGTGTTGGTCATATTCACTGCATCACAGGTTGATGTATGAGGAATAAAGGTTGCAAAACTGTTTGGATTGTCAAGGATGATGAAATGTGATTTAATTTGTTGTTCTTGGATTCACATTGCTGTCAAATATATGAATATCATGAGTTTTGTTGTCTTAAAACTGTTCTTTATGTGGTAGTTTGGATTACATTTGCTTAGCAACATAAAAAAATGTCATCTAAAACAGTTTGATTAGTGTATTGCTTTTCTTGTAAAACCTGGTAGAAAGCTCATGTTAAGTAATTCTAGGACCTCAATCTATCACTGTGGCCTTTCCAAACTCAGGCCAGGTATGATTCTCAAAACACATGTTAGCCATGCTGTGAGGTATGCTTCTATTATCAAAAACCTGTTTTTGGGTTTAGGTGTTGGTCTGAGTGTATTGCTTCAGTAGGATTTAGCAAGGTCTGGCTCCTAGCAGATTGACCTTGGAGGAGCAGATGGGAGTTGTTTGCTTCTGTTAACAAGCTTGGTCTTGTATATTTGGATGACATGAATATGACATTATATTTGAACTATTTGGTCTTCCTGCTGTCAAAATCTGTGTGAGATATATTAGTTTTATCCTAACATTCAATCTTTGCAAACTGAAATAAGACTCTTGCTGTAAGGATGTAAATCATGTTTTTTTTAAAAATTCCACCACAAACTGTGTGAAGACCCTCACTTGCCTCATTCCACTTTGCCTCTTTAAAATCTCATTTGGATAAATGTCTTGGTTTGCATCCTGCATCGGCCTCATTACTGTCATAGCATGTGATATATCATATTTTGCATAAGGCCATACAAGGTTGATCTCATCTTTCTAACAGGTTTTTATGTGTGTTCTATGTATGCCTATATGTTTATTTGACTATTTTGTGTATAGAGTCAAGTTCTCACATGCTGTTACCAAGTACATCAATGCATCGAAGTCATTCAAATATTGTTTTTTCATACCAGTTCTGTTATGCATTTAAACAACATTTGAACACTTTCAAAATGTCATTTAAAGTATGCTAGTATGATTGTTTTGACCACAAAATTGGTAGTCCAAAATTTCATGTTTTCAAAACCAACTTTGCTTGCACATCAAGCCACAACATCCTCACTTTTTGCATAACACATGGTTAACTTGTTTTCTTCATTTCAACATGTTCCTATGAGTATTCTAAGCATGCCTACATGATTGTTTGACTGTTTTATGTTTAGTACCAATAATTCACATGTTGACACCAAAATTCAAAATACACCAAGTCACTCAAAATGTGTTTTTTTGGCATCTACTTGTTTTTCACTAAAACAACATATCACACACCTCACATTACTCATTTGCAACATGTTAGAACACTGATTTGATGTACACAAGCACTACACCACAAAACCACTCACAAGATGCTTCTTTGCTTTTACATGTTTGCACATTACATACCAGTTTGTGAATGGTTCATTCTCTTTGAGATCTTTGTGTTATAATAGCTTAGTATGATCATATACGACATGTCCAAATGAATCAAACCTTTGAAAATAACCTGAGCACTAAGTTACACCATCTCATGCACTAACACACACCAAAATGCATTTTGAAAGTCAAGTATTCATATGATGATTCCTGTTTGGATTTTATCACACACACACACACACACACTTAATATCATATCCTAAAGGTGTATGCAAGATTGCTTTGATAATTATTACCTTTGAACTTGAAATCCATACTGTCATGCATCTATACCTTATGATCATTTGCAATTTGAATATGACTTTTCATAGTTAACTTATCCTGGCCATGAACAGGTTTTCATTTGCTTATATACCATATAATGGATGTGTATGTGAATTTAGTTGGCATGTAACATGATTCTATCAAGCTGTACATGACATTTTGCATTTCCAAAGCATAAACAAACACCTTATCGGGTTTTCCATTAGAAAAATGATTTTCAAAAACCAACACCACCATCCTCTTCCTCATGATTTTCTACCCCAAAAGCATATAAAGTTTGTGAAAAAAGACCAAAAATTGAGGAAGTTATGACCATTTTGCAAATCCATAGAAACCATAGTTTTGCCCAGCCATGAATGAAGATATACATCATATATTTATTGTTTCACTTTAATTAACGGATGTATGGCCGCCCCAGCGGTTGAAACTTGCGCGCGTATTGTACTTGGCATGGGTTCGATCCTTGGTGATAACCCTTGTTGCCACTTTTTCTCATTTTTCACATGAAACTTCAAAAAATCATAACTCTCTCATTTTTTATCATTTTTCACCCATTCTTTTTTCATTGTGTTTGTTTTAATGAGTACTTTCATGTCATAATTTTATTTTCCATGTTTGATTAATTTTTCACCATGTTTGACTATGTGCAACTTGTCATATTGACAGTACTAACCCTAGCTGTTGCAGATGAAAGTTTAAAGGGTTCCACTTGTTTTTATTTGTGAAAATTGATTGTTCTCAGGCCTATACATGTTATCCAATATTCTAGGATTTTTACTTTGAATTATTATCATGCTCAGTTCATCTGTTTGTTAATTATACTCCAGGTGCGATCTATCGTCACAGTTTTTCGTACTAATCATCTGCTTTGATTGTCACCATTGCTTTTTCATCCTTAAATATTTTTCATTGGTTGTCACTATGAATGCCTTAGTATAATGTTTATTTTATCCCCAAGTGATGATGTTTGTTAGCTTTCATCCAGTTGCCCACTATCTCTCCCTCCAAAGGAAGGTCTGTCCACTTGACTGTCAATGTCTTGGACCAAAATCTTAACCCTTTTGACTTTGTTAAGCCACTTCAACCCTAGTTTAGAAACCTTTAGACTTTGCTTGAAGTCTAAGAAACCCACCCATACTAGGAGTGTTCTTCAACTAGAACCCTAGGAAAGAGTTCGTCAACTCTGTGTAAGAATCATCATCATGACTTCTTACTTCCCCTTCAACTTAGCTTAGGGAGTTTTCTTAAACTCCACACAAACATTGTCACGTTTGTTCCCCTTTGAACCTTGATCGCAATCAAGCGTTCTTCAACCCTTGTGAGGTGAACTACGATTGCTCTGATTCTATCCTAGTCAGGATACGTAGGCAGAAGGTGCGATGCCTTTGCGAGCAAACTTAGAAAACTACTTAGGCCCTTTTATTTATTTTATCTCAATTCCCAATCCTTAAACCTTAGCAAACATTTACCGACTTAGCACGCAAACAAACAAAAGGTTCCTGTAGAGTACTACAGATGTTTAGGATGTGAAATACCTACCCTAGGCATAACCAACCCCCGATCCCCGAATCTCTTAAAAGCGTTGTCGTTACATCGCGAAAAAGGTTCTTTCTTTCTTTAGACCTATCCTTTGGATAAATTAAAGTCCGGTTGTAAAAAGAAATACGGTTCAAGTTAATTAATAGCTTGATATCAAATTTTCACCGCAACAGAAATGGCGACTTCACTGGGGATGGACTTAACTTGAGGGTTTAGCCTATTTTGTTTAATTGCATGCTATATTTGTGAATATTTGCTTAACATGTATATTTGTCAATATATTTGTTTGTATGTTGGGTATTGGGTGCTTTGAGTGGTAAGACGGTCCTATACCCGGACTTGAGTGAAATTATGATAGGATGGTGGTATATTCAAGAAGGCTTATAGGGAGTTGATTCCCGACCAAGTTAACTTGAGAAACCACCTCTCAGTGTAGGCCCTCTCAAGAGTTTAGTATTGTTGATCGAGTATTCGTGAAAACAATGCTACTTTCGACGAAGGAGCCCGTGACACTGTGAACTTTTAGATTACATTTTACCCCACTTTGACCTTATTAGGACATAGTGCGATGACTATAAGGAAGTATTTCCGAAGTAGTTGATACGCGATACTACACTCAGACGAGATTCTCTTGAGAATATTATCAATTACCAAGTAATTTGGGAAGTTGATAATATCCGAAAGATGGGTTGATGACTCTGGGAACTTTGTAGAACCCGTTCGGCAGGTACAGATCAATCCATAGTACAATTCTTGGGGATGGGTAGACCCTTTGACTCATGCTTGTCCTTAACCCTAAACCTGTGTTGTGTGCATATGCATCTTGTTTGTGTTTTGTGCATTCATATCATCATGTCATCATATCATCATATGGTTTCATGGAACTCAGACTTTGTTGTTTGTAAATATCAGAGGTCGTCATGAACAGTGAAAGAAAGAAAACTTTGAAGTACACTTACAAGGGTTTTAACCTAGACGACTTGAGAAGATTGAGCACCTTAGTAACAGATCCAGAGGGATTTCAAAGCCGATATGGGAAGTTGTTGCTACTGTTGAAGATAAAGATGGATAGTGGACTTCTTTCTACTCTCCTCCAGTTTTACGACCCGCTCTACCACTGTTTCACATTTCCTGATTATCAGTTAGTGCTCACACTAGAAGAGTATTCTCAGTTAATTGGACTGCCTATTCTTGAAGATTCTCCTTTTCCGGTTGTACAGAAGGACCCTAAAGAGCAAGATATCGCCAAAGCTACGCGTTTGGGAGTGGATGATATAAAGAATAACCTGATTACAAAAGGGGGAGTCTTTGGGTTAAAAGCATAATTCTTGGTTGAGAAAGCTCAATATTACGCAGATCATTTAAGCATGGATGCATTCGAGGCTATCCTTACCTTACTCATCTATGGTATATTCTTGTTTCCAAGCTTTGAGAATTTTGTGGACCTCAATGCCATCAAAATTTTCTTGAAGAAGAATCCTGTGCCTACCTTGTTAGCAGACACGTACCATTCTGTTCATCTGAGGAACTTCCATAATGGAGGAATGATCACTTGTTGCGCTCCTTTATTGTACAAATGGTTCACTTCACACTTACCCAAAGCCAACGCTTTTTGGGATCCAAAGAAAGGATGGTGGTCACAAAAGATCATGGCTCTTACCCATTCCGATATTGATTGGTATAGTCGTGATTATGATGGGACAATGATTATTGACAGTTGTGGGGAATTTGGCAACGTACCTCTTCTCAGCATTAATGGAGGGATCAGCTGCAGTCCAATACTCGCCCGCCGACAATTGGGATACCCTCTAAAGGACAAACCAAAAGTGTTCAAATAGAAAGCATCTTCTTCAAAGAAGGGGAAGATAGTCAAGGATTAAAAGAGAAAATTCTAGAAGCTTGGAAGCGTCTACATAAAAAAGGACAGAAAGATCTTGGAAGACTCAACTGTGTTTCTTTGGAACCTTACCTCCAATGGGTTCGAAAAAGAGCCGTCACACTAAGGATGTCGTATCCTAAACAAGAGCCTATGGCCTTAAAGGAAGAATGCCCGTTGGTCTTCATGTCTAAAGAAGAAAAGTTGAAAATTGCTTTGGTCAAAGCACATCAAACTGAAGAAGCTTGGAAGCACAAGTATCAGATAGTCATTGAAGAAAATGCGGAGCTCCAGAGACAACTCCAGTCGAAAGATGAAGAAATCCTCTCTTGTAAGAAGAGGGAAGCTCTAGAAGAACCTTATGAGCCTCAGTCTAATCCATGGAAAATAATTGTGGACAGACTCATCATTGAGAAGACTCAGATGGAAAGAAAGATCGAGAAGCTCAACCTCAGGCTGCTATGAGAACCTTGATAGGATTCACCAAGTTGTTTAGTTAAAACTCTTGTAAGAGGAAACGATGTTTTGTAATCCGTTTTGTTTGTTAATGAAATGACGATTTCTGATGTTCGAAAATATCTGAGTTCCATGACAATCATGTGCATTTGCATTTGCACTTCTTCTAACCATTCAAGGAAATTCATCTTTTTTTCTTTACAGGCAACAACATGGTAAGAAGAGACATGCTTCGAGTCCCGGATCTGAGATTGGGCCGTCTAAGAATGTTAACCAGACTTGTTCGAAATCCTGCTGCTTTCATAGCCAAATATGGGGGCCTATTGCCATTAATAAGCGCTCTGATCAATGAGCCCATGTTGCAAGCCTTGGTGGAATTCTATCATACAACTTACCACTGCTTTGTGTTTCCAGATTTTCAGCTACTCCCGACCCTCGAAGAGTATAATGCTTACTTGAAGATCCCATGGACTTTTACGCTCCCTTATGGAAAGCCAAAGAAGAAGGACTTAGCTAAAGCCCTGCATATCAAGCTAGAAGACTTGCCACCAATGAGGGCGAAAGGAGGGTGGTATGGAATGGATGCCGGGCCTCTAATGGAAATGGCCGAGTATCACTATGAAAGCAGAAACCTGGGCATTTTTGAGGCAATTTTGGCACTACTAATATATGGATTGTATTTGTTCCCAAGCAGTTACGACTTCATCAGTGAAGAAGCAATCCGCCTTTTCATCCTCAAAAATCCGGTCAACACAATATTGGCTGATACTTATGTAGTCATTCACCGTTTTGCCTTGTATGATTATGGACGATTCTCATGTTGTCTTGCACTACTCGACCGATGGTTTACTTCTCATCTACCAAGGACCCATATCCTTTGGAGGCTTCCTACCAAAAGCGCATGGGTTTCTAAACTTGTCACTCTCAGACACCATGATATCACATGGTATGACACTAGCATCGGTGACCAAGTCATGATTTCCAGCTATAGAGATTTCCCCAATGTGCCTCTCATTGGGATAGAAGGGGTGATCACTTATAATCCTATTCTCGCTCGGCGTCAACACGGGTATCCTACCGGGCCCGAGCCTGAACCAGAACTGTTAAGGCCTCGCTTCTGTGAGACAGGTCACAACCAGGAACTAGAAGAAGATGCTCAATATGCTCAAAGAGATCCACACCTCATGGGCCCAACCCCAATGGAGAATGCGAGTTGTTTAACCACCAGGGGGTACCTGCTATGGTCAAAGGAAATTGCCTTAATCATGTTCTACACTCATGACTATGAGATAACTATGGAACCTGAGGTCCCCGCGACTAGGGAAGAGCTGAGATACGCTTTGGTTAAAGCGCAAAGAGAAAACGAAGACCTATGGGAGATCATCCGCCAGGATCAAGTTCATGTCAGAGTCCAAGAAGGAGAAGGGTCGTCTTGTTAGATTGATTTTTGTTTCACCATTTCCCTGCTTTCCCTAAAGAAGGATTGAAATCCTGTTTGTTGCATTTACTTTCATTGTAAGAAAAGTCTTTCTTTTTAGCAAAGGCCACTCTATTGTAATAGATTTCCAGCTATCAAATGAAAAATGCTTTTTAAGCATGTCGTTACGTGTTGGCCTAACTTTTTTGTTTGTAAACGAAAATTTTGAGTTTCCTTGAATGGTTTATGCATCCGCATTTGCATGTCATCCTACATCAATCCTGCATTTGGGGTTCCGCAGCTCATCTTTTGTTCTTGTCCAGAAAGAGGAGATAAGGAGTCACGCTGAGTACCCACAGATACAACACACGGTCCCAAGCTCAAAAGAAGATGGCAGATAACGACCAAAGGTTTGATCGAATGGATAATGACATTGAAGGGATCAAAGGGGACGTCAACCAGATCCTGGAAGCCCTCAAGATGATCAAAGCAAAAATGGATACACAACCTACGGTGATCTCCGAAGTTGCCACAGCAGCAGCCAATGTCACAATGGCTCCTGTTACTTCAGCGGAGTTTCCCTATGGCATGTCCCGGGATTTTGTGCCACCTTTCAACAACATGCAGTCTTCAGGTCTCAATCCATTGTTCGACTCAACAATCAGAAACCCCATTTTCACTCCAGCAGGTGGACCTACCTCAGCACGACCGGTCTTCGCCAATCAACAGCCAATCTTTGATATACCCGATGGATCCGAAGCTGAGGACGAAAAACACGAAAAGTTAAGAGTAGAGATGGACATCATGGCCAAAAGGATGAGGGCCATTGAAGGAAACCATGTCTTTGGATCTGATGCCAAGGATCTATGTCTGGTATCTGGATTGGTGTCTCCTCAGAAATTTAAAACGCCAATCTTCGACAAATATGAAGGGACCGCCTGTCCTAAAGAGCATTTAATCATGTAATGTAGGCGGATGGCTCCGCATATTGAAAATGATAAACTGTTAGTACACTGTTTCCAAGATAGTCTAAAAGGGGCTTCGGCCAAGTGGTATCTTGGTTTAGATCAAGCTAAGATCCACAGTTTTCAAGACCTTTCAGATGCTTTTATTCAACAGTACAAGTATAACATGGACCTAGCTCCCGACCGCCGACAGCTTCTCAATATGACGCAGAAAAATACTGAAACCTTCAAGGAGTATGCGCAAAGATGGCGCGGAACTGCAGCACAAGTAGAGCCTCCCCTTACTGAGAAGGAGTTAGCAGACTGGTTTGTGGATATAGTTCGACCAGAGTTCTATGAACGTTTGATCAGCAGCGTTACAACAAACTTCTCTGATATTGTGGCAGTGGGGGTCAAGGTGGAAGCAGGTTTAAAGAGTGGAAAGGTAACCACTCCAAATGTTACCTCAAGCGCCAGCACAGCAAAGAAGCCAGTCAGCACGTTCCACAAAAAGAAAGAGGGAGAGGTGAGCGCAATCACATATGGAAAGAAAGTACAAAATTCAAGAAGCAACCACCAACAGTACCAACCATCATATATAGCAGCAGTGACCCCGGTTTTTCAACCTTCTTCACAGCATGGTCCCCAACCTGGGGTATTCAACAATCAACACCAGTATCAGCCTGGCAGTCAGCAACAGTATCGCACCAATAATCAACAACAATACCAGCAGCCGCAGGGTCAACAACCTCAGAACAGGGCCCCGAGGGCAAATTATCCAGCAAATAGGCCAAAGATACATCCTATTCCAATGAGTTACACCGACCTGTTTCCCATGCTAGTAGAAAGAGGGTTGGTTAAAACAAGAAAATTAGGTGCTCCACCTAATCCACTCCCGTTCTATTATGATGCAAATGCTCGCTGCCCATTTCATGAGAATGCTCCAGGCCACAATCTCGAAGGTTGCTTCACCCTTCAGCACCTAGTTTGTGAACTTATTGAAAAGGGAATTCTATCCTTCGAAGATAATCTGCCTAACATTAAGAGCAACCCTCTTCCAAATCATGGTGGAGTCAATGCCATTACTGAAGAAGGGGAGGGGTCAGAAGACAAGAAAGTTACTATTGTTGGTGAGATCAAAGTGCCACTAGCAGACCTACACAAACGCCTCGCTCAGGCGTGGTCACTCAAGACATCTCACGAGGATTGCAAAGAATGTATGCTGAATCCTGAGGGTTGTGACGCTGTGAAAAAGGACATTCGAGCTATGATTGAACAGGGAATGATAGAAATTGCCCACCGAAAAAAGGAAGAAGATGTGGCAGTCATCGAGCCTGTGTTTAACATACCAGGAGAACCCAACAAAGGAGCCGTACTCATAGATAATAACAGTAACAAAAACTACAAGAATATTTGGCCAGTATTTCGTGATGATGCACCCCCGAAATTCGGGAGAGGACAGACTAGGTTTGAGCCTAGGGGAGGATTCCAGCCTCGCCCAAGAGCCGTGACACCAAAACAAGACTATTCGTGGTGTGAAGGGATTTTCAAAGAAAAGAAACCAGTAAGTGTGGCCAACATTGCCGGTGGAAGCAAAATGACCCGGAGTGGTCGTGTCTATCAACCTCGAACGTACAACGAGGCTCCTCCACCAGCAGTTTCTGTTCAAAAGACGCCTGTTCCTCAGAAGCCTGTTCTGGAGACAACCACCGCCAAAGAACCTTTAGTTAGAGGAAAAGAAAGTCTCAAGAACGATGAAGAAGAATTCTTGAGAATCATTCGACGAAGCGATTATAGGGTGGTGGACCAATTGAATCAAACACCCTCCAAGATCTCGGTCATGGCTTTGCTCTTAAGTTCTCCAGCACACCGCCAGGCATTGCTCAAAACCCTGACACAGGCCCACGTCACTAAAGATATTACAGTGGGGCAATTTGACTCCGTTGTAGCAAATATCACTGCCTGTAACACTTTGAGCTTTGACGATAATGACCTGACAGCTGAGAAGCGTAAGCACAATCGTGCCTTGCATGTGTCAGTCAAGTGTGAAGAGGATACAATGTCCCGAGTTCTTGTTGATACTGGATCAGCACTCAATGTAATGCCCAAAAGGACTTTGGCCAAGCTGGCATATCAAGGCGCTACCATGAGACCAACCTCTCTTATAGTCAAGGCATTCGACGGATCCAGGAGAACCGTGATAGGAGAAGTTGATCTTCCTATTCTAATTGGACCACAAATCTTTGAAGTCACCTTCCAGGTGATGGACATAAATCCGGTTTATAGCTGCCTATTGGGAAGACCCTGGATTCATACAGCTGGCGCTGTCACTTCCACGCTCCACCAAAAAATGAAGTTTGTTGTGAATGACCATCTAGTCATTGTCCATGGAGAAGAAGACTTAATGGTGAGCAACTTGTCATCTTTCCGGTATATTGAGGCTGATGAAGACTCTCTCGAGACATCCTTCCAAGCACTAGAAATAGCCCACGCTGTTCTAGTTGATGAATTAGACATAACCCAAGGGCCATCATTTACCTCTGCTCAAAGTATTAAGGCAGCACTGAAGGCCGGAATCCCACTGGGATGGGAGAGGTCATCGAAGTCAATACTCGAGCCAAGAACGATCGACAAGGGTTGGGTTACAAACCAACTTCGGAAGGCGAGCCAGAAGAAAGCACCATGAAGAAGAAGTCCTTAAAAGAGATATTCACCAGTGGCGGTGTGCAAGTCAATGCCATTATTGCTGAAGATGAGGACGGTAATATGGATCATCTAATAACTAGAGGAGGAGGAGCATTGCGCAATTGGGAGGCTGTGGAAGTTCCCATCTTTTTACCTTTAGAGTAATTCATTCTGCCTGTTAGCTTTGTGTTTTTCTTTAAAAATTTCCTGGTCTTGCCCAAGACCTGCGAATTATTTTGTATTGGGCCACTTTGCAAAAATTGAAAATTGTAATACCCCAAATTTTGCCCTAAGATTTGTCGTCGCATTTCATTGCATTTTTATTGCATTTAATCAATTACTAACAAATTTGTGTAGTCGTTTGACTTTTTGCAGGTAAATATCATATGGCATGCATTTTTTTCTAAAAAGTAAAAATGGCACAATTGGCAGGAGGACATGTGTAAGGAGTTATGAGTGTGAGAGGTTGAGAGTTCGAATCTCACCTTTGTCACTTTTTTTTTTTGTTTTTTATTATTTTTACTCTAAATTTTTCTATCTTTCATTAAAAAAATAACAAAAATAGTTTTTTATTATTATTTAATTATTATTTTCGTATTTTAATTAAATCATTTTTTAAAATATTATTTTTTTTCACTTTTTTCTAAATTATTCATAAAAATATCCAAAAAATCATAAAATAAAAAATATTGAAAAAATTTTGTTCTTTTTATAATATTTTTGATTTTAGGAATCAATAGGATTATTAGTTTTTTTTTATTATTTAAATTTTATTTTTTCTTAACTAATTATTTAGTTTGGGCTTTAAAATGGGCTTTAGGGACATTATTGACAATTTGGTGTTAACCCTGATTTGTTCTCTATATATACATGTGTTGCCTTGTTGGAAAAAGGGGGAGAATGAAAAAAACCTAAGAGGAGTGAGTGTCGTTTGCCGTTATTTAGTTTTCTTCTTCATCCATTACTATTGTTTCTTTTTCTTCATCGTTTACCGTTATTTCTTCTTCATCCATTACTATTGTTTCTTTTTCTTCACCGTTTGCCGTTATTTAGTTTTCTTCTTCATCCATTACTGTTGTTTCTTTTTCTTCATCTTTTACCGTTATTTCTTTTTCTTCATCTATTACCGTTATTTCTTTTTCTTTATCTATTACTGTTACGTTTATATATATATAATTTTTAAATTGTTAGAGTTTATATATATAAGATTAATTTTTGATCGAATTATGTCGATACGATGTTTGCACATTTGTGTGCATGACGCGTGACATTTGTGTTAGTTCGATCTGGTTGCGATGATCGCATTTTTGTGTGAGCAATAATACTATTTTTTGCTTAATTTCTTTTTCTTTGCGATAAATTTTGTTTCGTTCGATTTAGATCAGGTTGCGATGAGCGCATTTCTGCGTTAGCAACATTGTTGGGTTATTTGGCACATTTAAAATTCATTATTGCTTTATTATTATTATTATTATTATTATTATTATTATTATTATTATTATTAGTATTATTATTATCATTATTTATTATTATTATCATTATTATCATTATTATTACCATTATTATTATTATTGTTATCATTAATTTATTAAAACTTGTTATAATATAAAAATCTGTTTTTTAAAATAAATAACATTAACATCTTTTCCAAATTAATATGAAAACCTATTATTTTTAAGAAAAACTTTTTTTAGATAAATTTAAAATAATAACTAAAATCTTTTTTTTTATAATAACTAGAACCGTTATTTATTTTATTTTATTATTGTTCAATTCAAATTTCATTATCATATTGTATCTGCTCCTCTCATGTAACCTCGCGAACTTAACAATCGCTCTTTAAATTCTGCCTGTAAATTTCTGCTTGCATGGTTTAAATTATGACATTATCTCTCTGTTTGCATGATTCAATTATCTCACGCGTTTACCATTATTTCTGTCACATTGCACACATCCGAAGGTTAGGTCTAACTATTTGGCCGCCGCGCCAATAGTCCGTAAAACTTCACACATTCAATTTCAAATCCTCAAAACTACAAACTACAAACCCTAATTTTCACAAATGCCTCGCTGCAGGCAAGATTACAATTTTACCCCTAGCATTAGGTCAAAGAGCCGTCGCGCTCATTTTAGGGTTTCCCGCCGTGGAATCCCTAATTTAACCCTAATTACAACTTAACAATTCAACATAGAGATTTGGAGTTTCTACACTCCACGTAAGCGTGTCCTTAAGACATGTTTATTCCCCGTGAGACCTTGACCACAGTCAAGAAGTTTCTAACCTCCCTATTGAGGGGAACTACGATTACTCTGATTCCACTCCCGTAAGGATACGTAGGCACAAGATGCGATGTCTTGCCGAGTAAACTTAGAATTAACCCCTTAGGTCTCTTTTCTCACTTTTAATCCTTTGTACATATACCTTAAGCAAATAAATAAAGCAAATAGTAAACATTTGAACAAAAGGTTCCTGTAGAGTACTACAGAAGTTTAGGGTGCTAATACCTTCCCTAAATTTAACCAACCCCCGAACCCTAGATCTTTCCCCGCATTGTGTTTACGATGCAAAAATAGGTTTTCCCTATTTTGACCTTTTCCTTCGGATAAATCAAAGAGCGGTTGTGAATTGAATTGCGATTCAAACTCATTAATAGTTTGTGATCCTATTTCCACCGCAACAGAAAATGGAGACTTCACTGGGGAGAAGGTAACTTTTGAGGGTTATCCCTAATTTGTTCATATTTATTACTATTTGTTTTACTATTCATTTGCATGTATATATTTGTGCTCTGATTTGGGACTGTTCCTTGTGTTGTGAGATAAGTCCTACGCCCGGACTAGTGACATTATTATAGGATGGGGATATATTCGATGAGGCTTATAGGGAGTTGAATCCCGACCAAGCTGATTCGAGAATCACCGCTCAGTTGAGACCTTTTCGAAAATGGTTCGGTTGAACGAGTAATCGTGAAAACTTTTTCCATGGTCGATTGGAGTCTGTGATATTGGGAACCGTAGTACCTTAACACCACTTTGGCCTTATTTAGGACGTAGTGCGGGAACTATGTGGGAGTAATCCTACAACGGTTGCTACGCGATACTACACTCAAAAGAGGTTCTCTTGAGAATATTATTAACCCCCGAGTCAATCGGAAGGTCGATAGTATCCGAAAGATGGGCTGATGACTTTGGGCACTTTTTAGAACCTTGTTCTGCAGGTACAACTAACCTATAGTACACTCCTTTTCAGGGATGGGTAGACCTTAACTCCGCTCACGTTCTTTTAACCTAGGACTTTATGTGTTTTCATGCATTGCATCCATAAAGCATCATATTACATTAAGACTTCATGGAATTCAAACTCTATTTATGAACATTGTAGGATACCATGGATCACTCTAGAAGGCATACTTTGAAATTTACTTTTAAGGGTTTTAATTTGGAAGTCCTAGAGAAGCTAAGAGATTTGGTTCAAGATCAAGAAAAGTTCCAAAACAGATATGGAAGGCTATTGTCTTTGTTGAAGATTCAAGTAAACGAAGGACTTCTTGCGACTTTGCTACAGTTTTATGATCCAGATTATCACTGCTTCACCTTTCCAGATTATCAGCTTTTACCTACCTTAGAAGAGTACTCGCAGTTGGTGGGATTACCTATCTTGGATAAGTCTCCATTCCCTTTCTTGGAGGAAGACCCTAAAGAACGAGATATTGCTAAAGCCATTTGTCTAAGGATATCCGATGTCAGAAACAATATGATCACCAAAGGGGGGACCTCCGGTTTTCCCAGGGACTTCCTAATTAAGAAAGCCCAATTTTATGCCGATCATAAAGACATGTTTGCCTTTGAGACAATATTTGCTTTGCTTATTTATGGGTTGCTGCTTTTTCCTAGTTTTGAAGGGTTGTGGACCTTAATGCAATCAAGACCTTCATGAGGAGAAATCCAGTTCCAACGCTATTGGGTAATACTTATCATTCAGTACATCTCCGAAACTTTCATGGTGGAGGAATGATTACATGTTGTGTGCCATTACTATACAAGTGGTTTATTTCTCACTTACCCAAGTCCGGTCCGTTCTGGAGACCCAATCAAGAACGTTGGTCGCAAAAAGTTATGGCTTTAACTCACTCTGATATTGATTGGTATAATCGCATGTACGATGGGATATCGATCATTGATAGTTGTGGAAATTTCAACAATGTGCCTTTGCTCAGTTTCAATGGAGGAATTAGCTACAATCCAGCCTTAGCTCGCCGACAGTTGGGATACCCCTTGAAGGAACCACCTAAAGGTATTCATGTGGAGAAAATCTTTTTCGAAGACGACAAAAAGCTTCAAGATCAGATTCTATCTTCTTGGAATCATCTGCATAGGAAAGACAAAGAAAGTTTGGGCAGACCTAATTGGGTGTCCATAGAACCATGCCTTCAATGGGTCCGAGGAAGAGCTATTGAGTTGAAGATGCCCTACTCTCGCCAAAATCCTGTACCTCAAGGAGAAGAACCTGTCCAGTATTTCATGACCGAAGCTGAGACTTTGAAGATCACTTTGAAGAGATCACAACGCGAAACAGAAGCATGGAAGAACAAATACCATGTGATGGTCAGCGAGTACGAAGAACTTCAAAAGTAGATTCAGTCGAAGAATGATGAGATACAATCCTACAAGAAGAGAAGGCTCTACGAATATTTATTTTCCTCCGGATCTCCGTCTGCCCACTGAAGTTGTGGAAGATGCTTCTCTAGGACTTTCTAGGCTTTTATTTAGCTATTTTGGTTGCAAGAATATTATTTGTAATCTGTCTTCAATAAATTAAAAGTTTCTTTGGTATTCCGCAATATTCGTAAATATTTGAATTCCATGAAATCTTCATTTGCATTCACATTTTAGCATCTTACTTTTGCATTGCATGTGTCTCCCGATTTCTCATACTCGGTTCTCTCACCTTCCAGTTTTGTAACCCTGAGTTCTCTGCATCAAATACGACCCTTCAAAAGGATGGAAGATCAAAACCAAGAGATCAACCGTGTCAGCCATGAACTCGAAGGTCTTCGAGGAAGTGTAGGGCAGATTTTGGAGATGCTACGAGCTCTTAGTGTGAAGGTGGATGCTCAGTCTACTGTTGTTTCTGAGACTACTAATACCGTTATGGAATCTCAACCAGCTGTTACTGTCAAGAATGTACCTCATCATGGTCTTCAATCCGGTTTGGTGCCTCCTAGTGCTCAACCAGTTCGACGAGCTACCCCTCCAAAGCGCAAAACTCCTAACTCCGACCATGGTAAAGGACCTGCACGTTCGAGGAACCGCAAAATGGCTACTCCTCAACCTTGGCAACATCAGCAGAGTTATGCTCAAGGTTATCTGTTTCCATATGCCCAGCAACCCTATGTAGCTACGGTTGCACCTCCTTTCAATCAACAGTTTCCTACATGCCAGCCTGTGCAGTCAGCTCCGGTATATCAAGCACCAATTTGTCAACAACCTTCCGGTTATCCGCCCATGCAAGTTCCGGTCAACAGTCAACGAGTGCCCAACGCTCCTGTTCGCCAGCAATCACAGGATCAGGTTCCTTATCCCCGTAAGAGTCAGTATAAGCCTTGTCCTCCAATTCCGATGGCTTTCACTGAGTTATACCCCCATTTGGTACAACAAGGTCTGATTACCACCCGTGCTTTGGGTCCTCCGCCTAATCCGTTACCTGCAGGTTACAACGCGGCCGCTCATTGTTTATTTCATGAGGGTGCGCCCGACCATGATCTAGAGAATTGCTATGCTCTTAAGAAAGTTGTCAGAAATTTGCTAGAAGCGAAGAAGTTGTCTTTTAGCAATGCTCAGATGAAGATCGAGACTCCTCTCGGGGTCCCTCACTTGTCGAGTTCGAATTCTGCAAAGCATGCTACTCCTGTGGCAAATCAGCCGAATCCAGTAATTATTCAAAGGCCTAGCTCGCTTCATTTCAGTAACCCTCAAGATGATATGACCGGGATCAACAAAGAATCCGGGAAAGTTATTTTGAAGCAACGACTGAAAACTGTTGAAGATGTGACCAGCGTAACTGGGGCAAGCCATGACGACTCACAGTGATCATGAACCAGACGTCATTTCCATTGAGGCTCCGCCAAAGGAAACTGTTACGTTTGAATGCAAGATTTCATAAACATTGAGAAGGATTTTTCCGACAATTCATTCATATGTATTTCTCTTTGATTAAGCATATTTAGCATGTACGAACTTGTTTATCTTCGATTAATTAATGCAACGCATATGTTTGTCTTGAATAAATCCATTCGCTTCACTCATTCAAAAACATTTTCATAAATCATAATGCCAACTTTACCCGATCTCTTGTTCTGATGGAGAATTGGGGGGAGGATGACGAACCCAAAACGTCAGATTTCTTGTCGTATGCTTTCGATTGAAACCCGCTGATGATGTAAGGCATTGTTTCAAATCCCAAACACTGGAGATATAAGGATGTTAATCCCTAGTCAACCCTTTGAGCCTTGAAGTAGGAGTTTTTCTTTCTTTTTAAGAACCTTCATCCTAACCTGGGGCAGGGTAGGTTTCAGTTAAACCGATCGAGCGCTTAGACTCTTAAAAAGGAAGAGCAAACCTTCGAGAATTTATCCTTAGCATCTTAAGAAGTCTAATACAATGGCTATCCCTCGGTTACCTAAGGAGTGGGGCAGTCACGAGCCTTTCGAAAGATTTACACGACTTGTGCATAAAAGAATATTCAAAAAAATAATAAAAGCCCGCTAAGTCAAAACCTATGAAGGAGACTTAGGCAAAACTGGGGCATCCCGCTGGACTCCAAAGTCAAATCAATAGACGCTGTCCAGGCAAAAGTTAGGGAATAAGAACAACAAACCAGTAGTTTTTAGAACCCCTATAAAGAACAAGGTCGTGTGACCAATTGCCAAAAGAAATAGGTGAGTGACTGCCATGTCCAAAGCCTTGATAAGTTCTCGACCATAGCAAATCCGCTTGAGATATGAGCGTTCGTATCCGGTTAACTGAATTAGGATTGGAGAACATCACGAAGAATGGGTGGGTACAAATATAACTTTGAGCCTTTATCCTTTGTTTCTTAAACCGTGAACCGAGCCACGATACAACCTTTAAAAGACCTAATTGAAGTAGGACTTCGGTTGAAAGCATACTTGACAAGATCACGTTTCCTGACTCCTACGAGCTATGCTCAGAAAAAATTCATGTTGGCATTATAATTAAAACTTATATCCTGACTAGTGATTTCGGTCACAAGTTATCGCGATATCTTTTTTCAAAACAAAAATTCAGGACAAATATATGTGTACATTGACAAGCTCAGGATAGGCATTTCAGGCATGACAACTTTGCTTGATATCTTAGAGATTTACATATGAACATAACCCGTGGAACTTGAAGATCCTGCTGAACAGGGGCAGGCAGTTTCCCAATTCGCTTACCAACGCGAGTCTGACATTCTTGAAGAGCTGTCTCTCAAAGACTTCATCGTGACACGATTAATTTGTGCCAGTTACGTCGAGACCTGACAAATCTCTCAAAGAGTTTGAAAACAGTGGGGCAACCAGACTCCGTGTTCTCTATAAAATCCTCTTGAGATGACCATACTTTACAACACAAATATCCTGGGGCACCGTGTTTTTTGAAGAAACAAATGGCGACTACTATAAGGTCCTTCATGTGGTTTCACAACTTTTCTTCATGCACCCGATGGATTTTACTCCCGGCGGCCTTCGTTCCCCAGTAAATCTCAGTGTTGCAACAGGCTCCTAAACTATTGCCTCATCACAGTCCCCAGAGAGACTATAAGCTGACAACTTTTTCTTGGGTGACTCGAAAGTGTCCCTCAGGTTTTCTTCTCCCCATGTGAAGACGTGATACTGTACACCCAAGCAGATTACCTTCTCCCCAGAGAATTCAGAACTTTAAAACCAGATTTGGTTCTACCATTGATCTTTCTTACCCATGATTGACGTATTGGTTGCAGAGAACGCAGGGTATTTCCGTCGAGATGTTTATTTCATCTCTCGTCCCGTCTCTAGTCTGTTTCGTCAGCATACGCAAGGCATAAGCATCACATGCCTATTTCATTACATATTCATTACATATTCATTACATATTCATTACATATTCATTACATATTCATTACATATTCATTACATACTCATTACATACTCATTTCATAACATCCTGCATATTTACATACATAGACATCAACATACATTCATATTAACATATTCATTAACATACGCGTTAGCATGCACAGGTTCATTGTGTCTCTATCATTGGTCGTTACCGCCGAGTAACTGGGTTCGTCCATTCTCTTCAAATAGATTGTTAGCCCTAAGCATAAAATACATATGTGTTTCCAAGTTTCCCTACGGAGCTCGATCCTCGTGGATGACGGTTACTTTAGCTATCTTTCCTCGCCAGGATAAGATATCTACCCTTCGAGTTCATTCCCTCGATGGAGTCTTGATTACCAGTTTTCTTTCTAGCTCGATCCTAGATTGAATCTCAGTCTTGTCGGTCGTCGAGCCCAACCGGACGTGCATTTATTTTGCACCATCTAAAGATTTTCACCATACCATGGCAGATACGCGACTGTTTCCGCCCGAGAAGTTTATCACTGTACCCGAACGTGCATTTATTTTGCACTATCTTTCAACTAATCCTTTACAGATACTCGCCAGTTCACGCCTGCATAATTTATTATTACAATCCTACATCTTACAACATCAATATACGACATTTCTCATCTAAGAAGCCGATCCTATCTTCGTTATGACTCGCAACAAATGGCCATCTCCATGGAGCAGTTGGGCTTCCATTTTCCCTGTCGTCTTGAAGTATAGGGAGGTTTTGAACCAAATCGTATTCAGGAGAGCACGATCTTGAAGTACGGGGAGGTTTGAGCGGAATCATATTCAGGAGAGCACGATCTTGAAGTATGAGGAAGTTCATTTACCCTTTAGTAAAAGAAGGAGCGGAATCATATTCAGGAGAGCACGATCTTGAAGTATGAGGAAGTTCATTTACCCTATAGTAAAAGAAGGAGCGGAATCATCTTCAGAAGAGCACGATCTTGAAGTATGAAGAAGTTCATTTACCCTTTAGTAAAAGAAGGAGCGGAATCATCTTCAGGAGAGCACGATCTTGAAGTAAGAAGAAGTTCATTTACCCTTTAGTAAAAGAAGGAGCGGAATCATCTTCAGGAGAGCACGATCTTGAAGTATGAGGAAGTTCATTTACCCTTTAGTAAAAGAAGGAGCGGAATCATATTCAGGAGAGCACGATCGTGAAGTATGAGGAAGTTCATTTACCCTTTAGTAAAAGAAGGAGCAGAATCATATTCAGGAGAGCACGATCTTGAAGTATGAGGAAGTTCATTTTACCCTTTAAGAAAAATTAGAATCGTATTCCAGGCACCGACCTTAAATATGAGAAAATTTATAAGCAGCAGCCTCTTTATTTGAGTGCTTATCCATTTCGGCATATAAGTCCCTTCCAACGATAAGTGACAGTTCTCCCTCGAGAAGCTTATCAGGGCATTTCCACTTAAAGTCCATTTATTTTGGCATACAGTCGGTTTTTACCCTGTATATTTGCTACGGATTTCTGAAAATCCATTCGATCCCACCACGAGGGATAGGTTATAGAAGCTTGGATGTTATTCTTTGCTCAATGCTCCAGCATTCTGTGATCGATCTTGCAATCGTGTAGGTCCAATTATTATTAGACATTCCCAAGTGGAGGTCATCTCATAGGTGCCATCTCCATTTAAGGATCTTATTCTAAAAGTCCATTTATTTTGGCATACAGCCGGTTCTTTTTTACCCTGTATATTTGCTACGGATTCCCGAAAAGTCCGTTTGATCCTGTCACGAGAGATAGTTTACAGAAGCTTGGATGTTATTCTTTGCTCAATGCTCCAGCATTCTGTAATCGATCTTGCAGTCGTACATGATCCAGTTTTACCTTTAGATTTCCCAGTGGAGGCCGTCTCACAGGTGCCATCTCCATTTGAGAATCTCGTTCCCGTTCTAAAAATGACAATTGGTCGTGTTCGCACCAGCTGACCATCATTTTAGAATTCCCCAGTGTTGTACTGTGTCCCAGCGCGTCGTTTTCCCCAGTGTGTTCTTCTCGTAGCGTCTGTCCTTGTGTCGTCGTATTCGTCACCATTTTCGCACTCATCATTCCAGCATACACATCATATCATATTCATGGCATTGTCTGCATTAGTCTTGTTTGGTCCATAACATTGCATATCGCCACATATAAGGGCAAAATTTTCGGTTATCTATATTTAAATCCCTCCACCATGATTCCTCGAGTCTCCGTCACTCGAATCACCCGGTGAAGTTATTTAAATAGGGGCAACTGTAATACCCCAAATTTTGCCCTAAGATTTGTCGTCGCATTTCATTGCATTTTTATTGCATTTAATCAATTACTAACAAATTTGTGTAGTCGTTTGACTTTTTGCAGGTAAATATCATATGGCATGCATTTTTTTTCTAAAAAGTAAAAATGGCACAATTGGCAAGAGGACATGTGTAAGGAGTTATGAGTGTGAGAGGTTGAGAGTTCGAATCTCACCTTTGTCACTTTTTTTTTTTTGTTTTTTATTATTTTTACTCTAAATTTTTCTATCTTTCATTAAAAAAATAACAAAAATAGTTTTTTATTATTATTTAATTATTATTTTCGTATTTTAATTAAATCATTTTTTAAAATATTATTTTTTTTCACTTTTTTCTAAATTATTCATAAAAATATCCAAAAAATCATAAAATAAAAAATATTGAAAAAATTTTGTTCTTTTTATAATATTTTTGATTTTAGGAATCAATAGGATTATTAGTTTTTTTTATTATTTAAATTTTATTTTTTCTTAACTAATTATTTAGTTTGGGCTTTAAAATGGGCTTTAGGGACATTATTGACAATTTGGTGTTAACCCTAATTTGTTCCCTATATATACATGTGTTGCCTTGTTGGAAAAAGGGGGAGAATGAAAAAAACCTAAGAGGAGTGAGTGTCGTTTGCCGTTATTTAGTTTTCTTCTTCATCCATTACTATTGTTTCTTTTTCTTCATCGTTTACCATTATTTCTTCTTCATCCATTACTATTGTTTCTTTTTCTTCACCGTTTGCCGTTATTTAGTTTTCTTCTTCATCCATTACTGTTGTTTCTTTTTCTTCATCTTTTACCGTTATTTCTTTTTCTTCATCTATTACCGTTATTTCTTTTTCTTTATCTATTACTGTTACGTTTATATATATATAATTTTTAAATTGTTAGAGTTTATATATATAAGATTAATTTTTGATCGAATTATGTCGATACGATGTTTGCACATTTGTGTGCATGACGCGTGACATTTGTGTTAGTTCGATCTGGTTGCGATGATCGCATTTTTGTGTGAGCAATAATACTATTTTTTGCTTAATTTCTTTTTCTTTGCGATAAATTTTGTTTCGTCCGATTTAGATCTGGTTGCGATGAGCGCATTTCTGCGTTAGCAACATTGTTGGGTTATTTGGCACATTTAAAATTCATTATTGCTTTATTATTATTATTATTATTATTATTATTATTATTATTATTATTATTATTATTATTATTATTATTATTATTATTAGTATTATTATTATCATTATTTATTATTATTATCATTATTATCATTATTATTACCATTATTATTATTATTGTTATCATTAATTTATTAAAACTTGTTATAATATAAAAATCTGTTTTTTAAAATAAATAACATTAACATCTTTTCCAAATTAATATGAAAACCTATTATTTTTAAGAAAAACTTTTTTTTAGATAAATTTAAAATAATAACTAAAATCTTTTTTTTTATAATAACTAGAACCGTTATTTATTTTATTTTATTATTGTTCAATTCAAATTTCATTATCATATTGTATCTGCTCCTCTCATGTAACCTCGCGAACTTAACAATCGCTCTTTAAATTCTGCCTGTAAATTTCTGCTTGCATGGTTTAAATTATGACATTATCTCTCTATTTGCATGATTCAATTATCTCACGCGTTTACCATTATTTCTGTCACATTGCACACATCCGAAGGTTAGGTCTAACTGTTTGGCCGCCGCGCCAATAGTCCGTAAAACTTCACACATTCAATTTCAAATCCTCAAAACTACAAACTACAAACCCTAATTTTCACAAATGCCTCGCCGCAGGCAAGATTACAATTTTACCCCTAGCATTAGGTCAAAGAGCCGTCGCGCTCATTTTAGGGTTTCCCGCCGTGGAATCCCTAATTTAACCCTAATTACAACTTAACAATTCAACATAGAGATTTGGAGTTTCTACACTCCACGTAAGCGTGTCCTTAAGACATGTTTATTCCCCGTGAGACCTTGACCACAGTCAAGAAGTTTCTAACCTCCCTATTGAGGGGAACTACGATTACTCTGATTCCACTCCCGTAAGGATACGTAGGCACAAGATGCGATGTCTTGCCGAGTAAACTTAGAATTAACCCCTTAGGTCTTTTTTCTCACTTTTAATCCTTTGTACATATACCTTAAGCAAATAAATAAAGCAAATAGTAAACATTTGAACAAAAGGTTCCTGTAGAGTACTACAGAAGTTTAGGGTGCTAATACCTTCCCTAAATTTAACCAACCCCCGAACCCTAGATCTTTCCCCGCATTGTGTTTACGATGCAAAAATAGGTTTTCCCTCTTTTGACCTTTTCCTTCGGATAAATCAAAGAGCGGTTGTGAATTGAATTGCGATTCAAACTCATTAATAGTTTGTGATCCTATTTCCACCGCAACAAAAATCATTAATGAAAAAGTGTTTTTGTTAAAACTCTTGTTATTTGTTTGCGCATCACTTTCACTCTTTTTGAAAAAAATGGCAATCTCTTTTGAAAAAAAATAATGATAAAAACCACCCTTCATCTGCATGTCTGTGTGTGAGTGCCTGATTGTTCCTAAATAAAACATGCAGAATACCCCCATCAACCACAGAATCCTATGATCATTCGGTTCCTTCTACTAGCGGTTCGTTTGTCTTTCAAGCTGAAGAAGAGAACGGAGAAGAGTTGGAAGTCCCAGAAGAGTTAAAGAGAATGGCTGAATACGAAGATGATTATATCCAACCCCATAAAGAGCAGACGGAAGTCATCAACTTGGGGTCAGAGGAGGACAAAAGAGAAGTCAAGATTGGGGCATCATTAAGGCCAGAAATCAGAGACAAGCTGATAACAATCCTCAGAGATTTTGTTGACGTATTTGCTTGGTCCTACCAAGATATGCCAGGGTTGGATACAGACATTGTCATGCACAAGCTCCCCCTGAAACCAGAATGTCCTCCGGTCAAACAAAAGCTTCGCAGGTCGAGACCAGACATGGCGCTTAAAATCCGAGATGAAGTCAAAAAGCAAATAGACGCCGGTTTTCTAGCAGTATCCAAGTATCCAGAATGGGTGGCAAACATTGTACCAGTCCCGAAGAAGGATGGCAAGGTCAGGATGTGCGTCGACTACAGGGATCTAAATAAAGCAAGTTCGAAGGATGATTTCCCGCTACCACATATTGACACTTTGGTGGATAACACAACAAGCTTTGTAGTGTTCTCGTTTATGGATGGATTTTCGGGTTATAACCAGATAAAAATGGATCCAGATGACATGGAGAAAACAACTTTCATCACACCATGGGGCACCTATTGTTATAAGGTAATGCCTTTTGGTTTGAAGAACGCAGGGGCAACGTATCAGAGAGCTATGGTCACACTCTTTCATGATATGATGCACAAAGAAATCGAGGTGTACGTGGATGATATGATTGCAAAATCCCAAAGTGAAGAAGACCACTTGGATCATCTACTGAAGCTATTCGAGAGACTCCGAAAGTATCAATTGAGACTAAATCCAGCAAAATGCACCTTCGGAGTTCGCTCAGGCAAGTTACTTGGTTTCATCGTTAGTCAGCAAGGAATTGAAGTAGACCCTGACAAGGTTAAAGCAATCCAGGAGATGCCTGCTCCCAAAACCGAGAAACAAGTTAGAGGCTTCCTTGGACGTTTGAATTACATCTCCAGGTTCATCTCCAATCTGACTCCTACCTGCACACCGATCTTCAAGTTGTTATGAAAAGATCAAACGGTGGTATGGAATGAAAACTGTCAGGCGGCGTTCGAGAAAATCAAGCAGTATTTGCAAGAGCCTCTAGTGCTGATTCCTCCGGTACCTGGAAGGCCTTTGTTCATGTATATGACCGTGTTAGAAAATTCGATGGGCTGTGTCTTGGGCCAGACTGATGAGTCAAGGAATAAAGAACATGCAATCTATTACCTAAGCAAGAAGTTCACTGATTGCGAGAGTCGTTACTCTCCCCTGGAAAAAGCTTGTTGTGCGTTGGCATGGGCTGCTAAACGTCTGAGGCAGTACATGATTTGTCACACTACGATGCTGATTTCTAAGATGGACCCCATCAAATACATCTTTGAGAAGCCAGCTCAAACAGGAAGATTAGCCCGATGGCACATGCTCTTATCAGAGTATGATATTCAGTATGTCGCTCAAAAATCCGTCAAAGGAAGTATCTTGTCAGAACACCTTGCAGAGCATCCTATAGAGGATTATCAACCGCTCAAGTTCGATTTTCCTGATGAAGATGTGATGTATATTCAGCGCATGAAGCTAGATCCTGGTCCAGAAGAAGGTCCCAAGCTGGGATCCCGTTGGGAGATGATGTTCGACGGAGCGTCAAACAAAAATGGACATGGCATCGGAGCTGTTCTGAAAAATCCAACTGGAGGGTACACTGCGGTCACAACCCGACTTTGTTTCTCCTGTACAAACAACATAGCAGAGTATGAAGCCTGCATCCTAGGATTGGAGGCTGCCATTGACCTCCGTATCAAAATCTTGGAAGTAATTGGTGATTCTGCTTTGGTGATATACCAACTCAAAGAAGAATGGGAAACCAGGGATGAAAAATTGATTCCTTATAAGACCCACATCTTAGAGATGGCTGAGTATTTTGATGAAATTACCTTCAAGCACGTACCAAGGGCAGAAAATCACATTGCCGATGCGTTGGCCATGATGGCATCCATGTGGAAAGTCCAGTTTGTCAACGAGGCACCTCTGATCCGCATCGAAAGAAGGACAGTACCCGCATACGTCATGGCAATAGACGAAGAATTTGGGGAGAAGCCATGGTTTCATGATATCAAGAATTTCCTTCAAAACCAAGAGTATCCCGCTAACGCGTCCACAATTGACAGAAGAGCAATACGGAGGTTGTCATCTAAATTCTTCATCAGCAACGGCATCTTGTACAAAAGAAACCATGATATGGTCTTACTCCGATGCGTCGATGAAAATGAGGCGAATCTCATAATGACCGAAGTACACGAAGGAACCTTCGGCACCCATGCAAATGGCCACACCATGGCTAAGAAAATCTTAAGAGCGGGTTACTTCTGGTTAACTTTGGAGACGGATTGCATACTCTTCGCTCGAAAGTGTCATAAATGTCAAGTTTATGCTGATAAAGTGCATGTCCCTCCGCATCCTCTCAATGTGATGACGTCACCTTGGCCTTTTGCAATGTGGGGCATAGATATGATCGGGGCAATAGAGCCAAAAGCTTCTAATGGCCATCGCTTCATCCTTGTCGCAATCGATTATTTCACCAAATGGGTGGAAGCAGCGTCATATGCAAATGTGACGAAACAAGTGGTCGCACGCTTCATTAAAAAGGAGATTGTCTGCCGATATGGTATCCCTAACCAGATCATCACTGACAACGGGTCGAATCTGAACAACAAAACAATGAAGGAACTTTGTGACGATTTTAAGATCAAACATCACAACTCGTCCCCTTACAGACCTAAAATGAATGGTGCAGTTGAAGCTGCAAACAAAAACATCAAAAAGATAATACAAAAAATGGTCGTAACTTACAAAGATTGGCATGAAATGTTACCATTTGCTTTGCACGGATACCGAACATCAGTACGCACTTCGACAGGGGCAACTCCCTTTTCTTTAGTGTACGGGATGGACGATGTGCTACCCATTAAAGTCAAAATACCTTCCTTGAAGATCTTGACGGAAGCAAAGCTGGATGAAGACGAGTGGATAAAAGAAAGATTCGATTCGTTGAATCTCATCGACGAGAAAAGAATGACGGCCATGTTTCACAGTCAAATATATCAACAAAGGGTGGCCTGGGCGTTCAACAAGAAGGTTCGTCCCAAAGAGTATAGGGAAGGAGAGCTTGTGCTTAGAAAAATCCTACCTACACAAAAAGACATGTGTGGCAAGTGGATGCCCAACTACGACGGCCCTTTTGTCGTGAAGACCGTTTTCTCCGGGGGATCTCTGATTCTCGAAACCATGGATGGCGAACCACTCAAGTATCCCATCAATTCAGACGCAGTAAGAAAATACTACGCCTGAAACGAAATACATAGAAAGAGGATTTCAGTGCCTCGACAAGATGAAAGCCCAATGTTTGAAAGATGACAGACGCTGGGGCAGACTCCTGTGCAGAATATTAGAAGAAAGGTCAACGCTTGTTGTTCTCGTCAGAAGCAGCAAAGCAAGTGAACTGGCAGTCGGAAGGACCGAATTATTATGGGATTCTGTAATCTTTTCTGTTGCCATTTTTCAAAACATATAAAATCCCCAAGGCTTTTCCTTTTGTAAAGTTCTTGTCTATCAATAAAATCAGTTCTTTTTTTGGCCAAATCATTGTTATGATCTGCTATTCTTGTTATGCAATTTCACTTATTTGTTAATAAGAATTTTCATGAAAGTAAAGTGTTTGAAAAACTTAAGTCTTGTTTTAAAAAGAAAGCACAATTTGACAAAATGATTGAAAAGTTCTAAAGGTAATATGATGATATTACACAGTTCTTGAAGTTGTGGAAATCGTTGTTACCTTTTGACCGAGATAGATGCGTCCGACAGCAGTTCTAGCTATTAAGCTAAGACTTCTTCTTTGCAAAATTACGGGGATATTACTGAGAAAAGATCGTTATCTGCACCAAAGAAGGAAGTGTCGCCTGACTTGAGGCATTTTGAAGCTCAGCGTGACGAGTTCTCTCTTTATTTAGTTTTCCTCTGTCCCTACGGGTCGTTCTGCGTCTTGCATACAACATCATGCCAGCATACGCATTTGTTTTCATTCCCACCGTCGAGATCTTTTGGTCGTTACCTTTATCTTTGTTTTGTTGTTACAAGTTCGCTTTAAAGATGACATCCTGGGGTTTCCTTATCTGCTCTGGGAAGTTAGTGGTGACTAGCAATGTCTAATTCATACAAACAGGGGGTTATTACCAATTTTCACCTTCGATTTGGTTATCACCAACAAACTTTGAAAGACTAGTGGTCACTAGCACGTGTTCAGAACTAATTACGTTTGGTACAGTATTTCGGTCGTCACCAACTGTTTTTCAAACCCAGATGATATTGATTCCGTTATAAGGCAAACCAATTGTTATTGGAGTCCCTCTGATTCGGTTTTCACCAAATTTGGCTAAAAATCTAGTGGTTACTAGTATTGCCCTCTAAAAAACCAATGATCATTAACATTGGAGCTGGTTGTCACCAAAATTCCCTAAAAGTCCAATGATTATTGGCATCACCTTCAAATCCAATTGTCATTGGTACCCCTTGATTCAGTTATTACCAATTTCTATAAGTCTAGAGATCACTAGCTTTGTTTGGAAAATCTAGTGATTACTAACACTATCCAGAACCAATTGATATTGGTATGCCTAATTCGGTCGTCACCAATTGACCTAAGCTCAATAGTTATTGGCATCGCTTGAAGCAGGTCGTTATCCTCTGGTCGTTACCAAACTTTGTAAGAGAAAGAACCAATGGTCATTGGTCTCCCTGGACTCGGTTGTCACCGAAAGCCCCAGTTAAGACTAGTGGTTACTAGCACTGTCCAGAACCAATTGTTATTGGTATATCTTGATTTGGTCATCACCAGTCCCCTCTAAGACCAGTGGTTACTGACATTGCTTGAAAATTATTTGTTATTAGTACCGAAAGTTGATTGTTACCAACTTCCCCAACCAGGGGCCTGTTGTTTTGACAACATTGCTTGGAATTTCCCAATTGTAATTGGACATTCTATTTGGTCGTCACCATATCCCCAGGAAGTCTAAGGATACTTAACACTTCTTGAAAACCGTTTTGTTTTGGTCGTTACCATATTCCCAGTAAGTCTAGTGGAAACTAGCACTGTTTGAAGCTATTTATCCTTCTGGTCGTCGTCAGTCTCCCCAGTTGAAGCTTTTGCTTTTCCAGTCGAGTCTCGGAGAACTAGTGGATACTAGTTTCCCCGGCACGTCCGGTCTTACTTCTAACCTCTTCCTGAAGATCCCGTTTGAACTCTTCGTTATAGGAAACCTTTCTCAATCTGGTTATCCCCAGTGAGATTCGTGTCTTTGTTCCGTCTTTTCCCCGATGAAGCTGTGCTTCCCCAGTGGATTTTGTTCCCCAGCAAAGCTTTCCCCAGTGGGTCTCTTCCTCAGTGTGGTTTGCATTTCTTTTCTTTCGTTTCCCCAGTAAAGAGTTATCATGTTCCCCGGTGGTTTTCCTCATCTGGTTACCCCCAATAAGGTTCGGATCTCCTTTCCCCGATGAAGATGTGTCTTCCCTGGTGGAATTTGTGTCCCCTGCATGAAAGATTTCTTTGAACAAGCATCCTTAGTCATATTTGAATTATCTTGTTTACCTCGCTTGGAATCTTTCCCCAGTGTGTTGGGTTCCCGTGAGTGGTTACTCGTCGTTTTGCCGTTCTTTCATATTTGTTTGTGTGTTTGCATCTGTCTGGCATTCAAACCTCATATAACATCATTTAGATTCATGGCATATTTGCATTTGTCCTTTTGCATACCATCGGATCTAAGGGACAAAATTTCTGGTTTGCTATATTTAAATACCTTTCACTACGATTCTATGAGGATTGTCATCTCTCATTACCATCTAGTGAAGATATTCAAATAGGGGCATCTGTTGCACCCCAAATTTTGACCCCTTATATCCTCTTCATATCATATGCATTTATTTATCTAACCTTAACAAGTTTCGAAGTGTGTTTTTGTCAAGATACAGATGAAACGGGGCTCCACACTGATAAAATCGAAGTTTCGAGGATTGGGCAACCAATGTTTTGGGTTGAATCATTTATGAAATGAGATCAAGAGTACCATATTGGGCCATGTGTGAGTTCAATTTGAGGTAATCAACCACAGATGGGGTGCAGTGCAGTTCAAGGCACCCGATTAGGGTTTTTCGGGTTGAAAAAGTCAACTGTAGTTTGACTTTAGATTTGAGAAATTATTCAAGGATAAAAGTATGGTTTAAAAAGTTCATATGGCTTGGTGAAGTCCCCTCAAAGAGTTTCAAAGTCTTGGAAGCTCCGGAACATGAACGGACGGTCCGGTAATCGCCGATCGATCGTACGGTTGACCGAAAAGTCAACCCCTCAAATTTTAGGAATTGGACTTCAAGTTGTGAAGCAAAGTTGTTCCTTATGTCATGAGGGACCTACATATCAATTTTCATGATCATCGGATCAAGGACGTAAGAGTAATCGAAAAATCGGGAAATTAGGGTTTCGAAAGGGGCTAAACCCTAACTCCCTAACCACACACCCAAATGAGGTGGTTCAAAGCTCGTCGGAAAGCTCTTAACAAGTCCTACAAAAGTCCTATACTAGTCCACACTCAGAAAATGCATGGAATTGGAGTTATCATCAAAGTCATTTTTTAGTACAAAACACTTGGTGAATTTCTCAAAATCTGGCTGCATCAAAACTTGTTTTTTGCTAACTTTAAGGGACTTTTCAACCAAGATGCACATAGATTTGGAACTTTTGACAAACATGAATGTTGTAGGGCTATATGAGGGCTTTACAAAAAGAACAAGAACTCCCCAAGAGGAGTTGTGAGCTGGAAGTTATGGTGTCTTGAAGTTGGGTCTGTCACACTAAAAGTTCACTTGCTTCAACATCTCAAAATTGGATTTTCACAACTTGAGTCATTCTCCACCCTTGGATCATGTTACAAACTGATAATATGAGGTATGAATGAAGAGAAAACCAGAAGATGGGATAGTTTGAGGGATTTGACAAGTTGAAGCAAGTTGACAATTTTATATTCATTTAAAAGAAGAAAGAGAAACTTTACAAGGAAATGGCAGCTGCAGGCCCCTACCTTCATAGCTCTCTCTATTCATCTCAAGTCCCTCATGTCAGCTGATATTTGCATACCTTGAGCCAAGGAATTGATGTGTAGGAGCTGATATGAAGATCTTGGCAAGATTTTGGAAGAAACATCATGAAACTCCCTCCAAAAATGGAAAATACAAAGCTGCCCTCATCCTTCTTTCTCCTATAAATAGAGGCCTCGCCCTCATTTTTTTTTCACACCAGAGCTGCTCATAAGATCAAAGCATCACAGCTCTCCCTCTCATTCTCTTTTTACTTATAAGTGAAGAAAAGCTCAAAAACACCAAAAATGGCCATTTTGCAACTTTCACACCATTTTCATTTCTAACATTTCCAACACTCTCACAACCATCCACACATCTTCTAAATGACATATAGAAGGTGTATGACTCATTAAAACATCAAGAACCACAAAAAATCAAAAAGTCAACTCTCATTCCACCATACTTTGACCAAAGCTACAAAAATCACCATATCTCATTCTACTCATTTCCTTGGCATCCTAAGAGCTTTAACACCTTGAATATATTGTGTTTCAACTGTCCAAGCTGCTAAGAATCATCAACAATACCTATTTCTTCCATTGGCATCATAAGTGCATTCCACTCAAAATTTCAATTTCAAGGCAAGCAAGACATTCAAAAAGGGCCTCTGGTTTTCTAGGAGTAATATAGCTTACTCAAGTGCTTCATCACAGGTATGTCTAAACTCATCCCACTCATTTTCATGACATAAAGTTCATTGATGTTTGTTTTTGCTTATGCACACACACTGTTGTGGCTATTGCTGTCCCATGCTTGTATCATGTATTGGTGGCTGTTAGAGTAACATGTGTGTGATTGGTACCTTTTGCAAAATGTGTTGTTGATATTTTGAGACAAGTTTCTAATGTTAGCATTATGATGTTAATATGATCATCAAAGCATTTTACTGTCAAAACCTAAATGGAGTAAAACCTTAACATTGTCATAGTTTAAATTCTGTTATGAGTTGATTTGCCTAAACACTTGTGCTTTTGTGTTGAGATCCTGCTCATAAGAATTGTTGCTGAAGTTTGTGTGTAGTTTGAACTTGTTGACATGCTGTCAGGTACTATCATGAGCATAGCTAATAGTAACCTTAAAGTTGTTTTGTTTGTTGTTTACTCTTGTATGACATGAATAGCAAGCATTACTACCTGTCATCCTTTGCATATCATTAATTTGGCATGTGCTTGCCCTGCTGTTTTAAGGTGTACTATGCCAAGCATGTCTAAGCTTTGTGTTGGTCATATTCACTGCATCACAGGTTGATGTATGAGGAATAAAGGTTGCAAAACTGTTTGGATTGTCAAGGATGATGAGATGTGATTTAATTTGTTGTTCTTGGATTCACATTGCTGTCAAATATATGAATATCATGAGTTTTGTTGTCTTAAAACTGTTCTTTATGTGGTAGTTTGGATTACATTTGCTTAGCAACATAAAAAACTGTCATCTAAAACAGTTTGATTAGTGTATTGCTTTTCTTGTAAAACCTGGTAGAAAGCTCATGTTAAGTAATTCTAGGACCTCAATCTATCACTGTGGCCTTTCCAAACTCAGGCCAGGTATGATTCTCAAAACACATGTTAGCCATGCTGTGAGGTATGCTTCTATTATCAAAAACCTGTTTTTGGGTTTAGGTGTTGGTCTGAGTGTATTGCTTCAGTAGGATTTAGCAAGGTCTGGCTCCTAGCAGATTGACCTTGGAGGAGCAGATGGGAGTTGTTTGCTTCTGTTAACAAGCTTGGTCTTGTATATTTGGATGACATGAATATGACATTATATTTGAACTATTTGGTCTGCCTGCTGTCAAAATCTGTGTGAGATATATTAGTTTTATCCTAACATTCAATCTTTGCAAACTGAAATAAGACTCTTGTTGTAAGGATGTAAATCATGTTTTTTTTTTAAATTCCACCACAAACTGTGTGAAGACCCTCACTTGCCTCATTCCACTTTGCCTCTTTAAAATCTCATTTGGATAAATGTCTTGGTTTGCATCCTGCATCGGCCTCATTACTGTCATAGCATGTGATATATCATATTTTGCATAAGGCCATACAAGGTTGATCTCATCTTTCTAACAGGTTTTTATGTGTGTTCTATGTATGCCTATATGTTTATTTGACTATTTTGTGTATAGAGTCAAGTTCTCACATGCTGTTACCAAGTACATCAATGCATCGAAGTCATTCAAATATTGTTTTTTCATACCAGTTCTGTTATGCATTTAAACAACATTTGAACACTTTCAAAATGTCATTTAAAGTATGCTAGTATGATTGTTTTGACCACAAAATTGGTAGTCCAAAATTTCATGTTTTCAAAACCAACTTTGCTTGCACATCAAGCCACAACATCCTCACTTTTTGCATAACACATGGTTAACTTGTTTTCTTCATTTCAACATGTTCCTATGAGTATTCTAAGCATGCCTACATGATTGTTTGACTGTTTTATGTCTAGTACCAATAATTCACATGTTGACACCAAAATTCAAAATACACCAAGTCACTCAAAATGTGTTTTTTTGGCATCTACTTGTTTTTCACTAAAACAACATATCACACACCTCACATTACTCATTTGCAACATGTTAGAACACTGATTTGATGTACACAAGCACTACACCACAAAACCACTCACAAGATGCTTCTTTGCTTTTACATGTTTGCACATTACATACCAGTTTGTGAATGGTTGATTCTCTTTGAGATCTTTGTGTTCTAATAGCTTAGTATGATCATATACGACATGTCCAAATGAATCAAACCTTTGAAAATAACCTGAGCACTAAGTTACACCATCTCATGCACTAACACACACCAAAATGCATTTTGAAAGTCAAGTATTCACATGATGATTCCAGTTTGGATTTTATCACACACACACACACACACACTTAATATCATGTCCTAAAGGTGTATGCAAGATTGCTTTGATCATTATTACCTTTGAAATTGAAATCCATACTGTCATGCATCTATACCTTATGATCATTTTCAATTTGAATATGACTTTTCATAGTTAACTTATCCTGGCCATGAACAGGTTTTCATTTGCTTATATACCATATAATTGATGTGTATGTGAATTTAGTTGGCATGTAACATGATTGTATCAAGCTGTACATGACATTTTGCATTTCCAAAGCATAAACAAACACCCTATCGGGTTTTCCAGTAGAAAAATGATTTTCAAAAACCAACACCACCATCCTCTTCCTCATGATTTTCTACCCCAAAAGCATATAAAGTTTGTGAAAAAAGACCAAAAATTGAGGAAGTTATGACCATTTTGCAAATCCATAGAAACCATAGTTTTGCCCAGCCATGAATGAAGATATACATCATATATTTATTGTTTCACTTTAATTAACGGATGTATGGCCGCCCCAGCGGTTGAAACTTGCGCGCGTATTGTACTTGGCATGGGTTCGATCCTTGGTGATAACCCTTGTTGCCACTTTTTCTCATTTTTCACATGAAACTTCAAAAAATCATAACTCTCTCATTTTTTATCATTTTTCACCCATTCTTTTTTCATTGTGTTTGTTTTAATGAGTACTTTCATGTCATAATTTTATTTTCCATGTTTGATTAATTTTTCACCATGTTTGACTATGTGCAACTTGTCATGTTGACAGTACTAACCCTAGCTGTTGCAGATGAAAGTTTAAAGGGTTCCACTTGTTTTTCTTTGTGAAAATTGATTGTTCTCAGGCATATACATGTTATCCAATATGCTAGGATTTTTACTTTGAATTATTATCATGCTCAGTTCATCTGTTTGTTAATTATACTCCAGGTGCGATCTGTCGTCACAGGTTTTCGTACTAATCATCTGCTTTGATTGTCACCATTGCTTTTTCATCCTTAAATATTTTTCATTGGTTGTCACTATGAATGCCTTAGTATAATGTTTATTTTATCCCCAAGTGATGAAGTTTGTTAGCTTTCATCCAGTTGCCCACTATCTCTCCCTCCAAAGGAAGGTCTGTCCACTTGACTGTCAATGTCTTGGACCAAAATCTTAACCCTTTTGACTTTGTTAAGCCACTTCAACCCTAGTTTAGAAACCTTTAGCCTTTGCTTGAAGTCTAAGAAACCCACCCATACTAGGAGTGTTCTTCAACTAGAACCCTAGGAAAGAGTTCGTCAACTCTGTGTAAGAATCATCGTCATGACTTCTTACTTCCCCTTCAACTTAGCTTAGGGAGTTTTGTCAAACTCCACACAAACATTGTCACGTTTGTTCCCCTTTGAACCTTGATCACAATCAAGCGTTCTTCAACCCTTGTGAGGTGAACTATGATTGCTCTGATTCTATCCTAGTCAGGATACGTAGGCAGAAGGTGCGATGCCTTTACGAGCAAACTTAGAAAACTACTTAGGCCCTTTTATTTATTTTATCTCAATTCCCAATCCTTAAACCTTAGCAAACATTTACCGACTTAGCACGCAAACAAACAAAAGGTTCTTGTAGAGTACTACAGATGTTTAGGATGTGAAATACCTACCCTAGGCATAACCAACCCCCGATCCCCGAATCTCTTAAAAGCGTTGTCGTTACATCGCGAAAAAGGTTCTTTCTTTCTTTAGACCTATCCTTTGGATAAATTAAAGTCCGGTTGTAAAAAGAAATATGGTTCAAGTTAATTAATAGCTTGATATCAAATTTTCACCGCAACACTTGTCCATATTAAGTTTCTCTTGACATTTATAACACCTCATCCTTAGTTTACACTTAGTTCAAACATTAGGGTTCCCTCCACTACAACTTAGGTCAAACCCTAGTTCCCCTTGGATGAAGTCAACTTCATCACAACCTCCTCTCGGGCTTCATACAAGGACCCTTAGGCTTCTTGAAAACATCATAGCCTCCATCTAGGGCTTCATACAAGATACCATCAATTCAAAACTCCCCCCAGTTAAGTCAGCCTCCTCTCAGACTATAACAAATGTTTTAGCTTCACATCTTGGGATTTAAACAAGAAACAAACAAACATTTTAGCTTCACATCTTGGGCTTTGAACAAGATACAAATAAACTTTTTAACTTCACATCTTGGGCTTTGAATAAGGTGCAAATATTTCAGCTTCAACATCTTGGGCTTTGAACAAGATACTCAAATAAATCAACTTCTCCCTAGAGATGAGACATTGAGTCACCTCTGCCGGAAGATATCTCTTCTATACACCACAATTCAAAAATCAAACATTAGAAACTTTTTCTCCATATAAGTGATGTAAGTGGCAAACTTGTTTATTCAAAATCCAATTTGGAGTCCTTCTCTTATCATGGTCCAAAACTTTTCTTTCATATAAGTGATGTAAGTGACACACTTGTTGATACTATATCCAAGTTAAGGTCATTCTCTTAGCATGCAAAGACTCATAAAGGAATATGTGACATTGATTAGTATTATTTAAACATCCAAGTTCAAAGCTTCTTCTCTTATGTTATTATTGTCAAATGTTTATGATAAATAGGTGGGATATCTCCCTTAAGAATGACAATTTGTCTCTTCTTTCACAACAACAAAACTTTTAGCTTCATCGTATTGGACTTTGAACAAGACACATATTTCACCCATAGTTAGGTGGAACTACGAACGCTCTGATTTCCCAAAGTCTCTTTTTTTTTAGAATACGTAGGCATAAGATTGTGAGATCTTAGTGAGTACACCTTTAAATAAAACCCCTTAGGTCCCCGTACCTTTCATAAAACAAAAACTCCCAAAAACATCTCATTCTAATCCATAGGTTAAGACTTTCCCAATCAACAGTAAACAACTTAAGAAGATAAAATAACTAATAGTAAAAAAATGTACAAAAGGTTCCTATAGAGTACTATAGATACTTAGAGTGTTAATAACTTCCCTTAGTATAATTAATCCCCGGTCCCAAATCTCTTTGCATTTGTAGGGAAAACATTTGTACGCAAGGTTAGTTTAGACTCCTTCCCCTTCCTTTTAAGCACCATAGGATAAATATTAGAAATTTGAAAGTGGCACAAGCATGGTTCACGAGGATCTCACCATCTCAGGATTGATGGGGTCACATAAATCGGTTCACAGAAAAATGGTGACTTCATTGGGGAACTAGGGATCCCTAAAAGGATTAAACCTATTTTCTACCTTTTTCTCTATTAATATAATTTCATTCTTTATTATTACTGTTGATATTACATGTTTACTTGCCATATTTGTTTAAAAGCATTTGTTTTGGGAATGTGATTAATACACCTGTGGTGAGGAAAAGTCCTAACTTGGACTTGAGAACATACTTTAAGATAGGAGGTGGTATAATCAAGAAGGCTTATAGGGAGTGAATCCCGAACAAGCTAACTTGAAAATCCTGTAGTTCAGTGCAGGTACGCTCTTAGAATTATTGATGTTAAGTGAGCAATTCGTGAATACAATACTTTTTCCATTGGGAACCTAAGAAGCTGAGTACTTTAGTACCTTTTAACCATTTGGCCATTTTTAGAATGTAGTATGGTGACTACCGGGAATAGTTGGTACATGATACTACACTCAAATGAGGTTCATCTTGAGGATATTACAGCTCTCGTGAGTCAATCAGTTTGCTGGTAATATCCTAAAGAGGGGTCAGTGGTTTTGGGAACCTTGTTAGAACCCGTTCTACAGGTACAAAATGAACCCCTAGTACATACCTTTGGGATGGGTAGATTCATGACTCCATGCTTGTGATAATAAACCCTTAAACCCATGTTTGTAAATATCTATGTTTGTGCATACATGCATTCATGCATTCATCAAAAGTTTTCAAAACTTTTAATTTTTTTCAAAAGAACTAAAAAACATGTTGTTGCAAATATCAGAAGTTGCGCTATGGATTTTGGTAGAAGAAAAACTCAGAAATACACCTTCAGAAGTCCAAAACTG
Source organism: Lathyrus sativus (assembly GCA_963859935.3). Lineage (NCBI taxonomy): Eukaryota > Viridiplantae > Streptophyta > Magnoliopsida > Fabales > Fabaceae > Lathyrus > Lathyrus sativus. The sequence continues at coordinate 454,669,226 of OZ012738.1, read as the reverse complement.
GAGGAATTGGGAAGATTGATTACTAATCCTGAAGCTTTCAGAGATAAGTATGGAGGGCTTTTGTCAGTTTTAAAAGTAAACAAGATGGACGGAGTTCTATCCATATTAGTTCAGTTCTATGAATTGGTGTACCACTGCTTCGCGTTTCCAGATTATCAACTCACACCAACACTGGAAGAATACTTTCAGCTGATTGATTTACCCATTTCTGACCAAGACCCATTCTCTGGCTTGGAAGAGATTCCCAAATATCAGACCATTTCAAGAGCCACCTCCTTGGAAGTGTCAGATATCAAAGCTCACATGACCAACAAGGGAGGAATTCAAGGTCTACTAGTTACATTTTTTATGGAAAGAGTTTAATACTTTGCCAGTATGGGAAACATGGTTGCTTTCGAGGATATCTTTGTTCTACTCACCTATGGATTATTCCTCTTTCCCAACATTGACAACTTCATCAACGTCAATGCTATTAGGATATTCTTAACTGGGAACCCAATCCCAAATTTGCTTGCAGATGCTTACTGTTCCACCCCAAAATTTGACCAACCTTTTCTTTCTAACTTGACTTATGTTTGATTTCATTTAGCATTTGCATTTGCATAGCATTAGTTCTAATCAGGAGATCAAGAATTGTTGTGCCATTAAAGAGAAGATTCTTCTTGGTTTCAAACTTAAGTAAAGGTATTTGTGCAGATCATCAAGTGTTCATCATCACCTTGAAGTTATTAGAACTCCTTGAGAGGAAAGTTTGGTGTGTGGTTTTTTCCTCCTATCCTGAGGCTCACTGGAGGGTCATCAAGGGTTCATGAGGTCATTTATTTGGACAAGAAATGGTTTTGAATTTCATTGTGTACCTTGAAGGGTCATTGTGGGGTTTGAGTAGTCATTTAATTCATCTGTAAAGAGGCACAGTCAAAGGACATGGAACTAGGGTTTCATCTGGTCAACCCAAAGTCAAATGTGAACTTGAGAAGGTTCAAGAATTGATTCTAAGTCACTTGAGTCATGGGGAGTCATCTCAAAGCATTTAGGATGCCATGTTAATATCAGATTAAGAAGAATCAAGGGTTCAAGAAGTTACTAAATTAGGGTTTCAGAGGTTTTCAATGTAAAATCCCCTTCTTTGGTGCCTAACTTCAAGGACAATTTACCATATGATGCAAGCTCAATCTCTTTCATGAAAACATGAGACTTGTAGGGAATGTTCTTAGCTTTCTTTTGAGCAGAAGAACTCACCCATTGAGTTTGTACATCTCAAGTTATGAAGCCAACAAGTTAGGGTCCTCAGATGAAGATACTTTTGGTCAACTTAAAGTCAACTCACTTCCAAGGCATTTTTGACTTAGAATCAAGTTTCTCCTCAACTTCAAGTGAACATGAAAGTTTTTCCCCATGATCTTAACTTTCCAAAAAGTCATAGAAGTCCGTTTTATCATGTGTACATCTCAAGTTATGGTCTTCACAAAGCAAGGGTATTTTTGGAAACTTCATTATGGGTCATTCTTTTCAATGGTCATCTTCATGAACTTTAAGGCCTCAAATCCAATTTTGACCAACATGAAACTTGTCCCTAAGGGTCTCAACTTCACAATGGACTTAAAATTCATGGAGTTTGATGCATTATGTGATCATGTGGATCATTTTAAGGTGAAAATTTGACGTTTGGTCATGATTTGAATATCTTACTTTGCAAGTTACCTTTTGATCTCATTTTTGAACTTTTTCACACCAATACATGATCATAAAGAAGTTTACCACATTTGGACCAACATGTTTAAGTCATTATGTGCCACTTTTCTCTCAAAATCACCTAAAAAGTCATGGTTCAAAACTTGGTGTAAAGAGTTGATACATGACCAAAACCTGCACTTCATTTCTACACCATATGTATTCCTTCTTGCTGCCACTAGTGTAAAAATACTTTCTTAGCAGAGGTTTTTAAGTCAGTTCATCAATAACCCGACTTAAGAAGTCACACGGTGGCAAATCCGTAAATATTTGAAACTTTGTTATGTCGTGTCTATGTTTAACCGACCTAACAAAGATTAAATAAAAAAAATGTAATTTACATTAAATTCCTTAAGTCGGTTCTTTTATCGAAATGACTTAAGAAGTTTATTTATTAAGTCACGTGTTTATTACCTGACCTAAGAGGTTCTTACAAGACCCCGGTTCGATTCCTACTTAATACATTTTAGTGAAATAAAAACAATTATAATATAATACATTTTGCAAACCCTAAAAGTTGTTGAACCACACTGTATCTTCTTTCCGGTTCAATCTGGGGGCTTGGATTTCACTGTCGTTTATGGAGGTGCAGCGTACTTGACATTGTCACCACCAACACCACAGTCACATACTATTCTACAGTCACCGACGCAGTCGTGTGCTCCGACGTAATTGACATTGGATTTTCAGTCGTTAAGTCAACGGCCATGGTTACCTTCATAGCCATGGTAGCAACAGTAGAGAACGTCATAGTCTCTGCCGGTAATGCCATATTTACGATCTCCGCGGCCACAGTTAGTTTCTCCGGTCCATCGTTTACAGCACCCCTTACAGAAGCTTCCAGTGAAGAGGTTAATGAAATAACGTTTTGCTTTTTTCTTTCTGAATGTGTTGCATATACTGATAAGCAATTTTTCGATGCTAAAGTGTAGCGATATTCAGTTAGAAAGTTGAATTGGAATTAGTGATTCGTGTTTTGAATTTTAGTATGTGAGACTTGAGATTGTATTAGAAATAAAAGGCTTTTAGCTTCTAATTGAAGACAAGGGTTCTTATCTGTAATTTGATTAGATGTGCGAAAAGCATGATTCTTGGAGAATTTTTAAAGGTAGGGATGGTTGCGTAAGTGCTAGTGTAAAGAGCATTAGGGATGAAAGTCTGAATTTCCTATCAATTGTAGTCAAGAATTCATTTCACTAATAATTTAACTTGGTTATTGTATTTGAGAGCGATCTGAGCATCATTCTGAGGTTGGTTATAATAATGTAACTTGTGGGTAAGTAGTGAAAAGAATAATGCTTGCACTTTTGGGAAAAAGAAGTTATAAATTTTCCACTAAACTAGGCAATTACCAAATAGACTAGACAGCTGGCATTAGTTTTCATGAAAGGAAAGTGACCTAAACTTGTTAATAAAAGCATTAATTTCATCTGTCCATTTAAAGAGTCCTATCAAAAAGACTGTTTTATCTCTCCCTCTGATTGAATTTTACTTCACAGCAGGAACTTTTGTACAAATTTTCATTTAATTCTGTTGAATGCATTTATTTTCCTTCAGAAAGCACGAGTCTCCTAGATCACAGCCTCAACATAATGCAGGATTAAAGGATAATACTCCAAAGAAACAAAAACAGTGTAACTGCAAAAATTCTCGATGCCTTAAATTGTGAGTACTTTATCTTCCCTGTATGAAAAACTTCCATCAAGAGTATTTTACCACATGACCTATATGAACATCTTGCCTGCTTTTTTGTGCTTTCTTTAACTAACAATAGCTAATTTTGCAACTACAAGGTACTGTGAGTGCTTTGCAGCTGGGATCTATTGTGATGGTTGCAACTGTCTGAATTGTCATAATAATGTGGACAATGAGGTTGACCGTCAGGAGGCAGTTGGAATAACTCTGGAAAGAAATCCAAATGCTTTCAAACCAAAAATTGCAAGCAATCCACAAAAACCAGAAGTTTTTATGCTTAGTAATTCAATTCAACTCCCTCAAGTATTTATAGTTGGTGTTTGGCATCAGTCTTTTGGGCTAAAATTTTGTGATTTTAATAACTATTCTGGATTTAGCTGATATTTTAGTTGACTTGTGCTACATTTAAATGTCTTGAACAAACTCAGGAGGAAGTCTCTGAAATTCAAGTCATGGACCTCGTGGAGCTGAACCCGTTGAGAATATCAATTTCATGTAAGTGAACAAAAATGTTTTTCTTTTCTTTTCTCAATCATTATTTGCTTTCGGTGAAACGGTGACTTAAATAAGGCACATATTAATGGTGGATGCAGGTTTCTGACGAACAACTCTCTTAGTGGAACAACTCCCGGGTGGATCCTGACCAGCAAACAGAACTTGTCAGCACATTTTCTTGAATTTTTTTACCACTAACTGCTTACTTTTTACTCACTTGTTGAAATTTTGGTGTTAACACAAGCACGATTAGTCTTGAACACTCGTTGAGTGATGAAGTAATTAAAATATATATGCTTCATGTTTCAGCGATTTGTCTTTCAACAATTTTTCTGAGTCTTCTGCGACTGATTGCCAGCTCTTGGACGTGTAAGCTTCATTTTTTTCCAACAATTTTACAATTATTTTGTGTATGTTATCCTATAGAGAGCTTATGAAATTTAGTTGAAAACTATTTTCATAAGGTATCTTCTATAAGATATTTTCATAAGCTATCTTCAATATGCTATTTTCATAAACTATCTTATAGAGTTTATGAAATTTAGTTGAAAACAGCTTATGGACATGTCTTAAGCTATTCCTATAAGCTCTTACGAACAGTCCTACTTGTACTTATGTCAGTAGATAAACTCAAGCAAACCAATCCAGACCGGCGCTTAGTTTCTAGTTTTTACCAAAATGTTGCTCATATTTTGTATATGGTTTCTAATAAATCAAAAGTTCTGAATTTCAAAACTATATAATGACAGGGTCATAAATATTTAAAAGACTTTAACATTATGGAAGAAGCTGGTGGAGTCGGAAAGGGAATTTCTCGGGACTTTAATGTTGATGTTAATGATAGCACCTTGCAAATCCACTTATCATGGGCAGGAAAAGGAACTAATGCAATTCCTATGAGAGCTGTATATGGACCGCTTATATCTGTTATCACCGTGACCCCAAGTAAGTACTAGTTTTCATATTGTTTTGATTTCATAACCTTATGCTAAATATGACGATTAAGCTACATTGTATTTCATATTCTTAAAAACATTTATACTTTTCTTTAGACTTTAAAATGACCAACACCGGGAGAAGGGATAAAAACCACCTCAGCTTTCTTCATCTCGGATCACAGGTTATAAACTTGTGACTTTGTTTATTTTATGCTAGTATATATGAACGGGAAACGTAAATCCTAGTTAAATGGATTGAGGAGTAATGCAATTAAATTTTTGGTAATTGAAAATAGTGAGCGCATTGTAGAGAGTGGATGTCTATGTTTATGCAGGTAGTTTAAGGGCTGAAGTTGTTACTTAAGTTCAAACTAACCACTGCTGTGGAGAAGCTGGTTTTAGGCGGTTTTGATGAATGCTGGCGTGGAGGAGTCTCGTACGACAGGTTGAAACTGCATACTGGATTGTGGCTCTCACGGAAAACAAATGGAAACATAACTAATTGAGAGTGATGAAGCTTGACAAAGCAAACCCACTCGGAGTTGTCGTTGAGGTTTACGTGCATTAAGAAGGTAGTACGGTTTGAATTCCTTTCTACATTAAGATTGCTCAAAAGCACATTCTAAACCTGAATGATAAGTCAAATCCCTTTGTTGAAATGCAGGTTGAGTGGACATGTTGCTGCAATTCCGTCTTTCATGCTTCTTTCTATCTCGGCTTGGTTTGTGAAGAAGTTCTCGGTTGTAGGTTTTTTTCATGGCATATCACCAACTTCAGTAAGTTTGTATGAAGAATTAGCAAGTGATGACACTTATGCTAAATAATTTTGTTGATTCTATGACAGTAAAGAAGAACTTGTCGGACTGTTAGTTCCTCTTGCAACATCAATGACGATGTCCAAGTGTTCTGAAAACCTCGAATAAAGTTCGCGGATTCGGCATAGCCTTGGAATTGCTTTGGCGAGAAGATTGGTGTTGGAATCAATTCTGAGTTGCTATTTCAGTAACTTTAGTATGTTATTTCCTGGTGTAATACCCCAAATTTTACCCTTATATTTAGTCAGTCATTTCGCATATCATCTCATATGTACATTGCTAACCGTTAACCAGTTATGAAGGTTTTTTGTTTTGCAGATTTGGTCCCGGGGGTATTTTGGTCATTTTACACAAATTCTACCAATTCCTTGAAGACGGGCTGTTATTAAAATTCTGAGGCATTTGATACGTTATGGTTTTGAGGCATTTACCTATCACCAGGGCTGATCATATTGAGATTTTTGGCATTTGGTCAGTGGAATTTAATTACGAGTAGTATTACTGTTGATGCTGAAAATGTTGTGATTACGGTGCCCATATATGTTTGGTTATGAAATGGTTGGTTAACATTTTAATCTGATGATGAGGATTACAAATGAGACGAGTGCACCAATAAGAATACCACTTGGGAATATTTATGTGTTATGCCTATGTTAATGAATATTAAGTACTTGTGGATTTATTCACAATTGTTTATATTTTTTAACTAAGAATAAGATATAAATAAATTCAAAACTTTGAGAATTTCATTTCATAAATAATGTCATCATACAAGAATGTGATGTTGCTTCATATTTTACAAAGTGCTGTTACAAGGAAGTACATTAAAATTCTCAATCCTAAGGGACTACACTAAAGCATCTATCCTAAATCCTAAGAGCATCTAAAGGTCTTCATGTTGTATTTGAACTTCTCCACGAATCCTCGGCTAACCTGCACATCAAAAGAAAACAAACAGTACAGAAAATGGCGACTTCACTGGGGACTCTAAACTTTCGAGGGTTATCCCTAACTTGTTCATATTTATTACTATCTGTTATTGTTCATTTGCATGTATGTATTTGTGCTTTGATCGTGGGATTGTTCCTTGTGCTGTGAGATAAAAGTCCTACGCCCGGACTAGTGACATTATTATAGGATGGGGATACATTCGAGGAGGCTTATAGGGAGTTGAATCCCGACCAAGCTGATTCGAGAATCTCCGCTCAGTTGAGACCCTTTCGAAAATGGTTCGGTTGAACGAGTAATCGCGAAAACTTTTTCCATGGTCGATTGGAATCTGTGATATTGAGGACCGTAGTACCTTAACACCACCTTGGCCTTATTTAGGACGTAGTGCGGGAGTTATGTGGGAGTAATCTTACAATGGCTGCTACGCGATACTACACTCAAAAGAGGTTCTCTTGAGAATATTATTAACCCCCGAGTCAATCGGAAGGTTGATGATATCCGAAAGATGGGCTGATGACTTTGGGCACTTTTTAGAACCTTGTTCTGCAGGTACAACTAACCTATAGTACACTCCTTTTGGGGATGGGTAGACCGTGACCCCGCTCACGTTCCTTTAACCTAGGACTTTGTGTGTTTTCATGCATTGCATCCATAAAGCATCTCATTGCATTGTATTTCATGGAGTTCAAATACCATTTACAGATATCGCGGGATACCATGAATAAAAAAACAAGATGAAAAACAAGAAAAAGATTTCCTTGGTACCCCACGACATTCATAAATGTTTGAATTCCATGAAATCTTCATCCCAGCATCATTTTCTGCATTGCATGTGTCTTCCGTTTTCTCATGTTCGGTTCTCTCGCCTTCCAGTTTCGTCACCCTGAGTTCTCAGCACCAGTACAACACCAGAGCTCAAACTCGGAAAAGAATGGAGGATCAGGCAAAAGAGATTGATCGCCTTAGCAATGAACTTGAAGACCTTCGAGGAGGTATGGGGCGTATGATGGAATTGTTACATGTCATGAATGCTAAGATGGATACCCAGCCCACTGTTGTTTCTGAAATTACCGGCGTTACTGTGGACCCTCCACCAAGTGTGACCGTAGCAAGGGACCCGCCTTATGGTCTTGCTCCCGGTTTTGTGCCTCCTCAAGCCACTGTTCCAATTAATCAACCTGTTCAGCAAGCCGTGCCTTTATTTTCTGAAGTTTCTAGGGGGGCTCCTATCTTTGCACCACCTGTTGTACACACTCGTGCGCAACCGTACTTCAATGAGACCGTTTTTGATAATCTTGATGAGAATGTTGAGGGTTATGAGAAACATGATAAGCTTCGTGAGGAAGTAAACACCATCGTCCAGAGATTGAAAAAGGTAGAGGGTGATCAAATTTTTGGGACTGCTGCAAGGGATGTTTGTTTGGTCTCAGGTTTGGTTATTCCCCCGAAGTTCAAAACTCCGAACTTCGATCGTTATGAAGGTGCCACCTGTCCTAAGAGTCATCTGATCATGTATTATCGCAAAATGGCTGCCCATGTTGAGAATGATAAACTGATGATTCATTGCTTCCAAGATAGTTTGAAGGGTGCTTCTTCCAAGTGGTATTTAACTTTGGACCAGTCTCGCGTTAAGAGCTTTCAAGATTTATCTGACGCTTTCATCAAACACTACAAGTACAATATGGATCTGGCTCCTGACAGAAGACAGTTGCTGAGTATGTCACAAAAGAATTCTGAGTCATTCAAAGAGTATGCTCAAAGGTGGAGAGAGACTGCTTCGCAGGTAGAACCTCCTTTGACCGAGAAAGAGTTAGCTGATTGGTTTGTCGACACGGTCCGTCCAGAATTTTACGAAAGAATGGTGGGTAGTGTGACTTCAAATTTCTCCGACATCGTTGCTGTGGGTGTCAAGATTGAATTGGGTATGAAAAGTGGTAAAATGACAAATAATCATGGTGCTTCTAAGGATCAGCCGAAGAAACCCCCGTATAGCTCCCAGAAAAAGAAAGAGGGTGAGACTAATGCTATATCCTCTGGTAGACCCAGAGAACGCTTTTATCGACATCCGCAAGGTTATGCTCAACCTCAAGGGTACCCAGTCCAATATGCTCAACAACCCTATGTGGCGGCTATTACACCTTCTTTCAATCAACAGGTTCCCATGTATCAACCTATGCAACAACCTCCTGTTTATCCGCCTCCTGTCAACTATCTACAGGCGCCCAACGCTCCTGCTCCTCAACAGCCAAAGAGTCCGGCTCCTCGCCAGACTGTTCCGAATAGAAGAACGTATAAGCCTTGTCCGCCGATTCCGATGACCTTTACCGAGTTGTATCCTTCTTTGGTCAAGCAAGGTCTCATCACTACTCGGGCTTTGGGTCCGCCTCCTAATCCTCTACCCGCCAATTACAACGCCGACGCTCATTGTTTATTTCATGAGGGTGCGCCTGGTCATGATCTGGAGAATTGTTATGCTCTCAAAAATATTGTCAGGGATTTATTGGAAAAGAAGATTTTGTCATTTGAAGATCCTCAACCGAATGTTAAGAAGAACCCTTTTCCTAACCATGAGAGTGTCAATGCCATTAGTGTTGATTCGGGGGAAGGTTATGCCCTTGACGTTGGACAGATTAAGACTCCTCTCAAGATGTTCCATTCGAAACTGTTCGAAGCTGGCCTGGTAGATACTTCCCACGTTGCATGCGTAAGTTGTGAAGCCAGTATCAAGGGTTGTGTGTTGGTTCAGAATGATGTTCAGAGGTTAATTAATGAGGGTGTTTTACAAGTGACAAGCCAAGCCAAGAAGGATGAGGTCGCTGTGGTTGAGCCTGTCTTCCATCAGCCCGAATCAAAGGGTAAGGTACCAGTGTTTAATTTATCAGGGGCAAGCTCCGCCAATCTCGTGTTCGATATACCGAAGTCGTATATTCCTGAAGTGAATCAGCCTAAGCCTATAGTTATTCGAAGACCAAGTCTGTTTCCTTTCAGTGATCCTAAAGCGGTGCCTTGGAAATATGACGTGACTATGATTGACAAGGAGTCTGGGAAGGTTATTCCAAATGAAGAGGCTAAGGGTGCGGTGACCAATATCGCGGAGGTAAGCAGGATGACTCGCAGTGGCCGTGTGTATACTCCCCATTCCAACGAGGTCCTACCTAAGGAAATAATTAGTACCCCAGTGCCTGCCAAAGACAAAGGTAAAGGAGCCGTCACGAATGATGAAGATGCCGAATTTTTGAGGATCATCAAGAAAAGTGACTATAAGGTTATCGATCAACTTCATCAGACTCCCTCCAAGATTTCGATTCTATCACTGTTGATGAGTTCACCCGCCCATAGGATGGCCTTGCAGAAGGTTTTGACTCAAGCACATGTGGATCAAGATATTAGCACCAGTCGGTTTGATAGTGTGATTGCCAATTTGACCGCCTGTAACACCCTCAGTTTCAGCAATGAAGAGTTACCAAAGGAGGGGCCGAACCATAATCGTGCTTTACATATATCGGTAAGATGTCAGGAGGACAATTTAGCGAGAGTGCTAGTGGACACCGGGTCTTCTCTGAATGTTCTACCCAAGAGGGTTCTTGATAAGTTGGCTTGTAAAGAGACTGTGTTGAAACCTACTCCTTTGGTTGTCAAGGCTTTCGATGGCTCTCGCCGGTCGGTAATGGGGGAGGTTGAGCTCCCTATCCTGATTGGTCCGCAGGTTTTTAATATCACGTTTCAAGTCATGGACATTAATCCCAATTACAGTTGTTTACTTGGAAGGCCGTGGATCCATGCCGCTGGGGCAGTAACCTCAACGTTACATCAAAAGATGAAATTCGTGATCGATGGAAAGTTGGTTATTATACACGGCGAGGAGGATCTGATGGTCAGTAACCTGTCTTCTTTCCGTTACATCGAGGTCGATGAGAATGCTTTAGACATCTCCTTTCAAGCACTTGAGATCGCCAATGCTGTTCTGCTGGAAGTCGAAGAGACAGTGGGTCCGGGTAATCCATCTTTCGCATCACTGAAGAGTACCAGATCAACAATTGACAGGGGTATTCCTGAAGGTTGGGGAGAGGTAATCGACGTCAAGAACAAGACTGATCGCTCTGGGTTGGGTTACAAACCAACTCAGAAGGGAGCTACCACAACTGTCGAAGGGCGTCCGAAGGTTATCCAAGAGGTATTTGTCAGCAGAGGTTTCCAAATCAATGCCATCAGCGATTGTGAAGAAGATGAAGAGCTGAGCAACCTGGTGTTTAAGGGTGATGCAGTTCTGAACAACTGGGAGGCCGTAGAGATCCCTGTTATTTTTCCCTTGTCAAAGTAATTACTCTTTTTTAAAAAAGTTTCATTTACAAATAAAAATCCGTAGCTCTGCCCAAGGCTATAGGGTCTTTTATTGGGCCACCTTTCATTCCCAAAAAGATATTAATAAAAGCATTTTGTTCAATTCCACCTTGTTTCATTTGCGTTTTTCGTTTTCACCTTTAAAAATGAAATTGGCAACCTTTTTCCCAAAAAATAATAATAAAAAAAAACAGCATTTCATTCTTACATATCTTCGAGCATTTTAATTAAGTAAGCCTTCCATCATGCAGAGATATCGTAAACCTTGTTGGATCCAATGACTTTGCTGACACTCCTGACTGGGATGCACCCATCAATCAAGCTGAGGACGAGGGTGAAGAAGATTTCGAAGTACCCGCAGAACTGACAAGATTGATTGAGTACGAGTACACAGAGCTTCAACCGCATAAAGAGCAGGTGGACCTAATTAATCTCGGTACAGATGAGAGCAAGAAAGAGGTCAAGATTGGTGCAATGCTTGGGACGGAGATTAGGCCGAGGTTGATTGAATTGTTAAAAGAGTATATTGATGTGTTTGCGTGGTCGTATCAAGATATGTCGGGCCTAGACACGGATATTGTTGTTCACAAGTTGCCGCTTAAGCCAGATTGTCCGCCTATCAAACAAAAGCTTCGAAGAACGAGACCCGACATGGCTTTGAAAATTCGAGATGAGGTTAAAAAACAGTTGGATGCAGGTTTCTTGGCAGTTGCAAAATATCCAGATTGGGTTGCCAATATTGTGCCAGTGCCCAAGAAGGACGGTAAAGTTAGGATGTGTGTAGACTACAGGGATCTGAACAAAGCAAGTCCGAAAGACGACTTCCCACTGCCACATATTGACACGCTGGTAGACAATACAGCCAGTTTTGCGTTGTTCTCATTTATGGATGGTTTCTCTGGTTATAATCAGATCAAGATGGACCCAGATGATCGAGAGAAGACTACTTTCATTACTCCTTGGGGAACCTTCTGCTACAAAGTCATGCCCTTCGGTTTAAAGAACGCAGGGGCAACTTACCAACGCGCTATGACCACTCTTTTTCATGATATGATGCACAAAGAGATTGAGGTGTATGTGGATGATATGATAGCCAAATCTCAGAGTGAAGAGGAGCATCTAGACCATTTGGTGAAATTGTTTGAACGACTCAAGAGATATCAGCTGAAATTGAACCCTGCTAAATGTACCTTCGGTGTCAGATCTGGAAAATTGCTTGGTTTCATTGTTAGCCAGCGAGGGATTGAGGTGGATCCTGACAAAGTCCGAGCCATTCAAGATATGCCGGCTCCGCGAACTGAGACGCAAGTTAGAGGTTTTCTGGGACGTCTGAATTACATTTCCAGGTTTATCTTTAATATGACCGCTACTTGTGAGCCGATATTCAAGTTGCTTTGCAAGGGGCAGACAGTTGAGTGGAACCCTGATTGTCAGAAAGCGTTTGAGAAAATTAAGGGTTATTTGCAAGATCCCCCTATTCTGATCCCGCCCGTACCTGGAAGACCGTTATTTATGTACCTTACTGTTCTTGAGAAGTCTATGGGTTGTGTGCTTGGACAACATGATGAGACTGGGAAAAAGGAACATGCGATTTATTACCTGAGCAAGAAGTTTACCGATTGCGAAAACAGATACTCACCATTAGAGAAAACTTGTTGTGCATTGGCATGGGCCGCTAAGCGCCTTCGGCAATATATGGTCTGTCATACCACATTGTTGATTTCTAAAATGGATCCGATCAAGTATATTTTCGAAAAACCTGCTCAAACCGGGAGGCTAGCCCGTTGGCACATGTTGTTATCCGAATATGACATCCAGTATGTACCCCAGAAGGCGATTAAGGGTAGTATCTTATCTGATTATCTTGCAGACCAGCCAGTTGAAGATTATGAACCTCTTAAGTTTGATTTTCCTGATGAGGATATTTTGTTGATTAAAAGAGATTGTGAAGAGCCAGATCCGAGCGAAGGTCCAGAACCAGGTCTTTGGTGGAAGATGATGTTTGATGGTTCCTCGAATTTCAATGGGCATGGTATAGGCGCCGTTTTGATGAACCCAAAGGGCGGATTCACTCCATTTACAGCGAGGTTGGACTTTGAGTGCACTAACAACGTCGCAGAATACGAAGCATGTATTCTTGGCCTCGAAGCGGCGATTCACCTCCGAATCAAACTTCTTAAAGTAAGTGGTGACTCAGCCTTGGTTATTTACCAGGTACAAGGCAAATGGGAAACGAAGAATGAGAAGCTGATCCCTTATAAGGACTACATTATTGAGCTGATCAAGTATTTCGACGAGATAGAGTTCGAGCATGTTCCTAGATCCGAGAATCACGTAGCTGATGCTTTAGCCATGTTAGCATCCATGTGGAAAGTTAAATTCGTTAATGAAGCACCTCTTATCCATATTGAGCGCAAGGTTGAGCCCGCTTATTGTCAGATGGTCGAAGAAGTTGAGGTGGATGAAAAGCCTTGGTTTCATGATATCAAGAACTATCTCGTCAAGCAAGAGTATCCCGATGGTGCTACTGGTCTGGACAAAAAGACATTGAGAAGATTGGCGTCCAAATTCTTTATCAGTAATGGTGTGTTGTACAAGAGAAATCACGACATGGTTCTGCTCAGATGTGTTGATAAACGGGAAGCGAACATGTTACTACAGGAAATTCATGAGGGGACCTTCGGAACTCATGCCAATGGTTATGCTATGTCCAAGAAGATGTTAAGGGCTGGGTATTACTGGTTAACCATGGAAGCCGACTGCATCCAATACGGTAGAAAATGCCATAAGTGCCAAATTTACGCTGATAAAATGCATGTACCTCCGTCACCGTTGAATGTTTTGTCTTCACCCTGGCCGTTCTCTATGTGGGGCATTGACATGATTGGGGCAATCGAGCCAAAAGCTTCTAATGGGCATCGTTTTATCCTTGTTGCCATCGATTATTTCACCAAGTGGGTAGAGGCTGCCTCCTACACCAACGTGACCAAGCAAGTGGTTGCCCGATTCATCAGGAAAGAGATCATCTGCCGTTATGGAGTCCCAAACCGGATAATAACTGACAATGGCACCAATCTGAATAATAAGACTATGAAAGAGTTGTGTGATAGTTTCAAGATCACTCACCACAATTCTTCTCCGTACCGTCCTAAGATGAATGGAGCCATTGAAGCTGCAAATAAGAATATCAAGAAGATCCTGCAAAAGATGGTTGTGACTTACAAAGATCGGCATGAGATGTTACCGTTTGCTTTGCATGGATACAGAACCGCAGTGAGAACTTCGACAGGGGCAACACCTTTCTCACTGGTATATGGAATGGACGCCGTGCTCCCCATCGAAGTAGAGATACCTTCGTTAAGAGTGTTAATGGAGGCTGAACTTGAGGAAGCTGAGTGGGTTCAAGACAGACTGGATCAGTTGAATCTCATTGACGAGAAGCGTTTGACAGCCATGTGCCATGGGCAGTTATATCAGAAACGGATGAAAAGAGCGTTTGATAAGAAGATCCGTATCCGTGAGTTCCGTCAAGGAGAGCTCGTACTCAAAAAGATCTTACCAGTACACAAAGATATGCGTGGAAAGTGGATGCCCAATTATGAAGGCCCATTTGTTGTAAAGACCGTTTTCTCCGGAGGGTCCCTGATACTTACGACAATGGACGGTGAAGAACTAGCACATCCCGTGAATTCTGATGCAGTCCGAAAATATTATGCCTAAAAACCCGCTAAGTCGAAAACCTGCAAAAGGCGACTTAGGAAAAAGTAAGGGTTGAAAAAAAATAATAATCATAAAAAGCTCGCTAAGTTGAAAACCCGAAAGGGCGGCTTAGGCAAAAAAGAGCGTCCCGGTGGATTGAAAACCCGAGAGGGCGGTCCAGGCAAAAGTTAGGGACAAAGGCACTTCATTGCATCAGAGGACACTGATCATCTCGAACACCCTTTCCGCATGAGAGCCATGTTTCAGTTCTTTCATCCTTGCCCAAAGCAGGATTCTGGATTAGTCTTAGTTATTAGTATTAGTAGGTGTCATTGGATTCGATGTAACTTTTTCCCATGTTGCCAATTTCAAAACATAATCATCTGTGGAGCTATGCCTTCAGCGAGCTACCGCCCTTTAAATAAAAGATACTATCTCGTTACTTACATTCCTTGGTGCATTGCTCTTTGTTTTCTATTTGTTATGCAAAATGCGTTTATTCTTAAAATTTGAAAATGAAAGGTGCATTGTAGATTTTTCAAAACTGTTTCGCAAAAACAAAACAAATTTGAAATGTAATAAATTACTTCGACTAGTGGAAATTCCGAAAGGATCTCTTCATTCCCCGGAAATATCATTATTGCAGAAACACTTTCAAACCATTGCTCTAACACAGTCCCCAGAGAGACTATAAGCTGACAACTTTTTCTTGGGTAACTCGAAAGTATCCCTCAGGTGTTCTTCTCCCCATGTGAAGACATAATACTGTGCACCTAAGCAATTTACCTCCTCCCCAGAGAATTCAGAAACCAGAGTTGATCCTACCATTCTCTCCCGTGATTGACGTATTGGTTGCAGAGAACGCAGGGTACTTCCGTCGAGATGTTTATTTCATCTCTCGTCCCGTCTCTAGTCTGTTTCGTCAGCATACGCAAGGGCATAAGCATCACATGCCTATTTCATTACATATTCATTACATGCTCATTACATGCTCATTTCATAACATCCTGCATATTTACGTACATAGACACCATACATTCATATTAACATACGCATTAACATATGCATTAGCATTCACAGGTTCATGGTGTCTCTATCACTGGTCGTCACCACCGAGTAACTGGGTTCGTCCGGTCTCTTCAAATAGATTGTCAGCCCTAAGCATAAAATACTTACTTGTTTCCAGTTTCCCCGCAGAGCTCGGTCCTCGTGGATGACGGTTACTTCAGCTATCTTTCCTCACCAGGATAAGATATTTACCCTTCGAGTTCATTCCCTCGATGGAGTCTTGATTACCAATCTTCTTTCTAGTTCGATCCTAGATTGAATCTCAGTCATGTCGGCAGTCAAGCCCAACCGGACGTGCATTTATTTTGCACCATCTAAAGATTTTCACCATACCATGACAGATACGCGACTATCTCGCTCGAGAAGTTTATCACTGTACCCGGACGTGCATTTATTTTGCACTATCTTTCAAGAAAATCAACTACAACCCTTTACAGATACACGCCAGTTCACGCCTGGAAAATCTATCAGTACAACACTTTACAATCCTACATGTTACAACCCTTTACACTTTACATCTTACAGCATCAACATACGACATTTCTCACCTAAGAAGTCGATCCTATCCTCGTTATGACTCGCAGCAAATGGCCATCTCCATGGAGCAGTTGGGCTTCCATTTACCTGCCGTCTTGAGGTATAAACCAAATCGTATTCGGGAGAGCACGATCTTGAGATACGGGGAGGTTTGAGCGGAATCATATTCAGGAGAGCACGATTCTGAAGTTATGAAGAAGTTCATTTATCCTTTAGTAAAAGAAGTAGCGGAATCATATTCAGGAGAGCATGATTCTGAGTTATGAGGAAGTTCAGTTGGCCGTTTTTCAGGAGTGCACGATTCTGAAAAATGAGGAAATTTCAAGAGCCGAATCATATTCAGGAGAGCACGATTCTGAGTTATGAGGAAGTTCGATTATCCATTTTCATATTCAGGAGAGCACGATTCTGAAGTATGAAAAAATTCATTTACAACCAAATCATATTCAGGAGAGCACGATTCTGAAGTATGAGTATATTCAGTCATCCAGTTTCATATTCAGGAGAGCACGATTCTGAAGTATGAGAAAATTCAGTCAGCCAGTTTCATATTCAGGAGAGCACGATTCTGAAGTATGAGAAAGTTCAGTCAGCCATTTTCATATTCAGGAGAGCACGATTCTGAAGTATGAAGATTTTCATTTACCCTTTATCCGAATCATATTCAGGAGAGCACGATTCTGAAGTATGAGGAAGTTCAGTTTACCCTTTTCATGTTCAGGAGAGCATGATCTTGAAGCATGAAGAAGTTTATTTATCCTTCAGTAAGAGAAGAATCCGAATCGTATTCCAGGCGCCGACCTTAAAATACGAGAAGATTTATTTATCAGATAAGCAGCAGCCTCTTTATTTGAGTGCTTATCCATTTTTTGCACATAAGTCCCTTCCAACGATAAGTGACAGTTCTCCCTCGAGAAGCTTATCAGGGCATTTCCTATTAAAGTCCATTTATTTAGGCATACAGCCGGTCTTTACCCTGTATATTTGATACGGATTTCCGAAAAGTCCGTTTGATCTTGTCACGAGGGATAGTTTACAGAAGCTTGGATGTTATTCTTTGCTCAATGCTCCAGCATTCTGTAATCGATCTTACAATCGTACGTGATCCAGTTTTATTTTTAGATTCCCCAGTGGAGGCTGTCTCATAGGTACCATCCCCATTTGAGGATCTCGTTCCTTTTCTAAAAGTGACAATTGGTCATTCGCACTAGTTGACTATCATTTTTAGAATTCCCCAGTGTTGTACTGTGTCTCAGCGCGTCATTTTCCCCAGTGTGTTCTTCTCGTGGCGTCTGTCTCAGTGTCGTCATGTTCGTCAGCATTTTCGCATCCACCTTTCCAGTATACGCACCATATCATATTCATATCATCGACATTAAGCTGTCCTCACTTTGTCCATAACATTGCATCGTCGCATATAAGGGCAAAATTTTCGGTTATCTATATTTAAATCTCTCCACCACGATTCCTCGAGTCTCTGTCACTCAAGTCGTCCGGTGTAGCTATTTAAATAGGGGCAACTGTAATACCCCAAATTTTACCCTTATATTTAGTCAGTCATTTCGCATATCATCTCATATGTACATTGCTAACCGTTAACCAGTTATGAAGGTTTTTTGTTTTGCAGATTTGGTCCCGGGGGTATTTTGGTCATTTTACACAAATTCTACCAATTCCTTGAAGACGGGCTGTTATTAAAATTCTGAGGCATTTGATACGTTATGGTTTTGAGGCATTTACCTATCACCAGGGCTGATCATATTGAGATTTTTGGCATTTGGTCAGTGGAATTTAATTACGAGTAGTATTACTGTTGATGCTGAAAATGTTGTGATTACGGTGCCCATATATGTTTGGTTATGAAATGGTTGGTTAACATTTTAATCTGATGATGAGGATTACAAATGAGACGAGTGCACCAATAAGAATACCACTTGGGAATATTTATGTGTTATGCCTATGTTAATGAATATTAAATACTTGTGGATTTATTCATAATTGTTTATATTTTTTAACTAAGAATAAGATATAAATAAATTCAAAACTTTGAGAATTTCATTTCATAAATAATGTCATCATACAAGAATGTGATGTTGCTTCATATTTTACAAAGTGTTGTTACAAGGAAGTACATTAAAATTCTCAATCCTAAGGGACTACACTAAAGCATCTATCCTAAATCCTAAGAGCATCTAAAGGTCTTCATGTTGTATTTGAACTTCTCCACGAATCCTCGGCTAACCTGCACATCAAAAGAAAACAAACAGTACACCTGGCAATTGTTGTTTAATTCTTGTGTCGAGTTTTCTCGCCACCAACGGCCTCCCGTTTTTAAATGGATTATGAGTCTTTGACATGGTTTTTATCACTGCAGTTCGTGTATTTGACACTCATCGCTCCAACCGTCTCCGAAGTAAACAACACTGTGTAACAGTTGTGGGAGTTTGACAGTTCGCCGGCTTCTAATTTCATTATCCTGGGTCGTGGGGTGCGCTACGGAACTTCCGCTACGGGGCTTTCAATAGGTTACACAGAGGTGATACTTTTTTCTATATATATTCTCTTTGAAGGGTCAAGTCTTCTCGGATGTAGTAGTAGTATTTTTTGAGTTTTTGTGAATTGAGTACTGATATAACAGTTGTTAGACCAGTTTATGTTGTGTTCTACCGGTATCAGATCTTAAGTACATTTTAAGCTTGGGCACTGGTTCTTGTTTGTATGCCAAAGATACAATACCTTTTTTCTCTTTGGTGTTGTAACTTTGTTTATGAAACTAGTTTTCATGGATAGACACAAGTGTCCTATCAAATTTGGTTTTATATGTGTAAAATCAACTTGTATTATTAACGCATACATATTGTACTGATTACATTGCATTAAAAATAGATACTATGTGTGGTATTATTTTACAAACATAACCATACAATTCTTACACAGTATCAGTAGTTTTATTTTACAAAATGGCGTTATTGTAGTATCAGTAGTTTTATTGTTCAGCCATATATATATATATATATATATATATATATATATATATATATATATATATATATATATATATATATATATATATATATATATATATATATATATATATATATATATATATATATATATATATATATATATATATATATATATATATATATATATATATATATATATATATATATATATATATATATATATATATATATATATATATATATATATATATATATATATATATATATATATATATATATATATATATATGTGTGTGTGTGTGTGTGCTATCCCAAAAAAATTGACATTAAAAAAAACCAAACTTGTTAGGTCGGTTAAATATATCTGATTTAAGAAAAGAAGTTCTTAAGTCGGGTACAAATTGGATAAGGGCTTTCTAAAAACCTAGACTTATTAAGTCGGACGTAGTTAAACCGACCTAATAACATTTTCTTAAGTCAGGTCCAAATCCGACTTAAGAAGTCAAAACTTCTTATGTCGGCAATTTTTAGGTCAGTTTCGGACCCGACTTAAAAAGTCATTTTTAACCGACTTAACAAGCATTTTTTCTACTAGTGTGCCCAAAAATAGAGTGAATGGAGCTGAACCCGTGTGTATGTGTAAATTGAATTTTTTGGCCACTTTTTGAAATCACTCAAATGAAGTAGCATGGGCCTGCATGATCACTACAAACCCATCATATAAGAGTCAAATTTCTGCCCTAAACCATCAGAGTGAGTGTTTTGCTGCGTGGGAGAGCTCCATCATTCCAAAATTTCTTAAATTTTCATTTTTTTTCGAATCTGCCATTTCTTTGAGAATTCTTGCAAACTGTTGCTCAATTCCTCTTCTGAAAAGCTCAAGGAACAAGTTGGGAGGCTGAAACAGAAGCTTGCTTGAGGTTTGAAGGGTCAACGAAATCTCTCCATTTGGTAAATTTCTTCCAACTGTTTCTCCCATTCTAGGCACATTTTTAGGCTCATTATTGGCGCATATGAAGTCCTACATATTGTAAGCAATGTTTGCCATGCTATCATGCTTGTTTGATGAGATTTCAGTTCATGTGTTCAAAAATTGTGGCCCATTTTGTTGCTTGTTTAAGAACCTTTTTGAGATATAAATGGTAGATTTGGATCCCTTGTTGAAGGAGCTTTTGAATGGTACCAGCTTTTGCCATTTTTATTGAGATTTCTGTTTTATTTTCCAAAATTTATGTTTCTGTTTTATTTTATTTTGCTATTTTATTTAAAATTTACAATTAAAAGTGTTTTATGATGTGTACCCTAACTTGATCATGGCCATTGACCTTCATTCAAATACCCCCCATGACCAAACTTTTTATCCCACTTGGGTGATGGATTGAAGGAGTTTTGAGGGCTGGTTTGGGTCATGGTTTATCATTTTTCATTTTGTTTTGCATTGCTTTTTGTTTCCCCTCGATTAATGCTCGATAAGGTGGAACACCCTTAATAATTGAATTGTTTGGTGATGCCTTGAGATGGATAAGGCTTTGAAACTTTGGCTTCTGTTTGCCCTTGACTTGATTAGTTTGTGTTTTTTATTTGGATTTTATTGAACATTTCTTCTATTTTTGATGAAGCTTGTAAGTCAAGTCATCTTAGAAGAGGTTCATACAAACTAGTTTGACCTAGTTCCTTTGGGAAATGACTTTTATGGATCCCATATGCACCCTATGAGTCTTGATGTCTATTTATGACATGATGAAGGTCCTGGTTCTTGTTTTTTAGGTCATACACTTGTGTAACTTGTTTCACAAGTTACTTAGAAATTAGGCAATTCCATTTGTCTTTAAGTGTTGAATTTGATATAGAACTTTGGTTCTTTCATTTGCCTTGACTTGGTTCTTATTTGTGCTTTGTTCTTAATATTTGGTTTAAGCTTTCTCCTTATGGTTTCACTTCTTCCCCATTTGCTTTGATCATCATTCAACGTGATTTGGTGTTCATGTGTATGCTTTGGGTCTGCCTTGAATGATGCATCTCTTTTAGCACTTGTTTGCTCCTTTCTTTTACATGATCAATTTGAATTGTTTGGTTGAGATACTTTATATGTGCTTTGTAACGCCCCCATATTGCTTTTAGGATTACCGACTGACCCCACAAACCAACACGGGTCTTTTCAGCATGCTTTTTCCTCACTCACATGCTTTCCGGGAAACTTCCCAGAAGGTCACCCATCCCAGAATTGCTCCAAGTCAAGCACGCTTAACTGTGGAGTTCTTATGAACAGACTACCGAAAACAAGATGCATCTTCTTTTCGGTAGCCCGTTCATAAGAACTCCACAGTTAAGCGTGCTTGACTTGGAGCAATTCTGGGATGGGTGACCTTCTGGGAAGTTTCCTGGAAAGCGTGTGATTGAGGACAAAGCATGCTGAAAAGACCCGTGTTGGTTTGTGGGGTCAGTCGGTAATCCCGAAAGCAATATGGGGCGTTACATGCTTTCTGCCCAAACTTCTTTCTCCCATATTCTCTTTGATCATGGCCTTTTGATTTTTCTTTTTGTTTAGCTTTGCTTAAGTGATTGACGTTTGAATGGTTGTAAGAGTTGTTACTTCTCCCATTTCCTCTCACTCTTTTTGACTTGTTTAAGTCAACTTGCTTTGATCATTTGTCTTTGTTGCATCATTTGATTCTCATATCCCATATTTGCATCTTTTCATATCATGTTTTCAATTGCATTGACTTATTTAAATCAACTTCTTCTCATTTTTCATTTCATCTGTGAGTGAATTATCTGTTGTTTACTTGGTCTTTTGTCATGATCCCTTAGGATTCCTAGTCCCTCTGGGCGATATGTGACGCATTCGCTCTCAAGTCATAGTCTTTAGTGCAACATGAGTTACAAACTTAACTCAATTCACTTCTTCATAAAAAGCACAAAACAAAGCATCAAACATTTTTATCCTTCGGGATTGTTAAAATCATTTTTAGGAAGAGTGTGTTAAGTCTTGGTTCTACCGCAAACAGGTAACGCCTAAGTCTCCACTAGTCGAGTAGCAATATATCTAATTGCTAGAACGAAGGTTTAACCCTACTCAGTTAAAACACTTGAACCAATCTGTGGTCGTGTCAACCCGAACTACATTTGCTCTGATTTCTCATACCAGATGAGGATACGTTTGCTCTAATTTCTCATACCATATGAGGGTACGTGTTAGCCCAAACCAATCTGTGGGTGTGTATATGTGTGTATATATGTTGCATTTGTGCTTTATTTCATTTTGCATTTTACTTTTCGCACATTATTATCATAATGTTGTGCTGTTGGATGGGATTGTTCCATTGTGTGATAAGCCAAAACCCAGGCTTGAGTATAACCTTAGCATTAGAAGTGGAAAGTAGTGATGGACCTGTATGTTTGGCATGCTTTAGTCCTCATGAAATTCACGCTCAGACGAGATTCTCTTAGATGACTACCTTTTCAGTCTGTTTCGGACAGTTGAGAGGATGTTGGATTTGAGGATTGTCGACTCTGGGGACAGTTCACTTGGGAGTTAGCTAAGTGAGGCCGCTTCGTTTGACTATGATGCCAAATCAGAAATGGTGAACGTATCGTTGTTTCTAGAAAGTCTGTGACACTGACGACCACATAGGATGTCAGACCTTGTCAGAGATAGGTTCATACCTGTGAGTGGGGAGGGTTATGCAGGAAACTTTGACCTTCAACCTACCCGGTTTATCTCGTCAGTGTGGACTTTTGGTCCTTGATATAGTGGGGTTCCTTATATCAGTGCTGTGTTATTTTCTCACCAAAGCGAAGCTCTGGTTCAACTCAGTCAGTAGCACATCAATCTTGATCCCCTGTTGCATTTGCATACTCATTTGCATTTTAACATTGACATGTATTTGTGTTTCAGGTGCATATTTTCTTCTTGATTCTAGTAATTTAATCCACTGTCAGCACGACGCCCAGCTTGAAGAGAACAATAGTGTACAAGTTTCCAACACCGGATATAGGGTCCTTACTCAGTTTGATTTTTGCAGCTGATCACAATGTGATGGAGGATTTCAAGAAAGACTATGGGAAGATTCTGAGTTATGTCTGCAAAGCTTCATTGTTTGAGTTGGGAGGTCTTCATACATTGCTTCAGTTCTATGATCCTCAACTACGATGTTTCACCCTCCCGGGATTTCATTGATGCCTACTTTGGAAGAATTTTCCATGCTGCTAGGAGTCCCAGTTCTAGATTAAATGCCTTTCTACCATTCTGAAGTAGAGCCCAACTTGACAAATTTAGCAAATTCCCTTCCACATATCAAGTTCCTTTACCTAACTTGTAAGTCGAGCGCTTTTGCCTCGCCATCGACCTTACTTTATACCCATAGGACCTCCCTTCCATTAGTCCAAACCTTAATCATTTCGTACGCAAATACAAACCTTGATTCATATCGAGCACTTTATCAAAATAAACTTAATATACTTAACTATACTTAAACACAATTTCTATACATAGATAAAAAGGCATTTGGAATGGAGTCTTCGATTCCTCGTCTCGATTGTTCGGGCCCGAGGAGTCTTTCTTAAGTTCAAACAATTGTCTTCTCTAAAAAACTTTACAACGCAACTCTATATCAAACTATTTTTATAATAAATGAATTCAAAGCCTATTTTCCTAAATACTTAGATGAAAAAGAGAGAGAATCAAGTCTTTGACTCACTCTCCCGGTTGCTTGGGCCCGAGGAGCCTTTCTTAAGTTTCGAGTAATCGTCATCCGATTTAACACACTATAACTATATCAAAGCTCTTTCATAATATAAGATGAAAACGAGAGAGAGTCAAGTCTTTGACTCACTTTCCCAATCACTTGGGCCCGAGGAGTCTTTCTTAAGCCTCGAGTGATCGTCATCCAATCAAAATACAAACACATTAATCCAATTTCTCACCACCGTGCGATTAAAATGTTTTCCTAAAAGAACATTGTTTAGTCCCTTCTTCCGCGCGTATGAACTAGTACTTCAGCCTCCCCTAGCGAGCAAACAAGCCAACGTTTAGCAGTTAGAATGCAACCTAAACACTCGATCGTTTAAAACTTAAACCTTTACCCATAGTCCCACGAACTACGATGCTCTAAATTTTCCATTACACAAGGGAGTACGTAGGCACAAGGGCCCCAATCCTTGGCAAGCACCCTAATAAAAACCACCCATTTTCCCCTAGTGAGCAAATCTTTTAGAAGATAAACAAACTCAGCTAACTTCTCTCACGAATCGAATCAAGAAGTTCCCGTTGAGTACAACGGACATAGAGGGTGCTAATACCTTCCCTTTGCATAGTCGACTCCCGAACCTAGAATTTGGTTGCGACGGCTATGTTCTTATCTCTTTAAAGGTTTTATCGATATTTTTCTATTCCTTCGTTGGAATGAATAAAGTTCAGTGGCGACTCTGTTCAAACGCTTTTTCCGTGTCCATCGCGAGGATCATATTTTTTGAGGTACGACAGATGGTGACTCTGTTGGGGAAGTGCATAGCCCTATGCTAGAGAGAGTCAAGCCTAACTTGACTCGATTCGTGAGAGTTAGATCCGTTTGTGTATTTATCTTCTCTTAGTATTTTGTTGCTTGATTGCTTATATATATATATATATATATATATATATATATATATATATATATATATATATATATATATATATATATATATATATATATATATATATATATATATATATATATATATATATATATATATATATATATATATATATATATATATATATATATATATATATATATATATATATATATATATATATATATATATATATATATATATATATATATATATATATATATATATATATATATATATATATATATATATATATATATATATATATATATATATATATATATATCATATTATTGTTTCTCGTAACACCATTGGGGGGTTCTCTGATTATTGGAACTTTGTGAGATGGCTCTACACCCGAGTCCGAGAAAAACATAGGATTAGAATGGTGGTTGTATAGTAGAATCCCTCGAGGAGTCTTTCTCGTTGGGAGGATACGAAAGCCCCACTTAGAGTTGATTCCCTTAAGGATGTTATTGTCGTGGTGAGCCTCTGCCATGGTAATAATGTTTTTGAGCCTGAATCTATAACTCTAAGGACCTTTTACCCTTTTTCCATGGAGGTTGGTAGTGTTAACTCATGAGGATCATTCCTTGTTGGGTTGATACGAATGCCCCAATCAGATGAGATCCCTTGAACGTATCATTATTCTGACAATGATATTTTCAACCTCGATCTATGACTCTGAGATCCCTTTAAGAAACCTTGGACTCGCGGGTTGTGTAGTAAAGACTCGTGAGGAGCCTTTCTCGTGGGAGGATACGAAAACTCACCTAGAAGACATTCTTTCAAGGGTATTATTGTTGGATGAATCTTCATCATAGCAATAATACTTTTGAAAGGTATATGATTCTAGGCACTCACCTCTTTAAAACCTACCATGGGGTTTCAATGATCAGAGAGCTTTTAACTTCAGAATTGTGTTGGTGACCTCTGTCCTTACATTTGCATCATATACTCATATCATAACATTTACGTTTTGGTTTTCAGGGAATTTAAGAATTATATTGCCAACATCCAGGAACCATGGGAAGCAACATCAGTGGCACATTTCCTTACAGCTTCAGGAGACCCAAATTGGAAGACTTGTGCAGTTTGGTTTCTCGCATCCCTGTTGTATTCAGGGTTAACTTTATGAAGGATTATGGCAGACTTCTTCACATACTAATTCAAGATGTGGATTCTAAGGCACTTGTCACTTTAGTTGAGTTCTATGATTCTTCTTTAAGGTGCTTCACATTTCAATATTTTCAGCTAGCACCAACATTGGAAGAATTCGAGAGACTAGTGGGTATCTCTATGAAGGGTAAGTAACTGGTGTAGGAATAAAAGGGATTTGAAAGACAAAGTAATTGTTGATGCCCTCCACATGCATAAGAGAGACATTACTGATAATTGGAAGAATAAAGGTGGGGTTAAGGGACTTCCTCTTAAGTTCCTTATAGACAGAGCTGATACACTTATTAAGGCCCAGAGTTGGCATCCTTGTTATACAATGGTAGCTTTATCTATTTATGGAATCGTCGTATTCCCTAACATAGATGATTTCGTAGACGTGATAACTATTCATGTCTTTTTAATCGAAAATCATGTGCCAACTCTTTTAGCTGATGTTTTTTACTACCTAAGTTGGAGAAGTGGTTCCATTGTTTGTTGCGCCCCTCTCTTATACCAGTGGTTGAATATGCACCTGCCTACCAAAGGACCATTTGTTGATTGAGCTAATGATAGTTGGGCTCAAAGAATGGTGGCTCTTAGATCTGCTGATCTCTCTTGGTATTCACAAGACTTTGATGAAGTTATCACTAGTTGTGGTGAGTTCCTCAATGTTTTGCTAATAGGAATTTGAGGCTGTATTAATTCCAATCCGATGTTATCAGTTAGACAGCTTGGGTATCCTATGGTAGCTCCTCCTGAGAAGAAGGACCTTGAACCCTTCCTAATGCATGACTTAGGGACTGAGAATCCTGAGTTATTTTGAAAGATTACAAGAGCTTGGAGGACCATTAAGAAGAAAGGAAGAAGTGAATTAGGAAGAAGGAATGGTATGACTAAAGAGCCTTACTTTTTATGGGTTAGGGAAAGGGCCAAAGAGGTCAAGATACCTTTTGAGGAAAAGGTATATGAGCTTTTTCCTGAACCTAAGTCTACCCACATTCCCATAGAAGAAGCTGAAGACCTCAAAGCTACCATAGAAGGATTTAATGAAAGAGAATGAGATCCTTGAGGCGAAGCTCCAAGAAGTCACCAGTGAGAAAAATACCATGAAGTGGGAGCTCCAACACAAGAACACCTAGTTAAATGTGGTGGAGAAGAAAGCAGACGAAGAAGAGCATCGGAAGAAAAAGGTTAAGGTGTGTCTTAATCAGTCTGATAGCAAGGTGAGTGAGCTGAAAGAAGAGTTGGTTAGAGTTAGAAGAAAGCGCGTTCAAAATGAAGATTGTTGGCTTGCAGCCACCAAAAAGAACAAGACAATCCGAGAAGAGATGGAAGCAGAGGTTCATAGGTTAAACACCGCCCTACGCCACTCAAGGGCTGCTGAATTAGAGGAGCGTAGGCTCAAAGAGGGGGCTTTGAGAGTTGCTCAGGTTAGAACTACTGATTGGGATAAGGTGTTCATAGACTTGAATTCCATTAAGAACTATGCTGCAAACTTGAAGCATCAAATAAAAGATGTCCTGGAAGATAAAGCTATATGGTCTGCTATAAGAGCGAAGGCGGCTAGTAATTTTGAGGGCTATGAAAGGTCTATACATATACTGATAGCCGACCAAGACATGTATCGCAACAAGCTAAATGGCCTGATCGAGTTGTGTAACTGGTTGGCCAAAGATCTGGTTTGGAAACATAGAGATACTATGGAGGCAATGGATTAATTTACTCCCCACAATATTTGTGATTTTCTGTGCATGTGCAAAGCAATGTTGAAGAAGTTTAAAGAAGAGTTAGAAGAGCGTGAGGCTAGAAGGCCAAAAGTTTGAAGTTTATTTTGTATTTATTCTTATTGATCAAACATTATGAATTGTATTTTGAACGATTCTTTTTGTATCACTTGAATATTATCCTTTTATTAATGAATGTGATTTGGTTTATTCTCGGTGTTCTTGTGTATGTTAAATAATTAATTCAAAAATTCTCTGAGAAGCAAATGCATATCATCTTGCATATCATGATACACATCCTTTTTTTTCCAAAACACCCCATGACTCTAAATCTCTGCCCTTTGCTGCCTCCAAATTTAAGCTTACTACTCGACATCGTTACGAAACGCAACGCAATTTTCAAATGACGCTGGAACATATTTAAGAGACTCAGAACACCGTGAGGTGTGATATTAACACACTCAAGATGAAGATGAACCAACTACTGGAAACAATGATGACATTAGCCCGTAAGGAGAGCAATGCTGAGATTTTGGTTGATGCTAGGAAGGTGGCTGACAATATAGGAACTTCTGGGGTCATTAAAACTCCCCCTCCTATCCACGTGGACCTAGCTGAACATTCTACATCCGCCCTTCATGGCTCCAAAGTAGGAATGGATGAGCAGTATGATGCATTTTTCCAACCACCCCCTCCTCAACATAATGTGGGGGGTTGCAACTGACCTTTTTGCAGATAGATTACGAACTGTTGAAGAGAAGCTCAAGTCCTTGGAGGTCCAAAAAAATCCAGGCTTGGATACTATCGATATGTGTCTAGTGCCTGGATTGGTAATACTGAAGACGTTCAAAGTCCCAGACTTTGATAAGTACAAAGGGGTCAGCTTCCCAAAGACTCATCTGAGAGCATATTGTCGCAAGATGGCTGCTCATGTTGACAACGACTTGCTCTTAATACATTATTTGGTACGTGCAATTAGAAAAGGGGTAAGTTAGTACGTGGAGAGATCTCGCAAATGCGTTTTCCAAGCATTATCAGTATAATACCGATTTAGCGTCAAATCGTACCTAGCTACAAGATATGACTCAGTGTAATAATGAGTCGTTTAAAGAGTATGCACAAAGATGGAGAGAATTGGTAGCCTGCGTCCAAGCACCACTATTGACCAAGGAGTTAACTGATATGTTTATGGGAACACTACAAGCTCAATACTTGGATCGCATGCTTGGGTCCAATTTCCCTAACTTTGCTAAAGTGGTGTCAGTGGGTGAAAGAATCGAGACCCAACTAAAAAAGAACAAGGTTGCAGTTGTCGCGACAAATGGAGGAAGAAAATCCTTTGTAAATAAAAGGGAGGAGGAAACTAATGACATAATGGGGGGCAAAGAGATAGAGCTCTAGTGGAGATTCAATATCAACAAGTAGCTGCAGTAGCCCAAGCCCCTTATCAACAACAACAGAATCAACAACAACAAAATTATCAGAGAGTTCCCCGTCCGCAATACCAGAATTCTAAAGCTCAAAGGCCGCAAAGACCAAAACCTCCAAGAAGACAGATTGATCTGTTACCCATGTCATATGGACAAATCTTTCCTCAGCTAAACCAGAGCAGACATTTAACATTGCGAGACTTGCACCCGACAACTTTTCCATACCCTCCCGGGTACGATGCCAATGCTCGTTGTGAATTTCATAAAGGAGCCCCTGGACACTCCATATATAACTGTTATGCTTTCCATAACAGAGTGCAAGACTTGGTAAAATCTAGAGATCTCGCTTTTACACCCAGAGGTGCCAATGTTAAGAACAATCCATTACCTACAGAAGTTCTTCCATTAATGATGTGGAGGAAAGCAATGGTTTGAGACTGATTATAAATTTTGAGGATGTCCGTCCTCCAATGACTATTATTGGCGAACAACTAAAGAGAAATGGGATGATTCCCCAAGAAGAAGCAGAGAATTTGACTGATGAATTGGTAAAGGAATATTTACAAAGGTTCTTGGAGCAGGGGATAATACAGATAGAACGTCGGGGCCTGAATGTGGCCGCCATTGAAATTCAGTATGACGAAACATAAGCTTATCCACCAAGGCGAGTTCGTCCCGCTCCGGTAGTTTTGCAATATCATCCGTCAGAAACCTTCCAACAGAGGCCCACCCAACCAGCACCCGTAACTATGCAATATGATGCAGATGACGTCAATAGACAAAGAGCAACACGACCAGCTCCGGTAGTAACGGAGTATCCTGTCGATGAATCTGGTACTATGACGCCGCCAAGTGTGATGCAATAGTCGGGCCTAGTGGAATGACTCGTAGTGGTCGATTATTTGCCGCCAGACCAGTAGAAGCGCCTGCTAAAAATAAAGGAAATGCTATCGACACACCAATCGAATTTCCAAGTGTAGAGACACCAGCAAAGGTATCATCACCAAAATCAGTAGTTACGCAGAAAGAAGCTGAGGAGTTTTTGAAAATCATCAGAAAGAGTGACTATAAAGTGGTTGATCAAGTAAACCAAACTCCTGCTAGGATTTCCATGCTCTCACTATTACTCAACTCAGAGGCACACAGGTTTTCGTTAATGAAGGTGTTGAGCACTGCACATATCACTAAAGACATCATCGTAGCTCAATTCGATGATGTGATAGCTAGTGTAACAACCAGAAACTTTCTTGGGTTCAACGATGATGACCTAACTGCAGAAAAAAGGAACCACAACAAAGCTCTCCATATTTCCATCAAATGTCAGGACACGTTGATATCCCGAGTCTTGGTGGATACAGGTTCTTCTCTGAATGTGCTCCCCAAGATTACATTGGAAAGAATGTCGGTAAAAGGAGTTAGCATGAGCTGAGTTCCCTGGTAGTAAAAGCATTCGATGGTTCCAGACGTGCTGTGATTGGCGAGGTGGACCTGCCAATAAAAATCGGACCAACTGTCTTCATCATTACTTTCCAAGTAATGGATATCTACCCCGGGTACAACTGCTTATTAGGAAGACCTTGGATCCACTCTGCAGGAGCCGCTACGTCCACTCTTCACCAGAAGCTGAAGTTTGTCAACAATGACAAGGTAGTTCTAATTGGGGGAGAGGAAGACATCTTGGTAAGTCACCTGACATCCTTTAGGTACATTGAATTCGAAGAGGAGATGGTAGAAACACCTTTTCAATCTTTTGAGGTGGTGAGTACATTGGTGGTGCAGCGGGTTTCAGATAGCTAGAGCTCAAGGTCGGCAATGGCTTTATATGAAGAGGCTAAAATGGTTGTTGATGAAGGGAATCCCTAAGGATGGGGCAAAATGGTGGAAGTTGCTGAAAAATTCGACAAATTTGGGCTGGGATACCATCCCTCTCCAAGTACAACAACAGTCGCATATGGCAAAAATCGGGTTCCTCCTGTGGAAGACATTTTCAAGAGCGTCGGGCACATTTTAGACCATATTACGGCTATGGTAATCGAAGATAAAGATGATAACAAAGAAATCTCTGTAAGCTGGATTTGTCAAGCCGAGCCTGGCGAAGAACTGCAAATTTGGAAGACCATTGAAATACCCTAATTCTTCCCGCACCAAAAGTAATGTTTTTAATTGATTTTCAAAACCCTACGCTCTGCCCAAGGCATAGTGGATCATTGTGTCGGGCCACCTGATGTTTCAAAGCATGATTAACATGAATAAAAATTCAATTTTGCATTCAATTTTTACTCACTTCCTTTTTACTTTTTACAATAAATGGCATTTCTTTTACGCGCTCAATTTCCTAAATAAGCTGCATAAATCATAACATGCAGAGACACCACCGGAATTCTTGATAACGATGCTGCTATAGGCCTATATGATTTTGACTGTCCGATATATCAAGCGGAAGAGAAAGGCAAGGAAGATTGTGAGCTTCCCGATGAATTGGCAAGGCTGCTGTAACAAGAAGAGAAGGTCATTCTACTGCATAAAGAGGACGTCAAAGTTATCAATCTGGGCTCTAAAGAAGATAAAAGGGAGGTAACAGTTGGAGCGTCTCTTTAGGAAGCTTTCAAGGTAAAGTTGATAGAGCTTCTTCGAGAGTATGCTGATGTGTTCTCCTGTTCGTATCAAGACATGCCTGGACTAGATACGGACATTGTTGTACACAAGTTACCGCTCAAGGAAGAATGTCATGCTGTCAAGCAGAAGCTGAGAAGAACTTATCCTGATATGGATCTTAAGATCCGTGATGAAGTCCGAAAGCAATTCGACGCAGGGTTCTTAGCAGTGGCCAAATATCCACAATGGGTCACCAACATCGTTCCAGTACCGAAGAAGGACGACAAGGTCCTCATGTGTGTAGATTACTGTGATTTAAACAGAGCAAGTCCTAAATATGATTTCCCATTACCTCGCATTGATGTATTGGTAGATAATACGGCTCAGTTCTCTGTTTTCTCCTTCATGGATGGATTTTCCGTTTATAATCAGATTAAGATGGATCCAGATGACATGGAGAAGACCATGTTCATCACACTGTGGGGCACATTCTGCTATAAGGTAATGCCATTTGGGCTGAAGAATGTTGGGGCAACATATCAACGTGCATTGGTAACACTCTTTCATGATATGATTCATAAGGAGATCGAAGTATACATTGACGATATGATTTCTAAGTCTCAAACCAAAGAGAAGCATTTGATCAATCTGGAAAAGTTGTTCGCTCAACTGAGGAAGTTCTGACTGAGACTTCATCCCAATAAATGTACATTTGGGGTGCGATCTGGAAATTTGATGGGCTTTATTGTAAGCCAAAAAGGGATTGAGGTGGATCCTGATAAGGTAAGGGCAATTCAGAGTATGCCTGCACCGAGAACTGAAAAAGAGGTTTGTGACTTTCTAGGGAGGTTGAACTATATCGCAAGGTTTATTTCACATCTCACAGCCACTTGTAAACCAATTTTTAAACTACTCAGGAAAGATCAGTCGATTGTATAGGACGATGAATGCCAAGGGGCATTTGATAAAATCAAAGAATATTTGCAAGAACCGCCAATCCTGATACCACAAGTTCCTGAAAGACCACTCATTATGTACTTAATTATGCTCGATGAATCCATGGGTTGAGTATTAGGGCAACAAGATGATACAGGCAAGAAGGAGCACGCCATATGCTATCTCAGCAATAATTTCAACGATTGATAGATACTCCTTGCTTGAGAAAACGTGTTGTCCACTCGCATGGGCTGCTAGACGTCTCAGGCAGTATATGCTAACACACACAACCTACCTAATCTCTAAGATGGATCTAATAAAATACATCTTTGAGAAACATGCTCTCACCGGTAGGATAGCCCGATGGAAAATGCTCTTATCCGAATATGACATCCAATATGTCACTCAGAAGGCTATCAAGGGCAGTGTGTTAGCAGACCATTTAGCCTACCAACCCATGAAAGATTATCAGCAGTTGAGATTCGAATTTCTAGATGAGGATATCATGATGGAAAGAGACTACGACGAGCTAGAGCCAGAAGAAGGACCGAAGCCAGGGGAGCGATGGACTCTCATGTTCGATGATGCTTCAAATTCTCATGGACATGGAATTGGGGCAGTAATTACGTCTCCCAAGAAGTTTCACCTACCGTTCGCAGCCAAACTCTGTTTCACGTGTACTAATAATATGGCAGAGTATGAGGCATGTATACTAGGAATAGAAGAAGCCATTAACTTAAGAATAAAAACTATCGATGTGTTTGGGGATTCTGCCTTGGTGATACATAAGATAAGAGGTGATTGGGATACGAAACACGAAAACTTAATTCCATACCGGGATTATGTGACAAAATTGCTTCCCTGATTCGATGGTATCACTTTTACTCACATACTCAGAGAAGAAAATCAAATGGTTGACGCTTTGGCAACCCTGGCATCCATGTACATGTTGATATGGCCCAATCATAGACCATTCATTGATTTATAATGCTTCAGAGAGCCTGTACATTGCTTGATCATTGATGAAGACTAGGACGAGAAGCCATGGTTTTATGACATAAAGCGATATCTAGAAAAGCAAGAATATCCTGAAGGAGCCTTGGGTGTTGACAAAAGGACTCTGCGAAGATTGGCATCTAATTTCTTCCTCAATGGAAATGTATTGTACAAACGCAATCATGACATCGTTTTGCTTAGATGTGTAGAGAAGCAAGAAGTTGGACAAATTCTAAAAGACATTCATGAGGGTTTTTTTGGAACCCATGCAAATGGACATACGATGGCAAATAAGATATCGAAAGCAGGCTATTATTAGCTCACCATAGAAGCTGATTGTTACTATCATGCCCGAACTTATCACAAGTGTCAAATATACTCTGACAAGATTCATGTACCTCCCACTCCGTTGAATGTTTTGACCTCACGATGGCCCTAATCCATGTGGGAATAGACAAGATTAGGATGATCGATCCAAAAGCATCGAATGGACATCACTTCATATTAGTGGCTATAGACTACTTCAGCAAATGGATTGAGGCTGCTTCATATGCTAACGTTACCAAGCAAGTGGTCGCTCGCTTCTTAAAGCACAACATTATATGCAGGTATGGAGTGCCTAACCATATCATCAATGACAATGGGTCAAATCTCAACAACAAAAATGATGGATGAGTTATGCGTCAGTTTCAAGATAGAACACCACAACTCAACACCATACAGACCCAAGATGAATGGAGCCGTAGAAGCAGCCAATAAAAATATCAAGAAGATCATCTAGAAAATGGTGGTCATGTACAAAGATTGGCATGAGATATTTCCTTTTGCACTACACAGCTATCGTACTTCGGTACAAACTTCAACATGGGGGACTCCTTACTCATTGGTATATGGAATGGAAGCAGTTCTCCTGATAAAGGTTGAAACTCCCTCGCTGAGAGTTTTGATGGAAGCTCAGTTGGATGAAACCGAGTGGGTGAAGACAAGGTTTGACGAGCTCAATCTTATTGAAGAGAAGCGATTGGCAGCCATATGTCACGGTCAACTTTACCAAAGACGAATGAAGAGAGATTTTGACAAAAGAGTGCATCCCAGGATATTCAGAGAAGGTGACTTGGTGCTTAAGAGGATCATGACTATGTTCAACAAATCTAGGGGCAAGTAGACGCCGAATTATGAAGGCCTATACGTTGTAATAGAAGCATTCTCTGGTGGTGCTCTAAAGCTCGCAACTATGGACGGTGATGAGTTACCCTACCCGGTAAATGCAGATTCGGTCAAACGATACTTCGCCTAAAAAAAGTGGAATAATAAAGCCGCTAAGTCGAAAACCCGAAAGGGCGGTCCAAGAAAAAGTTAGGGATAAAATAAAAAAAATAGGCCCGCTGAGTTGAAAACCCAAAAGGGCGGCTCAGGCAAAAAAGGGCGTCCCAGTGGATTGAAAACCCGAAAGGGCGATCCAGGCAAAAATTAGGGGTAAAATCCCAAGGCAAAGTATCCATTATGCACGATCACTTGACCCTAGTATATCGTCAATGGGCGGAATCAATCATGTTGTCTTCCCATGAAGCAAGGTGTTGAGGTCTTCTAAGTTATAGGGACTATAGTAGCGTTGAAACTCAATGGAACTTCAATAAGTTGTATTGCCATTATATTTTTTCTACATTGTCATTACCTCATTAAGGGATTGCATCCCTATATATATTTACCCATTCAAGGGTCAAATCAATATAAAGAGAGATTTCTCATCAAATTGTGCTCACTTTTTACTTTATCTGATTGTTTGCA
This sequence comes from Lathyrus sativus, assembly GCA_963859935.3. Classification (NCBI taxonomy): domain Eukaryota; kingdom Viridiplantae; phylum Streptophyta; class Magnoliopsida; order Fabales; family Fabaceae; genus Lathyrus; species Lathyrus sativus. Next base: position 454,633,750 of record OZ012738.1, on the reverse strand, counting down.
AATTAATTTCATTTTTTATAATTTGTGTTTTGAAAATTCAGCTAAAAATAATAATGAGCTTTGACAAAATGTGAAACTTGTTTTGGTGTTCGAAGATATTGGGGAAAATAGGTGGTCTCCAAGCGAAACTTCACCATATGGAAGCATCAAATCAGTCATCATCCGCCCAGGCTCTTCATAAAAAAACTCTGTTTTTCTTCAAGGTTTGTGTAATGTGGTCCCTCAGCATTGAGTCCAAAGATTACTAGGGGCAATCAGTTCCTCTAATCACTCATAGAGCCTCCAAATCTGGGATGTTGAGTAGTTCAGTCCTTTCACCACCCTATAAAAAGCCCAATCTTTTATTGGAAACTACAAAAAGCCACTCCAATTGGCATTTTCAAATTACCCTATAAAGTCCAGTTTTCGTTGGCAACTAGTAAAAGATCACCCTCGATGGCATCCTCATAAAACTAAAGTCCAGGACCCCCGATTAGGGTTTCTAATTAGGAAAAGTCAAATATGGTTTGACTTTTGATTTAAATGGTATTCCAATGATGGAATAATGGTCCATGAAGCTTGTATGACTTATTGAAGTCCCTCCAAGAAGTTTCAAGACCTCAGGGGACCCAGAACACCAACAGTCGATTCGGGGTTTTTTCGATCAATCAGTTCGTCAGACTGGAAAGTCAACTCATTGAACAACAGGGTTTTGACCCAAAATTGAAGGCAATCATGTTCCTTATGTTATATTACACCTATTCATGAAGTTTGGTGACCATTGGATCAAGGATTGAGGAGTAATCGAAAATCGGGAAATTAGGGTTTTGAAAGGGGTAAGACCATAGCCTCTTAACCGAACATCCAATTGGAGTGGTTCAAAGCTTGTTGTAAATTTTTTGAGGAGTCCTACAAAATTGAAAAAGTGACCTATGTGCAAAAAATTAATATATTTGGAGTTATGATCAAAATCAATGCAAGAGGGAAAAACACTTTGTAAAATTTCATGGTTTTAGCACTTTTCAAGTCATGTTTTCAACCAACTTCAAGAGTATTTTTGACCTAGTTCAACTTGGAATTTGAAAAAACCCAAAACATGAAAGTTGTAGAGCATGATGAGTTCTTTCCAAAAAGTATAAGAACTTATTCATAGCATTTGTGAGCTAGGAGTTTTGAAGGAGAGACGTTGGGGTCCAAGCACTTGAAATGCACATTCTCAAACTTGACATAAACCAACTTGCCAACCATCTAACTGATTTTCAACCATTGATTAGCCTTTGATCTGATGTCTAGAGTGTGTGATTAGTGTAGATGCAGAAATATTGAAGAGCATGTGCAAGTTGCAACCAAGTAGCATTATTATAATCAAAGAAAATCAAGAGGAAAGAGAAACTTTATTGAGAGAAATCTGGAGTAGCAGGACCCCTAGCCTCTAGAAACACTTAAATCACTTCTTATGGCCTGTATATAACTTGTTTTAGGCATCGCAATGCATCAAGAACAACTGCATCAAAATTTCTTGGAAGATTTTCATTTTCTCCCTCCAAAAGCCAAAGCCACCTCATGTTTTCAAAATCCACCAAGCCTCACCTCCTCTATAAATAGAGACCTTCTCTAAACATCATAACACACAAGAGAAATCTCACAAAACTAGAGAAAACTCACAAAGAAACCTTGCCTTCCACTTTCTTGAAGACCAAGCAAGTTCACCAAATTCCTAAAAATTTGCCTTGAGCAATTGGCCTTCCAAAACCATTTCCATACATTAAAAATCATTGAAAACTATCTACACAGTCCACAAATGATGTGTGGAAGGTGTTCAAGCTCTTGAACTAGTCAAGAACTCCATTTCCTCAAAAGTCAACTCTCAACCAATGAAACTTTGACTTCCCACACAAAATCAGACAAAACCTTGCTCAGACCCGTTTCAATCATCTCAACCCTCTAAACATCTTTAGTTTGAGGTGTATCAACTATCCAAGACATCCAATACCCTCTGCATCACATGTTTTGAGATTTGTCATAAAGTTCCCTCATTTACTTCAAGTGCAAGAAAAATGTGTTCTAATCAGGGCATTGGTTGGATATCAGCTGGAGCTCTTCAAGGTTTTCCCTACTAGATAAGCTTGCTTAGAAGTCTACAAGAGGTTAGTATTCACTATCTTGATGTTGGGTTTTCATAAACATGATTAGTATGTTTTTTTGTTGAAATGTGCTTGAAGCAAATGTAGTTCATGTGTGAATCTGCCAGATTTGATTTTGCTTTGATCATCATCATGTTTAAACATCTTGCTAATTATCATACCATGTGATTCTGTTGTGTGTTTGTGCTTTTGGAAAATAATTGCTCCATATCATGTTTGAACTTTGAGAAGATTTCTTGCAACTGTTATGGATGGAGTTGGATTTGAGTGTTTAAGTTTTTCCACGAACAAATATTGTTGTTGAGTCTGTTAGTTCAAGTTCAAGATGTTTGAGTTTAGTGTTAGTCAAGTCTGCTCTTGAGGATCTTATTAGACTATTGCTTGACACTTGCTCTCAAACATGCTTGGTATTCCCTGCTTGAATTCATTTTAGATCAACTCATGTCTTGGCTTAGAATCATATGCATTGTCTACCTACTGTTTTGATTCATAACTGTTGTAAGTTTGTTCTATGCATGCTAGGTGGTTTTTATAGTTTGATATGAACCATAGGAGTGTCTGTTATGGACACTTGTTGGAATACAAAGCTCAGGCTTTGATTCAAAGGCCTTGTATTTGGCTTTCTTATGTGACAAGCTTTTAATTCTGCTGCAAGAAAACTGACTTTGCAGCCTTTTGTTTCTCAAGTTTTGTGGCTGTCATTTTAGATCAATTCCTATTGTGCTCAATCTATGACATGTTTGTTTGAATGTATATTGAAGTTTTGTTCTACCATTCTGTTTTGACCATTTGCATTTTCAACCAAATGTACAATTTGCAACTAATATGCCATTCCAAAATCAAATGCCATGTTGATGAATTCTTCTGTCTAGACCTTGTCTATAGCATGTTTTTGATGTGTACATGACTTTAAATCAGGATAAGCATGTTCAAGTTTCACTCAAATTTCCAAAATTTATCTCAAACTCCATTCTTGCATTTGCTATCAAGTTTCAATTTATGAACACAATTTGATAAAACTAATAATTCCATCTTGTTCCTTGTTAAAAATCACGCAAGTTAGACTCTTAGTTTGTTAAATTTGATGGAGTTTTGACTCAGAGTGGATTTTCACGTTTTTGGTCATGTTGCTTGTTTTTCCATGTTTGGTTTTTGCCCAGAAATTTTACCTATTAAGGCATATCTATTTCTGGGGTGGCTTAATACAAAGGATGTATCACCACCCCAGTGGTCGTGACCTATGCGCTCACGTATCTTGCCTTGCCTCTTGACCTGAGTTCGATCCGTGTGGAGATCAACTCTTTTGCTATTTCTTGCATTTTTCATGTTTTAGCATATATCTCTCTCTCTCTCTCTCACCATGATATTTTACATGCGCACATTGGCTAAGTTGGTGAAGTTTTATACTTGTGATCCAAAGGTGGTGGGTTCAACACCTACCAAGTGCACCTCTTCTTTTTAATTACTTGATTTTTCATGTTTTCTTCACAAATTTTGGAAATTTCATAACTTCCTTATTTTTCAACATTTTTGATCCATTCTATTTTCAAAATGTTCCTTATCATGTCTACTTTCACATAATGAGAATAGAATCCAAGGATATTCATCCTATAAATAATTTATACCACTTGAAAGTCATGTTGCTTTTAGGGTTTACTGTGCGTCTTTCTGAGTTTTTCTCAACTTCTTCTTGATCTAATCTTGTGAGATTGTTTTACACATATTTGTTAACCTGCTTAAGTGTTTGAGTTTTTTTAACTCAAGGTGTTATCATGCTTTTGTCCATGTATCTAGTTGAGCAACACTGTGAATTGTGTTTGTAAACCATCTTATATCTCCTGATGTTATAATTTCTTGACTGTATTCTTCATGTCTTCTACCTATTTAGTTGTCTTGCTAGAAACTCTAATATGTTAGGACTTGCTTGTACTTGATTGTAATCAATAGTTGTTACCATGAACTTGTATGCTTTCCCATGAAACTTTGAACTTCTTACTTGAACTGTTGTAACACTTCTTGTATGTTTACTTCTATTTGATTGTCATCAATGCATGATTATTGGTCTTACGTTGTTACATTTGACATCCCTTGATCCTTATATATGCTTGCCTTAAGTTGTGACTTGTTTGTATTTAAACTTGTTTGAATTACATGTTCTGTTGTTTTGTCTTGATGATTGTTACCTCATTACTCTTCATCTTTGTTAAGATGTTTAAAATTATTATACCTTCTATGTCTGGTCTTGTAAGAACCTCTACCACACCCCCTCTAGATATTGTAATATCTTTGTGCTTTATGGGTTGTAACCATATGATTTGATCGTAATCCTTGCCTAATGTTGTCACATACTTTGCACCTCTTCTTTGGTTGTTACCATACTCTGTTATATGTTCATCATGTTTAAATGAATGTTTATGTATGCTTTTTTTAACTTTGTTAAGTTATTCCCAAAGTGATGGAACTTGTTATTTCTCATTCAGTTGCCTCATCTTTCCCTATTCCAAAGGAAAGTCTCTATATTGACCCCTGAGTCATAGATAGCTCATTACCCTCCCTTTGACTTTGTTAAGTCATCTTTGAACCATAACTTAGTTAAGTTAGAACCTATACCCATTTAGATTTTGCTTTAAGTCTAGAAGACCTACCCCTTGTTAGGAGTATCTTTCAACTAGAACTTTAAGATAGAGTTTTTTTTAACTCTATGTAAGAATCGTTGTCATGATTACTTACTCCCCTCTTGGCTTTTGTAAAAGTCAATTCCATTGAGTGTACAACTTAGATTAGATATTTTTGTTAAACTCTATACAAGCATTTTTATGTTTGTTCCCCTTTGAACCTTAATCATAATCAAGTGTTCATCTATCCTCAGTGAGGTGAACTACGGTTGCTCTAATTCTATCCTAGTTAGGATACATAGGCAGAGGATGTGATATCTTTGCGAGCAAACTTAGAAAATACCCTTAGGTCTTTACCTACAGCCTAACCCTTATACCATATCCCAAGACATAGCAAACATCTAGCAAGTATAGCATATAAACATACAAAAGGTTCATGTAGAGAACTACATATGTTTAGGATGCAAAATACCTATCCTAGGCATAACCAACCCCCGATCTCTGAATCTCTTAGCGTTGTTGTTACATCGCGCAATAGGTCTTTCTTTCTTTAACCTTTCCTTTGGATAAATCAAAGTATGGTTGTGAATTTATTGAATTAAGATTCAAGTTAATCAATAGCTTGATATCACGATTCTCACCGCAACACAAGGCCGCTACAATTGTTACACATTGACTTATTTGGTCCATCAAGAACAAAAAGCTTCGGAGGTAATGTTCATGCTTTAGTTATCTGATGATTATTCTAGATTTTGTTGGACTTACTTTTTAGTGCAGAAAAGTGATGCTTTCAAAGCATTCAAGAAGTTTGCGAAACAAATTCAAAATGAGAAGGCGTTAACAATTGTCTCCATAAGAAGCGACCATGGTGGAGAATTCCAAAATGCTCCTTTTGATAAATTTTGCAAAGAATATGGAATCTCTCACAACTTCTCGGCACCAAGAACTCCCCAACAAAATGGTGTTGTAGAAAGGAAGAATAGATCATTGGTAGAACGATTCTAAGCGACTCGAATCTTCCAAAATACTTTTGGACGGATGCGGTTAGTATAACATGTTTTGTAAGTAATTGTGTTAATATTAGACCTATTCTTAAAAAGACTTCCTATGAACTCTTCAAAGGGAGAAAACCAAATATTTCTTATTTTCATATCTTTGGATGTAAGTGTTTTGTCTTGAATAATGACAAAGACAACCTTGGTAAGTATGACGAGAAATATACGAAGGTATATTTCTTGGCTACTCTCTCTCTAGTAAGGCTTTTAGAATTTACAATAAAAGAACTTTAACTATTGAAGAATCTATGCACGTTAAATTTGATGAATCTAACCCCTCCAAGGAGGAAGTTATTTTGTGTGATGATGATGATGATATTGTAGATATTCTCAAAGAAGGTACTTCTAAAGCAAATGATCAACCTAAGCAACAAAAAGAACCGATTCAACAAGAGTAAAAAGATGATTATTTACCAAAGGAATGGAGGACACATAGAGATTACCCGATAGATAAAGTTATTGGTGACATTAGTCAAGGAGTTACAACCAGGCTCAACCTTAAGGATGTGTGCTTAAATATGGCATTCGTATCTCAAATAGAACCTTCTAAAGTTGATGAAGCCTTAGGAGACGACCAATGGATCATTGTCATGCAAGAAGAATTAAACCAATTCGAGAGGAATCAAGTTTGGGAACTTATTCCTAGACCAGATGGGTGTTTAAGAACAAACTTGATGAGAATGGGATAATTGTTTGAAACAAGGAAAGATTGGTGGCCCAAGGGTATAATCAAGGAGAAGGAATCGACTTTGAAGAAACATTCGCTCAAATTGCAAGGTTAGAGGCTATTCTTTTATTTCTTGCTTATGCATGTTCTTTGAATTTTCAGTTTTACCAGATGGACGTTAAGAGTGCATTCCTTAATGGCTACATAAATGAAAAAGTCTACATTAAGCAACCCCCAGGCTTCGAAGATTTCAAGAATCCTTCACATGTCTTCAAGTTGAAAAAGGCTCTTTATGGCTTAAAGCAGGCTCCAAAAGCGTCGTATGATTGTCTCAGCAATTTTCTATGCGAGAAAGGATTTGAAAAAGTTAAAGTTGATAAGACCTTATTCATCAAGCGAATTAGGGATAACACTTTGCTAGTTCAAGTCTACATTGATGACATTATATTTGGATCGACTAATAAAGACCTATGTGAGGAATTCTCATTGATGATGCAAGGAGAATTAGAAATGTCTATGATGGGAAAAATGAATTATTTTCTTGGACTACAAATCAAGAAAATGAAGGACGACATCTTCATTAACCAATCAAAGTATTTCAAAGAGCTATTGGAAAGATTTGTTATGGATGGCTGTAAGGCTATGTCTACTCCGATGGGATCAGGAACCTATGTTGATCAAGATGAATCAGGAATCTCAGTTGATATCACAAAGTACCGAGGTATGATTAGTTCTCTTTTATATTTGACGGCAAGTCGTCCTGACATTATGTTTAGTGTGTGCGGTTTCAAGGTAATCCGAAGGATTCACATCTCACCGCTGTGAAGAGAATCATGAAGTATCTCAAAGGAACAACAAACGTTGGATTGTGGTATCCAAAAGGTAGTATATGTAATCTTGTAGGTTATTCTGATTCAGGCTATGCAGAATGTAAGACAGATTGCAAGAGCACAAGCGAAACTTGTCATATACTTGGAAATGCATTAGTGTCTTGGTCATGTAAGAAGCAAGCATGTGTTGCACTTAGCACGGCTGAAGCGGAATACATTGTGGCTGGAAGTTGTTGCGCTCAAATTCTTTGGCTCAAACAACAGTTACATGACTATGGATTGAATCTTGGATGCGTTCCTCTTAGGTGTGACAACACAAGTGCGATCAACATTACAAAGAATCCTGTGATGCATTCAAGGATGAAACATATCAATATCAGACACCATTTCCTACGAGACCATGTTCTACAAAAAGACGTTGAAGTAACATTCGTCGATACTCATAATCAACTGGGGGACATCTTCACCAAATCACTTCCAAGAGAATCATTTTACAAAATCCAAAGAGAACTTGGAATATTAGACGAAGGTGACGTATAATCTTCAATGGTAATTCATTATTTTTCATAAAAATAATGCAAAGGTATTTCTTTCTAAGTCTTTGTATTTTGGTTATATGTGAAAAATTACCAATTTTCATATTTTTCATTTTACATAAGCTAAAATTATTTATTTTGACTTGTGTAACTTTTTATCATATGCATTATGTACTATATTATAATGTTTGAATATTACATTGTGGAAATTTTCATGTGGTTGAGAGAAAAGAGGTTGCTATTTTTTGCATGCAGTAACCGATTACCCACTTTGAGTAACCGGTTACCACTGTTAAGTTTTCAACTCTGTGGAAATTTTCTAAGGAGGTAATCAGTTACCCAGTTGAAGTAACCGGTTACCACTGATCGTTTTACAACTTTTTTAATAAAACCAGAATTGAAAAAGGTCATTTAAAACACTATCTTTTTCTCTTCCCACTCATTATAAGCACTTATTTTCAGACTTAAAGACACTCTTGACTCACTCATCACATTCATCTAATCTTCAAACTTCTCCTCTTCACATTCAAAGTTTTGGTCAAAAACTCATAAACACCATTAACACCCACTTCACCTTAAATACACCATCAAAGCTTCTCTCCATTCATTCCAAATCTGAGTTTCATCTTCTCTCTGTCAAAAATCTAGAAGCTCAAAACTTCATCAATGGCTCCAAAGAGGCAAGACAAAGGGAAAAATAAAATGGGTGAAACTTCCGAACCTGCAGAAGCTGAGCAACAACCAACAGTGAAGTCAAGGCGGCTCAATTTCAATACTCGAAACTGACCTCTAATGTCGGTAAAGTACGTGAACCTGACTTCTTTTCCTTCTCACAACTTTAATTTTCTAGAATTGATTAGGGAACAAGGTTTAGAGAAAATGGTTAGCAATGTTGGACCGATTTATCCGAATTTAGTAAAAGAATTTTACTTTACACTTATGATTGGATATATTGAGGAAGGTAATTATGGTCTGGAAGCTGAGGTTAAATGGGAATTTGTTAATGCAACTGTAGAACAATTAGGTCGGGTCTTAGAAGTTCCATTTATAGGTGCTATGATTAAGACCAGATTTCAACTAGAAGAAGCTCCATGGGATAAGTTTAATACAATGGATTATTATGTTGAAATTTCTAGGATTACTCAAGAGGAATTAATGCTTTACACTTATGATTGGATATATTGAGGAAGGTAATTATGGTCTGGAAGCTGAGGTTAAATGGGAATTTGTTAATGCAACTGTAGAACAATTAGGTCGGGTCTTAGAAGTTCCATTTATAGGTGCTATGATTAAGACCAGATTTCAACTAGAAGAAGCTCCATGGGATAAGTTTAATACAATGGATTATTATGTTGAAATTTCTAGGATTACTCAAGAGGAATTAATGACTAGACAAAATCCAGATTCTTCTCGTGTCATTAAGTTGGCGAAGAATTTAACCATTAGTGACCGGATGTTACATTATATATTGGCTTATGTGTTGGTTCCTAAGCATTCCAATCACTCTCAAGTGAGTGAAATGGAAATGAAATTTCTTTTTTCTATGAAATCTAACTTGTAGGTCAACTGGGCGTATGTCATCTTACAACATATGGGACATGCAAGGACTTTAATCGGAGGACTTCCTTACGGAAGGATAGTCTCAAAGATTTTAGAATCAAGTTATGTTCTACTTCAAAGGGAACCTCACACAAAGATGGCATCCAAGGTCAACGAGATTAATGCTTCGACGGTAATAAAAAGTATCAGAATCATTTTAAATAACAATGGGAGATATGTATACAAAGATGATTCTTCTTCGTCTGCTGCTGCTGTTCCGGCTCCCGAGAAGGGTTATACCAATGAGCTTATCTATAAAATACTTGTGTCTCTCGACTCCAAAGTTGATCTTAGCATATGGGAGCATCGGAAAAGAATGACCCTAATGAGAAATATGTTTAAAGTTATGACCTTGCAGCAGTAACAAGCAATGGAACAAGATGATGACGAGGAAGAAGAAAATGAATATGATGGTGGTGATGGTGATGGTGATGAAGATGTGTCTGAAAGTGATTAATTATGTTTTTATCATTTCTATTTTTCTTAGTTTATGTTTGAAACTTAAAGTTTTATGTTTCTGCATTTTATGGTCTATCTTGAAAAATTAAGTACAATTGTTATGTTTGTTTCGTACAAGTACAATGTTTTGTTTGTACCATGTTATGTTGTGTTTTTGTTCAAATATCGTATTTATTTCATAAAGTGTTGTTTGTGTTGTTTCGTATCATGAAGTTTTTATATTTATGTTTATGTGTAAACTATCCAATTGTTGTGTGTTTCTTTTCCCATCCTTTTTGTTGTTGAAAAAAGGGGAGAGAAATACATGTATTATTCTTGTGCTTTCTAACAAAATTATGCAGAAATATCAAAGACTCTCTTAAATCAACGATTAGGGGGAGCACTATCCAAGGGGGAGCTTTTGAGCAATTTCTAGAAAAGTTAGCGGAAAATTAATTTTCAAACAGAGGTTGTCATCACCAAAAAGGGGGAGACTATGAAGACAAGCTTCTCAAATGATTTTGATGACGACATAATCCATAACATGCAAGGATGGTTTTCAATACATCAAGATTATATCAAGCTCAAGCAACTCACTTTCAATTCAATATGTCAAAGTTTGATCAAGAAAGAAAATAAAGTTTGACAGAATAGAGATAAAACAATTTAAGCATTTATATACCTTATTCAAGTGTTCAAAACTTCATCTCTTTCTTGCATTGCATAAAAAACTTTTTAAAATAAAACTATGCACTTTGCCTCAATTTTGGAAAAACTAGTTTCTGGAAAATAACATTGAGTAACTGGTTACCCTATCCTGGTAACCGATTACTTGCTGCAGATTTTCAATTTTAGGTTACGTTGGAGGCAGGTAACCGGTTACCCACTTATGGTAATCGATTACCACTGGCGCTGCAAGCTAGAAAGTTGCATCTCTTAGTTTGAAAAATGTTTTCTTCTTCTTGAACCATGGCATCTTTTGATGATTTTAGCCATTCTGAAAGGGTGTTTAGAGGCATATATATACCTCTAAACTCAGTTTTTTTTAAAAACCCTTCTTGCAAAAACATTTCAAATATTTTTTATCTCTCATTTTTCCATTTTTCTACAAGTGTCAAAATTCTGGACTTTTAAAAGAGTGAAACTTACATACTTAAATTTTCAGAAATTCATCATAGTTTCGTTCTCACTCATTTCAACACTTGTTAAGATATATAAGAGGTGAAATATCAAGAGGAAGATCAATTCAAAGATTGACATATTGAAGACAATTTCAAATCCACTCAAACAAAGTTATTCATTTATTCTTTTGATTACATACTTAGTGTTCCAGGATTGTTAGAATAAAATTTGTATGGTTGTTACCTTGATGTCCAAGAGTGTTTAAATCAAGAGGTCCACATTGAGAGGATTGTTCTCATTGGACTTAGTTGAAAAATCCAAGAGTGTGTTCTTGGTGGTTTGATTGATTTGTGTCTATATAGAAAGACTAGGTAGAAAGTCTTGTCTTAGGACCAAACAATATTGAAAAATATCTTTCGTGTTGAAAGGGGGTTGGAGTACTCTCGGGCTGTAAGAGGAACCATGATATATCGCCATGTCTCTTTTACTTTGCGCATTGACCATATTCCTCACTTAGAAAATCTTTAGGAAAGTAAAACAAGATTCCTACAATAAGACCGGAAATTTTAAAGTACCTAATTCAACCCCCCCCCCCCCCCCCTCTTAGGTGCATTCTTCACTTACAAGAACCACTATCGAGATATCATAGATTTTATGTGGTTTTCAAGCATACCTGAGAAACAAATTAAGTTTTGTTAGGTACCTAAATTTCCTCGGGTTCTTCAGAATTAGTTCCTTTCTTGACCCACACATAATGCCCATTTGCCACACTAAAGTTTCTTACATGGAAAGCATTTGGTGTGTGACCAATTATACCACAATAAAAGTAAGTAGGAACAAAGTTACTTCTATATCTAGGAACATAATATTTCTTCTTAACAAATCTTTTTCTCTTTGGATAATATGTACAACTTTTGCTATGTTTACTTTCTTTTTGGTGGATTGGTCACTAGCCTTAACAAAGATAGTTTTGCTAAAACTTGGTTTACTAAATTTTGAATAACCAATACCACTTTTATCATTGGAATATCTTTGTTGACTAAGGATACCTTCATATCTAATTTTCTCTTTTTCATATCTTACAAGAACTCTTTTTAATAGAAAAATTTGGAAAGAAAGTGACTCACATTCTCTGCATACAAAATTTTGTTTTTGTTCACTAATAAACTTTTGTTTTTCAACTTCAAAATATTTTTCCATGGTGTCAATCTTTTCTTTAAGAGATGAAATTTATTTCTTTTGTTTTGACATGATTGTTTACATAATTTTGCATTCATTAAGAAGTTCATCTATGGAACTTTGTGCATAATTATCATAAATGGAAAAATCATTACTAAACTCTTCATTTTCATCGTCGGAATGGTGTGATGCCATTAAAGCGAGATTAGCACATTCGTCACTTTCTGAGTCGGATGATGAACTTATTTAGTTATCTTCCCATGCAATGTAGGTTCTTTTAGATTTTGTTTCTTTTCTATTTTTGAAGCCACCCTTCTTGGAGAGTTTTGGACAATCCTCCTTTATGTGTCCTTGCTTTCCACATTCATAGAATGTCACATCTTAAATAAAAGGATTGATTCCAAAACACTTATCCCTTTAAAGGATAAAATCTTTGTTTTTTAGAGACTATGTAGTGTCATATTTGGCAAAGTACTAGATTAGGGTGCCCATCGCCTAATAAGTAAGTCGCACAAACACAATACAGTAAAGCCGCTCGTGTAACCTATTCAACGTAAGCTTGAGGAAGAAAAAGTCCTTGTTGACTCCGAAGATATACCCGATCAACAACCTCCCTAAAAATGGGAAAGCGGACAAGACCATGTCTAGAGGGGTCCATAAACCCTATCCCTGAGGAATTCCTATAAATACCCTTTCCCTCAAAGGGAGGGGGATCAAGTAATATTCACCCAATATTATTCAGAGGGAACTTCGCTCCCAGAAGTCCTAACACTAGTCATTTAACCGCCCGTCTGCAACCTAGCAGTGCCAGCCATCATCAGAGCCTCTCAACTCACGTGAGTTGGTCCCTTAAACAACATCAAAAACCACCATACATGGGTACTACCTTGAGCTAGCCCTCACCCCATTCGTGTAATATGTCTACTAGGGCCTCTGAGTCTCACTGCCTTTGCATGGGGAACACACACCCTATGCTTTTTTGGACAGTAAAATTCAATATGTTTTAAGGGATACCATTATACTTTTTTTATCCTATAAGCATTATGAGGATGAAATTTAATCATAAAATATTTGACAATTTTTAGTTGCTTAATTAGAAAAGAGGCAACACAATTTCTATGATTATTGGTCAGATTAACCTTTGCATTTATTTTGTTGATGGCAACTTGAATTAAGGGAAATTTCTAATTTAACATGATCTGATGCCTACAAAATCAAAAATTAAATAATACTAATAATGAAAGCAAGAACCATTTTCTTGCATTGTTTTCGACCATCTTATTTCACAATAACTAAGAGATTGGGTGGTGGAGGTAGGAGTCGGGTTAATCTTTAGCATGAAACTAAGCCAAAGCAAAATATCTTAAGTAAATATAGAAAAGAAAATAGGTGAACATTTTAATCCATATTTTTGTGGCATAAATGTACTATATAGACTATGTGATATCATCAAACTATGAGATTCTCATTAAGGGTAAGTCTTCAAAATATAATAGATTTATAGGGAGGAATATGAGCATGTGAAATGGTTTTAGCCCAAAGTACATGAGGGCCATTAGTCTTATAGTACAAGTAAGCATCTTTGAACTAGGATTCCTAAAATATGAGGCTTCAAAATAAAATGATTAGAACTATCAAACATATAAATGGAAATCCATCTCAGCAAGTTATTCAAGTTGAGATAGTTTTAAGAAATAGAGATTGATATAGTTTAGATAAATTAATACACATAATATGTCCTCATCCCCGTGATGGCCTTCATGGCTTAGAGGCAGACCGCCATATTCTCGGCGGTCGATTTTGACTCACCAATTTAGTTTTTCGTGCAGATTATGAATTTGATGTTTTTTTCTTCTGTATCATGGTGTTTGATGAGTATTTATTGGTGAAATGTTGTGGTACATAATATAGATATGAGATGTATAAATTAATAGTTGTGAGTGTATTAATATGTGTGTTGTTGTGCTTATAAAATTATGCAATTGTGATTCATAATTAAGCATGAATATGTTGTGTTATAGTTGTGGCCTTATTTGGTGAATATTCAGGTTCTAGAGTGAATCAATGTTGTGTTGTGAGTTGTGCATTTATCATGCATTCATGGTGTACGGACTTCGGTTCGGTGGTGTGCTCTAGTCCAGTGGTAGGATCGAGAGCTAGTAGCTAATTTCAATAAGTGGAATTAGTGAAGCGTTGCTGATTCTATGGTAAAGATCAGTAATGATTTTGGCATGCTCTGGTCTAGTGGTATGATTGGGAGAGAGTTGGGTAAAATCAATAACATTCCTTTAATGTCATAAGAGTCGATACCGCATTGCATATAGAGTTGGGGTGTTGTCATATTGCATATATACTTGCATTGTGATTGAGTTGATATTATTGTGATGAATAATATCTTTGGATTATGATTTTTAATGGTGTATGGGCGAATGATGAATACGTATGTTGTTGTGCAGTGATTATGTGTTGGAAATTATGTTTATGCAATACTACTTGTGCCATGCTTTGCACCGTTAATTTATTTGAGCGTATTCTCACTCTTTTCTATTTTTTGTTGCGTATGTGCTCCTTTGGGGTAAAAAAGATTACGTACAAGAGTATATGTTTGATGCTAGAGGATGATGTTATGCCTCTTTAGATATTTAACGTTCGGATCTTAGTGGAGTCGCTCTGATATGTAACACTAGGGAACGAGTTGCTCTATGTTTTCTTTTGTTGCATGTCTTATTTCCTTTGATGGATTGTTGAACTGTTTTCTCATTTATTGTTGTTGAGATTTATACGTTAAACTTATTGGCTTTCTGCTGCTTATTTATGAAAGTTTTATTTATGGTTCTTTTATGCTATGATGAAACATGCGTGACGCTTTATTTGTTGAGTTATATCGAACTATTTAATTAAATATTGAGTCGGGGAAAAAGGGTGTTACATCACCTATTAATCATTTGATAAATATTATTAAATTTATTAAATATATAAAATTAATATTTTAAAATTAATAATTTTTCTAATGCGACATGGCAAAAATGTGTGACGTGGTGCCAAGTGGCATTGCCAAACCTCTGCCACCTTTGCAAATCAGAAGGCGGACTAAAAAAACTCAAGAAATATTCAATAGAGGTACCAAAAACTTGGTTTTTTAAAGGGGGGCTAAAAATTAAAATAAATAAAAAATCAAAGTAGGGGGACTAAAGTTGCATTTAAGCCTATATTTTTTCAACAACAAAAATGATCAAGACATGACATATTATCTTTGTCCCTAAATATAAGACATTTTTTGATAAATGATAAGATTAAAAAAGTTGACTATGATATTAAATTTGTTGACAATTGATATTGGTTTTACAAAAATAACCTTTAAGAGAGATAATTAGTTAAAGTTTACTCTAGAGGACACCCCTGTAACAAAATATTAAAAAAATTTGGCCATATAAATTGTAGCAAAATATAATAAGAAGTTGATTTTTGATAGTGTTTTAACCTAGTCACATGGCCAATTAATTGTGATCCTGCCCAATACAAAAGCTTTGAAGATCGGTAGTATCAAAGATATCTGCAAGTTGTCAATCTGGAAATCACAAAATTCCGAAATCACAAAATTCTGAAATCACCAAAGTGATGTTAGGCTGATGGCATCACCTTTTTAGAGTTGTGATCCATTGGAAGGTTTTGGCATCGCGGAACCTAAGATAAACATTCCCTAAAATGACACATGATTTGAGAAAATCAATGGACCAAGAAAACCATCAGATCATTTTACGAATGATATTTTGACAAATGTCCCCTTTTACATCTATCCATCACGTAAGGTTTTAAGTCCTTGAAATTCTAGAACTCCACTATAAAAAGTCAATTAAGGTTTCACATCAAGGTACACATTTTTCTTACCCTAACTTTTGAACATTATTAACTTATCCATCATAAGATGTGCAGGTAACCCCTTGCTAGACCAGAGCACATCCAAAACATTAAAATTCAAAATCTAATATAGATTCACCTCCTTTTTTATGAACCTCATATGTCTTCCTAAGATTATTGATATCGTATGTGGGCAACATATTAGAAAAATATTTCTACTACAATCAACTTAATGGTGAATAAATCAAAACAAATGTAACTCAGTTAGATACAAATTTACACTGATAACTGGCTAGGATATCATAAGAATCACCCACGAGTTGAAGGATGTACTTACGCCATCTTCACGATACTATGGAACGTCAGTTTCTCCATTGGATATGACAACTTTATCATTACGTTCTTTTCAAATCGAGGATGTCCAACCATCGACCAAATCTTTCCTTCTTATAGGGGTTTACCACCAGTTCAGAATACATAGGGCGACAAAATCACACAACCTTCACTAGTCTCACGAGCCACTATTATCGATGAAGAAATAAACATGTTTCTCATAGGACTATTGGTGGGTGTTTAGAGAAAACTAACAAACCTAGGTGTACATATGATTCAAATGACTAGTCTAGATCTCCATCTGCCAACAACACAAAGGAGGACCGTGAGTGGTCTAATTCAAGTTGACAATGAAACCATATCATACTACGACAAAAATCAGGTAAAGTCATATTGCCATCACAGGCGTCACGATCATTGAAGGCATATAAATCGCTCCCAACACCATAGAGAATCGCCACACTCACCCTCTTATAACGAAACAAAAAAAAGATAGAGATGTTCCCAATATGAACGCCTTCTCTAGGAAGATAAATGAATATACATAAATTCATGGGGATAGAGAATTATGACAAGACAAAAAAAAACATAAATGCACATGTAGAACTAGCATAAACCATTCTAAACTTTCAAGGTGCCAGTGACCCAAGGAAACACAAGTTATTTATCCCGATCCTATGACAAGGAATTAATCAACAGTAAACCAAAAGGTCATGTCCAATTGTTAGTATGAACATTCATAGAGAATGATGATATCCCTTGATTTTTTATCGATCAAGGGAACACTTATGACATCTAACTAAACAAGATGTAGTACCTTACAAATGGAGTGATTTTCACGGGTTTAATGTATCAACATTGAAACTTAGGGATATATAGATGTCATGGTCTCGTTCAACAAGAAGGACTTAAGAAAGACATAAATTATGGTGATCAACTACAATTCAATATACAATTGTATCATTGGAAAACAGACTTAAGCCACCTTAGGGGTCGTATCACCAACAATAAATTTAAATCTAAAATACCACACTAATGGGGATGAGCTATCCAAAATCAATGTTGATCATGAATCTTGTTTCTTATATTCCCTAAAACTCCATTAGGAGAAAACTCCTGTCAGTGGAGGTTGTTAAAGGAAAGGAAAGGTTGTTATAGCAAAGACCCAAGATAACTCATATGGTAAGGGCCCCATTCTCAACGAAGGAAGAAATAACGAAAAAAGACAACAAAAAAACATCAAACACCTTACCGGCAACCTTACAGATGTATGTGATGGACACAAAGTCGATTTAGGAAGGTTACAAGGCCACAACAAGGCAAAGGGAGATAATTGTAAAGTGACAACGTAAAACACATCCTAATATGTCACCATGTGGAAGAAAACCTTTGTTTTCTTTTTTAATTTTAGGTTTATACTCAATGAATTAACATGTTGCTTTTATTATCCTTAAATGGAAATTTCCCTGTTCACATGCATTTTTCGCTGCAAGGTTCTTTAAAGTCATCATATTAGAAACTCAAAATGTAATATCCATCATAAAATACACGCAACATGTGCATAACATGAGACAAAGACATAGCTCCCCGAGGCATAGTCAAATAAAACAAAAGAAATACTTAAACTAATATCTAGCGATCACAAATAGTGACGTTGTCACTATGATGTCATCCAATGACATAATCTTTTAGAGTCATAGTCGACAGGAAAAATTTAGATTACATAACATAAGAGGGACATGCCATAAATACCCGATATAAAAGGTTTTAGGTCCTTGAAATTCTATAAAATGTCAATTAACACATTACATCAAGGTACATACTTTTTAACTCTAAAAATCTCTCACTTTTAACCATCAACTATTTTGGTGTATGAGTGAATGAAAATAAATTTAAGTTTGCTTTGTGGGATAAAGTAAACATTATAATTCAAATTTAATGTAACCAATCACTTATCTTAATAAGTGTAAGTTTACTTTGAGGTGTTTGGTTCTTCTAAAGTAGAATCAATTCCACCTCCAAAATTAATTCTACTTAATGCTTAAATTTGTAGTTTGAGCTTAAACGTCATGTTTAAACTAAAATTTGTTGTAGAATTCACTTCTACATAAATATATTCAAACATAAATTATTTTACGCCCAACTCACTTTTAATTAGAATCAATTCTACAAAATAAATTCATGCATAATCAAGTCTCGTTATCACATAGTCAAATCAAATGATAACTTTTACTTAAAAATCAATATAGGTAAAACATTTACTATAGATTATAGAAAATAAGGTATGCCTTTTCAAATGTCATTTTTTAAATTTTTACACCTATTAAGAAAGCTAATAAATATTATTACTTTTTAAATAATGATTATCTTTTGTGTATAATAGATTTAACTTTTTATTAATTAATTAAATTTTTTTTTCTTCTTTATAATTATAAATAATTAAGGATAATTTTAACAAAACCACGATCAAAACTATTTTAAACTTTGAAATAATATTTTAAAAAATATTATTATTTTTTAAATGACACTTAAAAATAAACAAATAGAATATTAATTAAGAATATGTTAATAAACATTTAATATATTTTAAAATTTAAAGACCCATGCTTCCACCAATTTTTCTTTAAATATATAAATTGTTATGCTCTCAACAAAAATATATATATATATATATATATATATATATATATATATATATATATATATATATATATATATATATATATATATATATATATATATATATATATATATATATATATATATATATATATATATATATATATATATATATATATATATATATATATATATATATATATATATATATATATATATATATATATATATATATATATATATATATATATATATATATATATATATATATATATATATATATATATATATATATTGAGAATGAGAAAGTTATACGAGAATGGGAAAATGAATAAGAATCATCACATTAAAAAAAAGGTTGAGATTAAATTGTAATTTTTACTAAATTATGTATCATTAAAAAAAATTTTTAAAAATATTTTTTAATCTTAAAATTTTCTTTTTAAATTTAATAGTTTTATTTATTCTCATATCCTTATATAATTTGTTCATTCTTACTAAATATGCTCCTTAAACAAAAATGAATGATTTATTCATGCTCTTTAAACGAGTCTTTAACAAAATGGATGATTGAAACAAATAAAGATTGTGTATGTGAGGATTAAGGAGTGCAACGAAAAGGAGGTCTAGGCATCTAGTAGAATACAGCAAGTGTTTCACTTCCAACTTTGAATGAGGAGAGAAGGAAAGGAATGTATGATATGAAAGAGTCAGAGTAATTGTTGTCGCGTGTGTCTCTGTGTCTTTCTCGAGCCCTGTGTATGTTCCCACACTTGACTACCTACCTCTCCTCGATAATGCTCTCTATTACTCTCCTATAATAAGGTGTACTACCCTCTTTATTTCATTACCAATTAAAAATAATTCATATTATAAATATTTCTTTTATGTATATTTTGTGAGTTTTTGCCACTAATGCTTCTATTCTGAAAATCATTTGAATACTTCATATTAAAAAATTTATCCAACTATCATTTTTAGTGAACACATTCGTCCATTTAATAGCCGAGGGCATGAAGCGAAAATGAGAATGAAGGAGCTTGACTTTTAAATGATCGAGTGGTTAATCTTTTATTTGTTTTATATTATTAAATTTATTTATTTTGTTATTTTAAATTAATATAATAATAAATATATTATTTTAATAATATAATATTAATTTTTTAAAAGAATAATTTTTAGATTTAATTGTGTTTATTTTTCTAATATATTTAGAATTATGATGATTTAGCATTTAAACAATTTTAAATTACTAAAAATAATATAAAAAACCTTATATTGATATTTATAAAGAAATAATATACATTTTATTTTATTAAGGGTAATGTTAACTTGTGTCCTTGGGGCACATGTTAAGAAAACCATTTATGGGTAATGTTAACTTGTGCCCTTGAGGCACATGTTAAGAAAATCATTTATAGTAAATTTGTATTGAAAAAAACGATTTAAAAATTAATTTTATATTTATAGTGACCGCCTTTTTCACACTTGGTTTTTTTTTTTTTTTTGCGTTTTTCCTAGTGCAATTCTTCAATTCTTTGTTTTGGAGAGATGAAAATGAGTTGGAAGACAGATCTTGATTTTGATGTGTTGTATTGGGGTCCACATTCATACTATCAAAATCTTGAATGGAAAATCCTGGCATATTGAGAAGTTGCTCATCCGTGAGTTCAAAGTCGGAGAGTGAATGTTATGGGGTTGTGAAGGTGTCGGGTTGGGTCTGTTAAAATGGGGGATAATAGACATCATCAGAGTTGAATGTAGATGTGGGTTGAGAAAATATAGTATTAAATGTTTTGTGTTGGGATTGGGCGTTTAAGTAGTAAAGGTTTGGTTGAGAAATTTGAGTGTATTGTATGAGTGATCGATGAGTGGTTTTTTGTTGATATTGTTGGTTGTAGTAGTAGTTTGTTTGAGCGAATAAAGTGTGGGAAGTTTGTTGTTGTGATGAGGTGGCATAAAATGTGGGAAGTTTGTTGTTGTGATGAGGTGGCATAAAATGTGTGTTGTTTTGTGGTCTGGGTGTGATGGTATGTTTGTTACGCGGATGAAAATGTCTGGGCCCCAAATTGGGATGTGCACACGGGGGGAATTTCGTGATGTATGGGCGTGATAATTTGTTGCATTGAAGAAGAGGCATGTTGACGGGGTCGTTTAGAAATTGTGTGCCAGCAACATGCATAAATGGAATTGACCTAAACCAATCCATATATTCTCGACTTGGCTTACACTCACCGTGTACTGTATTCCCATGCAATACCAAATGCATTATGTTTTTCCATTCTTTGATTTCATCTATGTTCAAATCTCACCAATGTTTATCCCATGCTTAGACCATAGTAATGTTGTGGTGTTCTCTTAGACATTTTGGCTGAGAAGGGAATTGTTATTCAAACTCAAACTTGAGTTTGACCCTATCTGTCCGATGCATCTCAACAGTAAAGAAATCAATAATAGAAGTTGTTGCGCTCCAGACCAAGCTATCAGTATAATCACATAGTGGGTCTTTAAGGTACGGCCTCCATATAAATTGTCACAAGAAATATAATAGTTAGAATGCAAATAATATTTTTTTTTGGAAAAAAATAGAGATTTTAAGGTTTCAAACTTACATGTTTTTCCTCCATATGATATATTGCGACTTGATACCCACGCAGATGATAACGAGGATTATTTCTGTAATTTATCCCTCGTTGATACCATCTTGCGTTTACAAAAAAAGAAATGTATTAATGTTTGGTATAGTTCAATAAGAGGGTAATATAATGTATTTATAGACTAAGAATACCATAATGCATATATATGTGATGGCTTCATGGTGCTAACAGGAGCAAACAACGGTATACGCGTGAATGTTCAAACACTGAGTAATACGACACAACCTCATATGCTCTTGACTCCTTTTTGGGCTGCCTTGCACGTCTGTTTATACAATGTTACTAAATAAGCAGAACCCCAACTATATGTGTTGCATTTATCTAGATCTCCTACTAAAGGTAACCAAGATGAATGCAATAAATTATGACTATTGTCTGGCATCAAGAATGTAGCAATGAAAATTCGAATATATACTTTAGCTTGAAGAATGTTTTCTTTTTCGGTGGGTTAGGATTTATTTTTTAATTATGCTAATAGACCTTCTAGCCAAACAATTTTCACATAAGACCCAACTTTACCTATACCCGGAGCTTCTACTTCTAAATTCTCAATATAAACATCATCAGTTACTTGAGTAGGGTCATTAACAAGTTTACCATTTACTCAGAGACCTAATAACATACTTATATCCTCCAACGTTATGGTACATTCACTAGTTGGTAAATGAAAGATACATGTTTTCGATCTCCATCTCTCTAATAGATCAACAATTAGCTTAAAAAAACAATTAACATGAGAATATAATAAAGTTACATATGCTTCGATGTTTGCCGGTGTTCCACGGTGCGATTCTCCCATCCACAACAATGCCATTTTATGAGATTGTGAAATATAAGTTGATTTCTTAGTAGTGAATGTTGTTAATGAGTTGATTGTGAAAAATTATATGAAGTTGTGTTGTTATTTATAGACACATAAGTTGTGAAAATTTAGTTTATGTTATTTATCTAAGTTATCAATGCATGCATGCAGGTCTATATTGAAACATTTAGTCTAGCATACAGGATTCCTGCATTGATGAGACAATGCATAGCAGATGAGATGGGTCGTCCATCCAATGGTTGAGCTGCTTCTTTTGTTTTCAAACTCGGCCATGCACTGGCCAAGCTCCCTCGTCTCATTTATAGCACATCTAACCATTGATCGAGTGTGGTCTTTGTCTTGGCCATGCATTGGACAAGCTTGGTCTTGGTATTTGCATTGGGTTCCTTTTTTTGGACTATACAACTAATATTATGTGATACTTCATCAACCCATTACATATTCCACCATCAGGTCATACATTTTCTACACCTAAATGGCTGAGAGAAATTTAGTGGTAACCATTCACTTTAACGGTACTATTTTCACATATATTAATGCATAATTCTCATTTAGAAATACAAGTACCCAATTATTCAAAATTCATTCAATTCTGATTTCCTTTATTTGGAAGTTCAAATTGAAAAAACGTTGCAACATTGTGTTGAAGGAATTATTTATCGCCATTAATTAATTAATGGAGATGATAATACTGTATTTTACATAATGACCCAGATTGAAAACAATGTTCGGTGTCACAATACATTTTCTCAACTACTGTTAGAAAGTATTTTGCGGTAGTGTTTTATCGTATCCACAGGGATTGTAAAGAATATAGATGCTTGTCGTTCAACGGTTTAATGACTTAAGAAAAAGGGGGGGTTTATAATGGTTTCAATTTCGTAACATAAGTTTGCAAGATTTAAAACGGAATAAAAGTCGGTCTTAAGTTTGATAAAAGCATGTCAAGATTAGCGTTCGCTAGTTCATCTAAAACGTATCCACCCAATCAAATATGTGAACAAAGTTCTAACCAACATAACCGCGTATCCTCGCAAAAACGTTCATCTCTAAAGTGATTTCGTGAATGTTATTGTTTCAGTCGTTAAATGATCTCTCTAAATAACAGATCAAAACAATAATCATTAAGATCGATACAAAGCGGATATCAATTTTCAAATCTATCTCTAGCATTTGTATAGTTGATAGATGAAGATATTAGGTCAAGACTTGGAAAGTTCATGTCTAAAGCAATCCAAACCATAAATGTACAAATAGTAGCAAATAACTTCATCTACATTGATCATAATATTGTTCACATACAAGAGATTAAGAAGAATACATAAAATCTGAACTAACTACTCCTAACCTTGACAAGAGAAGGATTTAGCCACTCATTTCCATGATAGCTTGAGCAACAAGTTTCGGAAGAAGGTTGATCAACATCTGAGTCGAATAATCGAGATTGGATGGGAATCCACATTCTCTTTGTGAAATGTTGCTAAGAGATGATTAGAAATGAAAGAATGGGTTTCTAGGTCAGAAAAATCCTCCCCAATGCAAGTACAAGAAAAAAGATCCTTTTTACCAAAAGTAGCCCATGCTACTTATAGAAGGGTCACTTGAGCTGTCATGTTCGCTAGGCGAACAAAGTGGTTCGCCTAGCGAATCCCAAAAATGCCACCTGAAGTGCATGTGCCCTGTGGACTCTCCCCAAACAAGTTTCTAAATGTTCGCTAGGCGAAGCCTTCGCTGTGAACTTCACCTAGCGAGTTTATGGCCCTTTCACCTCTGTCCCAAGTCTGGGAGTGTTCGCTGACTGCTCTCTGCTTCTTCGCCTAGCGAGCTCTTCGCTGCCTCCCTCGCCTAGTGAGTTTATGGCCCTTTCACCTCTGTCCCAAGTCTGAGGGTGTTCGTTGGCTACGCGTTGTTTCTTCACCTAGCGAGTGTTTCGCTGCCTCCCTCGCCTAACGAGTTTAGGCCCTTTTCCATTATGTTGTGAATAGTGCCTTGATTCCTGGCCTTCGCTACATAGTTTGCCTAGCGAACTTTGTGAAGTTTTGGAGGGAGCTTCGTTGGCAAGTTCTCCTAGCGAACTTGTTGTTTTTTGCTTGCTATCTTTGTTTCTTTGCCATCTTTCTCGTGTCTTAATTTTCCATTCTTTCATTCCTAATTCCTGCACAATAACACACAAATTAAAGGTACCAAGATACTTTCACGATATGTTGCAAACCTACCAAAGCAAGAGCGATTTTGAATACTTTCTTGACAAAAGGGAGTGAAAGATGCCCACATTTGATAGCTCAAATAAGTGAAATTGGGCATCTAACAACTCTCCCCAACTAGATTCTTGCTTGCCCTCAAGCAAAGTATGCCTCTTGATGAACAAGAGGATTTGCTTAAGAAAAATATTTCTCCGAAATTGGATTAAATGGCTCAAACACAAGAATTTCCGCCAGACACAAGTTCCCAATGGTTATAATAACACAACACACAAGAACTAAAGTCTAAAAGCAATGCAAACATATCAATCAACAACAATGTTATCCTGAATGAATCACCCTATCTCTCCTCTTCTAATAAGGATTGAAGAAATTTACGCGTTTGCAACCGCGGGGATAATTTCACTCTCTAACAAACAATGCCAAAATCAATTCAATTCATACAATATCTTAACAATTATAAATGAAAATATGGAAGCAAGAAGATCACTAAGGTCTTTTCCGGTTGTAGCTTGGTTGGGTTTACAAACAAGGGATATATCTAAGGTCATTGAAACGAAATTGTCGATGCAAAAGAGACATTCACTGTACAAGTTATTCACACATCCCAACTTCATTCCACTTGTTTCTCATTTGAAACCTTCACAACTCTTATTTCACAACTCATTTTTGTTTATCACTATTTTTCTTCCAAGCAAGCATTCTCTTTCTTTTTTTTCTTTTACACATCATATTCACAAAACAAATGTTTCTCTTTATATATTTTGTCCCAATGCTTGCTCGGTTTTTCAAGAGTTGTGGCAACCTACTGAATTTCATTTTCGTTCTCCCCAACTTATCTTTTACTCAACCCTCAAGTGACTGCTTTTGACTTTTTTACGTTAAAAAGAACAATTAACATAAATTCAGGGGTTCAAGAAAAAAGATTTTGAAATCTCACATTATTTCAAGCTGAGATTCAACTGTTTAAGCTCAAGGGAGTTCACGAATACTCTATGCTCACATGTAAGTTATATTTGGAATTGGTTGTGCTCGAAAGAAAACAAGCGCCTTGATCATTTCTAATTGCTTCCACAAATTCACAATAATAAAAGACAAAGCATGAATCAAATGAACAAACACAGTTTATTAGAATCCAACATGTACAATGGAGGTTTCTCACAATTTGTGGTTCTAAGTCCTAGGTGAATCATTCATTCAACAATGTTGCAAAAAGAACAATATTCAGTCACGACAAGATTAAAGTTCTTAATGCGTTATAAATTTCTAACCAAAGGTAACCATGTACCTTAGCATTATTCGCTTGTTTATTTTTATCATTGCCATCCAAAATCGGATGCACCTTCATTGAATCCTTCTTTTTGGAGAGCAACTAATCTAGAAGTTTTGACAACTCAACAACCAGAAAAATATTAAATAAAAATCACTAAAAAGAAACAAAATAATTCAAACATAAAAATTAACATTACTTCAAAGAAATAAAATGTGTGTGGGGGAAAAACACCCCAAAAGAGTACACAACCAAAATATCTGAAATTAAACAACCAAATATCTGAAAATACAAAGCAATAAAACCATAAAGATAAAAAAGACTTAGTCCTCATCGAACTCGGTCCCCTTTACACTATCAGAACCAGAACCAGAGCCATCCTCATCATCATCAGCAGCATCAGCATCAGCGCCACCAGAACCAGAAGCACCCTCCCTCTCTCTGAAAACAGGCCTGACCTCAGGCCAGCTCGCGTTTTGCTGGAACTGCTCATGCGTCATCATACTGCGCTCCATAGAAGGGTCATAGAATTGCAGCTGGAGTACCTGCATGGAATCATGAATGTCAATCATGGTGCACTGAGTTGTCGCCATCCAATCCCAATTATAGTTGCAAACAGCCTGCTGAAATGGATCGAATCCCTGAGAAAAAGCAACACCAGGACCATCAGTAGTCTCAGTATCTACAGCAGATGCACTTGCTCGGAAGTTCTTAGGCCGATAATACTTGTCCACATAGCAATCATCGATCGTGGCTGGAATCGTCACCTGCTTGTGGGAGGGTAATTTCACCCTCGACTGAACACACAAGGCCATGATGAGACATGGGAAAGCAAGGGGGAAATTAACTCACGCCCCCGCTTTCAGCCCACTCTCAACCACAGACTTCAGCTCATCAGCAATGATTCTCTCCATGTCAATCTATACATTAGTCAAGATGTAGTGAACCAAGTGTGCCACTGGGATCAGCACGGTAGAAGTGTGGGATTTTGGCTTGATATTGGTCAAAGTCAGCAGCAATATCAATTGGGCTAGGGGTGTCATATCCTCACGGTGGTACCTCCTAGGAACCCCAGACAGGTTCAGCTCTACAGTCTTACCCTCCAACAACAAGGCCTTAGAGATGACATCTGTTTTCTATGGAGCCTCAAATCTCGGTGATATTCGTCAATCTCATTTGCACCTAAGTTGAGGGGTCCTCCAAGCACCCTATTTATAGCATCTCGATCAAACACCACCTGACGCCCTGCCACCTTCGTGGTCCAGGTGAAAGGTTCATCATCATTCAGAAGTGCATTCACATAAAACTCACGCACAATCTCAATGTTGTAGCTATCGGTTGGAGTAATCAATGTATCCCACTTCTTGCTGTTGATTAGTCCCACAAATGTTCTATACTCGCCTTGTGGATTGATAAGGAACCTCTTTTCTGGCAATATGTTTCGCTTTTCTAGAGCCACATAGCGTGAGGCTTGTTTTGGACCAACAAATCTCTCGGTATCATATTGGATCAGTGGAGGACGATAAGTGCTTCCAACCTTTCTTTTTTTCGAAGCCCCAAACCTGGATGCCATCTGCACATAACATAGAAAAGAAACAAAACACATCCATAAGACAAATTAGTGATCATAGCAGAAAAACAAGGTTCTGTCATGTTTGCTGCAAGCTTCGCTTAGCGAAGACCCAACGAAGATTCGCTATAGGTTCGCCTAGCGAAAGCTGCGGGTTTTTGATTTTTCCCACTGTTTTCAATCCAAAACCAGACAATCCAAAGGTTTGCTACCACAATTTGTGAAACATAAATATTTGGCATGTTAAGAACTGTTTTCTACACTCATGCAACCCTACATTTTTTTAGATCCGCAATTCACCAATTACAACCCAAATGGTCCATACTTTTGAAAATTAAAGCAACAAAAACAAAGAGAAATGGAAATAGAGACATACCTGATTGCAAAGGGTGATTGAGTTTGAGATACAAAAGGTAGGGCTTGCACAGAGAATTGCTCAAGGTTTTGTATGATGTGAGAGTGAAATGTGGTAACGTGAGAGTGAAAAGACTGACCCTAACAACAAAACAAAATAAAACGGTTTTGGGCCCAAATAGGTGGCCCACTGAATTAGAAAAAATTAACCTGTTTCTCTCTGTTCGCCTAGCAAACATGTTCGCTACTGTCTTCGCCTAGCGAAGGTGCTAGCGAACATGACATATTTTTGTTTTTTAAAACAACAATGAACATCATAATTCAGCAAAGGTCCACCATGTTAAACACTAATTTCACACAACAAAAAGCCACAAGTACTTACAATGTTGAGGTGCCTCCCAACAAGCACTTTGTTTAACATCGTTGGAGCTCGACGGTCTGATGCGATCACGGATCATCGAAATGCATGGAGGTGGTGTCCCGCTTGAAATCACCACCTAAGTAAATCTTTAATCGCTAACCATTGACAGTCCAAGTCTCTTTGGTCTTGATATTTTCAATGATAATAGCCCCGTAACTCAAAATCTCGCGAATCCGAAACGGACCCAACCACTTGGATTTCAACTTACTGGGAAACAACCTCAACCTCGAATTGAACAATAACACCATCTTCCCCACTTCAAATGTCTTGGTCACAAGCTTTTTGTCATGATACATCTTCATGCAGTCCTTGTAAATCTTATTTGAATCATAAGCTTGAAGGAGGATTTTTTCCAACTCATGGAATTGGCTTTTTATTTTTTCGCCACTCAAGTTATGATTAAAATTCAGCAACTTCAAAGCCCAAAAGGCTTTGTGTTCCAATTCCACCGGAAGATGAAATTTTTTTCTGTAAACCATTTTAAACGGCGTGAGACCAATTGGAGCTTTGAAAGCGGTCCGATAGGCCCACAAGACATCATCAAGCTTGCTTGACCAATCCTTCTGTGAGGCAGACACGGTTTTTTCCAAATTTTTTTTAATCTCTCGGTTCGATACCTCCGCTTGTCTGTTACCTTACGGATGGTATGGTGTTGTAACTCTGTGTCGCACACCATACTGCTCTAAAGCTTTGGCTAACTGAGTGTTACACAAGTGTGAACCACAATTACTTATTAACACTCTCAGAGTATCGAAACGAGAAAATATATTTTTTTTCAAAAATTTTATTACGGTTTTTCAGTCTGCCTTAGTGCTAGTTATGGCTTCCACCCATTTGGAGACGTAGTCCACCGCAACAAGGATGTATTCATTTCCAAATGACGGTGGAAATGGACCAACAAAATCAATGCCCCAACAATAGAAAATTTCGACTTCTATCATGTTTTGTAGTGGCATTTCATTTTGTTGGATTATTCCATCGATCCATTGACATTTGTCACAAGTTTTTGTGTGCTCGTTGTCGCTACTGCGAAAATCGGCGCCGGCTGACAGAAGAGTCGCCACCGTGCGTTATTTATCCCACGGGAGGGAAAGGGAACGCTCGAAGTAAACCTCGCAAAAAACGGGGAAAAGGTATGGTCATCGCAACCAAAACCTGGGTTCGGGAGTCGGTTACGCAAGGGGAAGGTATTAGCACCCCTCACGTCCGTCGTACTCGACGGGATCCACGCTTGCTTGGGTTGTCTAAAGGATGCAAAACAATCTATCTACGGCTGCTAAATCTAAAGACTCGATAGAGCGTCGCACTCTATGCCTACGTATTCTCAAGAGAGAAAGTCAGAGTCAACGTAGTTCGGGACTACAGGGAAAATTGGCTCGCCAAGACCTCGCGTCTTGTGCCTACGTACTTCCACACTGCACGGAAGATCAGAGCTTTACGTAGTTCAGGCTAACTACGGCTAAACAAGGCATTCTCACACAGCAGTGAGAAAAACAACTGGTTTCACAGGGTCGGGAACCTATGGGCAAAACTATGGCTTGGTCTCAAATGCACTTGGGCAAGAGAGAAAAAGGGTAACAATTAATCGTCAGTGGGAAAGTCTCGATCGCACAGCAGCGAGAGAACAAAGAGTCAGTCGTTAGTGTGCTCGCTAGGATATCGCATCCTATGCCTACATATTCTCGTCTGGTACGAGAAATCAGAGCAGCTGTAGTTCGGCTACTTCGGGACCACAGCTCAAATCTCGTTTTATTAACATTCTAAAAAATGGTTACAATGAGTGAATACTGAAAAATAAATCTCCTAGGAAATACTATCCTATTCTATCCTAAAAAATCGAATGGAAAAGTCCCCTAACAAGTGGACTTCTAAGGTCACCTCTAAAACAAATAAATCCTAAAAAATATTACATCTAATATTTTTGCTATTTTCCAACTATTTTCTTCTTTTTTCTTTCGAAATATTTTTTCCGTATTTTTCTATGTATTTTTCACATTCTCTTTTTTTCTTATTTATTATTTTTTCAATATATTTTTCTTTTCTCAAAATATTTCTCATATATTTTTCTCCACTATTTCTTTATTCTTTTCAAATTCTTTTTCTTCTTTTCAAATTTCTTCAATATTTTTTTGATATATTCTTTTTTCTCTTTTTTTTCCCTCTCATATAGCTACATAGAAAAATGAAAAAAGAAAACACAAGGGAGGGGGGTACACTGGCTACAGGGATACAATTAGTAAGAAATCCACAGGCCCAGCCCACAAAAAATATACATACAGGGAGGGGGTGTGGAACTAACAACGAAGAGTGCAAGTAGCAAATCCCAACAGGGCCCAGCCCACTCCCACAACATACACACGCAGGGGAGGGAAATCAAGAAAAACGGAGGTGCGTTGCAAAAAATCAAATGGGCTTGAAGCAAGGCCCATACAATCCACTTTCAGAAACAAAACCTAAAAATCCTAAGTTCCTTCAATCCTCTCGTTGCACTGTTCACATACGCACCAGCGACGCCTTCACTCTTCCTCTGAGCTCCCTCTCTCTCGTTCTCAAAATCTTTGAATATCTGTCTCAACATCTCTTTTTTCCACCCTCTCAGAGTCATCCTCGTTTCAAAACCTGCATAACAGATGAATACCAAAACAAAACAATCGCAATCTGGAAACCTCTGTTCTTGACACTCTTGAGGATCAGACGGGAAGGAAATTTCTGGACGAAATTAAGTCCTTGAAGATGCGTGCGTCATGATGAAGACATTTCGTTTGATCTGGGTTTGAACGAAGTTGTTCGTTGAGGGCGATTATGAACGGTGAGCGTTCCATGAGGATCGTTGGAGATCTTCTCAAATGATGAACAGATGAAGATTTCAGTGGGGAGTTTCTTAGACGCATGCATGAGCATTGGGCGATTTCTGGCGATGATCTCGTTTGGGGATTTTTTGGACGAAGATGAACATGCCTGAAGATTGACAATTTCTGGAAACGATGAACTTCGAAATCTTGATGAAGATCTTGGTGGTTGAAGAAGAAATCTGAAGAATCTGGGAAGTATTGGATGAGAAACCTGATGAATTTCAGGTGAAAAATTCTGGAAACGAGGATTGGTGATGAAGGTTGATCGGCGGCGAAGGATGAAGATTCTTGGAAAAGATGGTTTGAGGGCTGGATCGGAGGAAGGAGATGGTGATTGGGGAAGAAACGATGAAGGTCTGAAAAAATCTGGGGGGAAAATGGTTTTCCGGCGTTTGGACGGTGGCCGGAGGTAGTTAGGGCATCGCCGGTGGGAGGTTGCGGTGGTTGCATGGCCGCCGGCCATGCAACCGGTGAAGGCTGGTTGAGGGACAAGTGTCCTGGCTAGTGGAGAGGCTTAGGGCATGTGTTACACGTGTAGGGAGAGAGAGAATGAGTGGGGGTGGCGTGTCAGGGAAATGGGAAGTGGAATCGTGAAGTGGCAGCGTATGAGTGTGATATGTGGATCCCTCCCCGTCTTACACGTGGAATCTGAAGTTCTTATACACATGAGATGTTCTGGAACTTTCTGGAGGATGCTGGACTCTGCTAGAAACTTGGACTGAAAATTCTGGACAAAAATGCATTGGGCCTGCGAATTTGATGATAAGGCCCACCGAAAATGATCCCAAAAACTCAGAAAAACTGAATTAAGAACAAGATTAAAAATCTAATTAACATCTAATCCTAATTAACTAACCTAATTAATATCTAATAAGATCTCAACCTAACAAGAGAATTATCCTAATACTCTAATAAATCTCTAAAAAATTCTAATAAACCCACTACTAAAAATTCTGATAAATCTCTAATAAAACTATATTATATTCTATGAAAAAAAACTATATTATTTATATCTAAAATTAAAAACATTTAATTTCTATTAACCCTATTATTTATTATTCTAAAACATTATATCCTAAAAAAAAGCTATTTATTTAATAAGGAAAAATCTATATTAAAAAAGATTAAAAAGCTATTTAAAACTATTTAAAAAACTATTAATATTCTAAAAATTCCTAAAAATCTATTAAATCCTAAAATGATTAAAAATCTATTTAAAAAGAATTAAAACTATCAAAAGTCCTATTGAATCCTAAAAATGATTTAAGAGCTATTAAAAAACCTAAAAATGGCCAATAAAATCCAGAAAAATCACAATAATTCCCAGAGGAACAAAATAAGTATCGAACGACACATAACACCGCGAGAGCGCACCAAAATAGCCGGTAAAAATAAACGGACACCGAAATATCCCCAAAATACGATTCTATCTATCTAAACTGATCAAAAACACCTGAGACGCGAGACGAGAGCTGTGATCCCGATAAAATCCAAACAAATGAAAAATGCATTGTATGCGATATGCAGATGCGAATGTGGTCATGCGGCGAAACATCGAGCCAGACACGAGACCCGGTTGGTCAAATTTTGGGGTGCAACACTCGTACGCATCTTTGAACAAGGACGGCCAATAAAATCCCGATTGAAGGACTTTAGCGGCCATTCTCGTATTGTTAAAATGACCTCCATACGGAGAGTTGTGACAATGCCACAGAATATCTTTGGCTTCCTCCTCAGAAACACATCTCCGTAAAATGTTATCGATAACAAGTTTAAAAAGATGTGGTTCATCCCAAACAAAATACTTGGCGTCAGACAATTTTTTTTTTTTGGTGACTAGTTAGACCTTCCGGTATCAATCCGGTGGCTTTGTGGTTAGCCATATCGGCGAACCAAGGTCTAACCGTTACCATATACAATTTTTCATCGGGGAACTCCTCCCTCACCTCTTTCTCATGCTTTGTGACTTCATCATTCACAAGTCGGGACAAGTGATTTGCTACCAAATTCTCAAACCCTTTTTTATCACGAATTTCAAGATCAAATTCTTGAAGTAAAAGAATTCAACGAATTAACTGTTGCTTGGAATCCGGTTTGGTAAGCAGATACTTGATCGCCGCATGATCGGTGTAAACCACAACTTTCGATCAAATCAAATAAGACCTAAACTTTTCTAATGCGTACACTATAGCAAGCAATTCCTTCTCCATTATTGCATAATTAATTTGAGCTCCGTTAAGAACCTTGCTTGAATAATGTATCGCATGGAAAATTTTGGTTTTTCTTTGGCCTAAAACTGCACCAACCGCATAATCGCTCGCATCACACTATTGCACCCCAAAATTTGCCCAACCTTTTCTTTACTTGGTTTATGTTTCATTGCATTCATATAGCATTAGCATTTGCATACCATTGTCCATATACAGGGGACTGAGAGAAGTGTGCCTAGCAAGAGAAGATTACCAAAGTTTCCAAGCCTAAGCAAGAGGTCTTATTCAAGCTATCAAGAGCTTATCATCATCAGAGGAAATTCAAAGTTCTTTGGAAAGAGCATATGAATGAATATGATTCACCTCCTATCTTGGAGGCCATGTGAAGAGCATCAAATGATATGGAGTCCATGGTTATGGATGGAGAGCATTGTATAAGCTTATTGGATGTATTGAGGGTTATTGAGGAGTTTTTGCAAGTCATTATATCAAGTATAAGAGGCCACAGTCAAAGGTGGTGCAGTTAGGGTTTTCATTTGGTCAACCCTAAGTCAACAGTGAATTTGAAGGAGATTAAGAATCAATTCCAAGTATTTTTTATCATGGAATGTTGTGTTGAGATGTCTAATATATCATTTCAAGATCAATTCATCAAGAATCAAGTGTGTGAGAAGTTGCTAAGCTAGGGTTTCTAAGCTTGTCAGTGTAAAATCCCCTGTTTAGTGTCTAATTTCAAGACCACATATCTCAAGATACAAGTCTTATATCATCTTGACCCCAACATTAAGCTTGTAGAGAATGTTTCTAGCTTTCTTTTGAGTACTAGAACTCATTCATTGGGTTTCTAGAACTCAAGTTATGAAGCTGGCAAGTTACAGGTCATCAGATGAATGTGATTTTGGTCAACAAAAGTCAACCAACTTCCAAGACATTTTTGACCTAGAAATATGTTTCTCCGCACTTTGACCAAAACATGAAAGTTTTTCCTTATGATCTTAGCTTTCCAAAAAGTACTAGAAGTCTTTCATCTGATTTGTGGAGCTCAAGATATGAAGCTTGCAAGGCAGGGGTATTTTGGGAAACTTTGATTATAGGTCATTTTTGTCATAGGTCAATTTCACAGCTTTACACACCTCAAATGGAACTTTTTCCAACATCAAACTTGCTTCAAATAGCATCCTTTTCATCATCAAATCATCACTTATCATGAGTTTAGATTGGATTGGGAGAATGGTGAAGGAAAATTCATAGAAAAAAAAGCCTTAAAAGCCATAAATCCAAATAAATTCATTTGGAACCAATTTCAATCAAGTGTGTGCATTTTTTGAGTCTACAAAACATACTAAACATGATGACAATTTCAGAATTGCAATTTGAGGTCATTTTCATGGTTAATTTCAAGGTTGTTTCACATTGAAGTAACACATCCAAATCTCACCATAAGATCAAATTAAGGAACAATCCTCATCCATTGGATCAGAATGCATCATGAGTAAGCTACCTGAGCCAATTTTCAAGCCATTAAACCTCTATTTTGTGCGTGTGTGAAGCTTACAAACTCAAAATTATGGATTTTCAATTGGACCTTAATAGGTTTTGATTGGGCCTCAACTTCATCTGGATCCATTACATATAAACTCAACATCATTCACAAACTCTTAGAAGTAATTTTGGAGCGAAATTGATCAAGAAATCAGTTGCAACAACTCAAGAGCAAATTGAAATCGAGTTCTTCAATTCAGCCAGTTTCAAGCAAAATTGAGCACATCCAAAGCTTCCTTGAAGATTGTGTGAACTTTCTAGATTGTTTTCAGAAAGAATCATCAAGGTTTCAAGGTCCAACGGAGGTATTCTGTTAGGTAACCTACTCATCCAAATTTATCTCGATTCATGCCATAACTGCACGCCATTTTTGCATATTCATAATCACTTATCATCATAGATGGATTCTGGTTAGGATTGATTGATGTTTGTGCCAATTTTTGATAAATGCTTGATTTTGTTTTGGCTCGGTTTGGCTTATTTAGGCAAGATTAGGGAGAGATAACCTTAGATTTGTGATCTAGAAGGAGAGTAGAGGAGTTTAGACTCCAAGATTGTGAGTTTTGGTGAGGTTTTATTCAACCTGCAAGTTTGCGTCATCAGAGAAGATGACCAGAGCCACCGTGCTCCGGCCATCTGTGTTTTCCCTCCACTGGTGAGTGTTTGAACCTCAGATTCCACGTGTACGTGCGCAGTCACCATAAGACCATTTGACTTAGCCTTGATCAATGGCTGTGATTTAATCCCCAGGCGCGTTGAACTTTTGACCATCCACCTGTACACCTCAAACTCACCGTTTCACTTAAGTTTCTGGCATTTGGATCTTAGGCCCTAAGTCCTATTAACACCCCCTGCACGCGCAAGCCCATAGATACAACCACATATCATTGCTATTTGTCACATGGATTTTCCAATTTCTTTTTCTTTTCTTGATTTTTTTTTATGTTTTCAATCTGTTTTACTTTAATGCAAATAAAATACTTCCAAATGTCAAATAATTTCACAAAAACAGTTTCTAATCACTTTAAGATGTAAATTGAATTTAGGAATTTTTAGTTTCATTTTTCTGAATATTTTTTCAATAAAAAATAATAATTCATTTGGAAGGGTTTTACTTGGATTAAAAGTTGCATATCTTGTATTCTTGATTTTATTTTATGATCAAACCTTCATATAAATGCTTGATTTTTTGTGTGCATATTCTTGATGTATCAAATGATTTTTGTAATATTTTTCTCCCTAACTTTATCACCATTTGGTTAGGTTTTTGGTTAAATCTTTAGGACCCTCGATTAACCCTAGTTTTTAGGGTATACCCTAGAGTTTGCCCTCTGTTTGCCTGGTTAGGTTTAGATTTTTTCCCCATAGTTTGGACCCCTAGTTCCTAACATCAGAGGGGTCCTATAGGATTTTACTTGGCTTTTTTTGAATTTTTAAACTATTTTTTGGTGTATTTCATAAGTTAAGTGTCCTATGATTGTAGCTTACACACATGCTTGAACTTATGGGCCTTAAAAGTGATATTTGTGCAAACTTGTGATCATCAACACTTGCTGTATTGTATCCCTAAGATGTTGAAGCATGTGTAAGCTTAATTATAGGTCCAAAATTGTTTTGAAACTTGTTCAAGTATCCCTTTCTTTTAGGCATTCCAATTAGGGTTTCCATGTTGCATGTTTTGCTTTATCTTGTACATAAACTTGCATTTTCTTTTGATAATCTTGTGATTGAGTTTGTGCACTCTTCGTTCATCTCCCTTTCTTTCCAATGATGTAAGGACACCATTTGGGATGGCTTAGTCTCTCTTGAGGAGATACTTGAAGCAAGTCCTAAAATGGTGAACTTTTAGGACAATTTTGTGCATCTTTTGCACAAGTCATAATGAGACTTTGGTTGAATGACATTAGGGATAACATGGCTGTTTTCTCTTCTTCTCCCATTTATCTTTTGGTTTATGGTTCATTCCATGTTCAAGTGGTAGACTTTAGGGTGTTTTGCACTTTTACTTGCAATAAAGGTTGAGATGAGTTTGTGGATGTTTTCACCTCACACAATTTCCTCCCTTTGCTTGTGTGTTATTTGCCCTTTTGTTATCTTGTGTTCATTAAAGGTTGAGATGAGCTTGTGGAGGTTTTCACCCCACACAATTTCCTCCCTTTGCTTGTGTGTTGCATTACATATGCATTCATTCATATTCATATTTCATTTACTTAATGCTTTGTTCCTTTTCTTCTTTTCTTAACATGTTCCCTTAGGAATTCTCACTTCCTTGATCAAGGATGGTGATGATAGACATTAGGTTGAATCCTTTGCATGATAACAAATAGGATATAACTCCCCTCTTAATCCTAACCTTAGGACTATGATTCATGACAACTACTAGGTTTTGAACCAGTTTCCCTTTAGTTTGTCCTCTCTCTCTCTTTCTCATCTCAAAACAACTTCAAAATACTTAATAAAGGCTAATGAATATTGTGTGTTACAAGCCTTAAGTACTTGGGGAATGGTGATTGGGGGGCTACCTCTCAATTACCTAGAGTGTTTAGTATACGTTCTTAGGACGATATACGACGCATTCGCTCCTAAGTCATAGTCTCTAGTGCAATATGAATTACAAACAATTCAAAAAACACTTCTCCTTAAAAGACACAAAAACAAATGATCAAACTTCATTTTGTCCCTTGGGACCCTTAATATTGGAAAAACATTTTCATAAACAAGAGTTTCGTTAACCCTTAGTTCTACCGCAAACAGGTAACGCTTAAGTCTCCAAAGGTCGAGCTGCATACACCTAACTGCTGGAACTGATTGTTAACCCTACTCGGGTAAAAACATATGGACAAATCGGTGTTCTTATTTTCCCGAACTATGTTTGCTCTGATTTCTCATACCAGATGAGAATACGTAGGCACAAGACGCGATGACTTAGCGAGCAACCTTTCACCCGTAGTTAGTCGAACTACGTTGACTCTGACTTTCCCATTGCACGAGGGAATACGTAGGCCCAGAGCGGTGATGCTATGTCGAGTCACTTTTATTTTCTTTTGTCCCAGACCTTTAGCATAGATAGATAAACACACCTTCAGATAGATAACTAAGCGTGGATCCCGTCGAGTACGACGGACGTGAGGGGTACTAATACCTTCCCCTTGCATAACCGACTCCCAAACCCGAGATTTGGTTGCGATGACCAATCTTATCCCGTTTCGCAGGTTTTTTCTGATCGTTTCCTTTCCCTCTCGTTGGGATAAATAACGAACGGTGGTGAATCTTCTGTCATTTCCGGCAACTTTTTTCGCAGTAGCAACATACACATAAGTTCAAAATCATTTTTCCAATTTGGTGCGACAATTATGGGTGCAGTTATTAGGCTTTGTTTCAAAGAATCAAAAGCTGTCATGCAAGAATCATCAAAGAGAAAAGACTTATCTTTGTTGAGCAGGTTTCTCAATGGCTTTGCTATCTTCGCGAAGTCCTTGATGAATCTTCGATAAAATCCCGCATGACCTAGAAAGCTTCGAATTCCCTTCATATTCAGAGGTGGAGGTAGCTTTTCAATTACTTCCACTTTAGCTCTATCAACTTCAAGTCCCCTTGAAGAAACCTTGTGCCCAAGTACAATGCCTTCTGTGACCATGAAGTTGCATTTCTCCCAATTAAGCACTAGATTGGTATCCACACACCTCTCCAAGACAACATCAAGATTTTTTAGACAAAGATCAAATGACGGCCCAAAAACTGAAAAATTATCCATAAATACCTCGATCGTCTTCTCAATCAAGTCCGAGAATATATCTTGCATACACCGTTGAAAATTCACTGGTGCATTACACAAACCAAACGACATCCTCCGATAAGCAAAGACTCCGAAAGGACAAGTGAAAGTTGTTTTTTCATGATCTTCCGGGTTGACAATGATTTGATTATACCCGGAATATCCATATAAAAAGCAATAATACTCTTGATTAGAAAGCCTCTCAAGCATTTGATCCATGAAAGGAAGAGGAAAGTGATCTTTTCTCGTAGCTTGATTGAGCCTACGGTAGTCAATACACATTCTCCATCCCGTTACGGTTTTTGTTGGAATCAACTCATTCTTTTTTTTCGGACAACGGTCATTCCACCCTTCTTTGGCACCACTTGAACTGGACTTACCCATGGACCATCGGAAATAGGATAAATCATGCTGGCATCCAACATCTTGACAACTTCTTTCCTCACTACTTCTTTCATAGTAGGATTCAATCTTCTTTGCGGTTGAGCTACCGGCTTGAAATCTTCCTCCATAAATATATGATGCATACAATAGGAAGGACTTATACCTTTCAAGTCGGAAAGAGTCCAACCCATTGCCTCTTGATTTTTCTTCAACACCACAATTAATTTCCTTTCTTCATCCCTGGTTAACTCCGAACTTATGATCACCGGCTTGTTCTTTTCTTCATCGAAGAAAACATACTTTAGATGAGATGGTAACAACTTCAACTCAAGCTTGCCTTCCTGATTGTTCTCTTTTTTCAAATTTTCCACATTTTCTTTCAAAGGTGGGATTTCCTCTAACTCTTCGAGTTCCTGTAAACATTTTTCAATTTCTCGTTCTTCTTCTTCTTTGATCTTTGAAAGATCATTGGTTAGAACTTGTTGTAACAGTATGGGAACTTGTAATAACTCTTTGACTTCTTCAATTTCCACTTTCGTTGCATTAATTCTAAAACAATTGGTTTTGTCTTTAAAAAGCTTCATGGCTTCAAAAAGATTGAAGCAAATCTCCTCATCAAGAACTCTCACTTTTATGAGACCATCATCCATATCAATCGTCATACGTGCGGTCTTCATTAAAGGTCGACCAAGAATCAATGGAGAGTCTTCATCTTCTTCCATATCAATTACCACAAATTCTATTGGGAACAAAAATTTATCAACCTTTACCAACACATCTTCGGCTACACCATGAGGGCGAGTGGTAGATTTGTTGGCAAGTTACAACGTCATTTGAGTAGATTTCAATTCCATGTATCCCAACCGCTTCACAATAGATAAGGGTATCAAATTTATGCTAGAGCCTAAATCAATCAACCCCTTGCCCACATAAGTATTTCCAATTGTGATAGGCAAAGTGACTCGTCCCAGATCACTTTCTTTCCTTGGGAGAGTACGTTGAATAATTGCGCTACAACTAGCATCCACCATGATTGTCTCTTGATCCGTATACCCCTTCTTCTTCGGAAAATGGAATTTTAATTTGCAATTGTTTGAATATGTCCATAAATCTAGCATAGTGTCTAGCATTGTCTTTCCTTGTCGGAGCATGCGGGTAAGGCAAATTTTGAATCGGTATCGTGTTCACTTACTCTTTTCCTTTTCTTGATCTCTTTACTCTTTCGTCTCTCTTACTTTTCTCTCCTTCCTTATTTTCAACTAATTCTCCCTCAACATTTTTTTCTACTTCATCACCAACATTTTCAATTTCTTTTTCAACTACAACTTCCTCCGCCACTACTTCCTCACCTACGCCCATGTCAATTTCTCTACCACTTCTTGTAAGAATCACCTTGCAATGCTCCTTCGAATTTGGAGTAGCGGTAGCCGTGAAAGACCCTTTTTGTTGATCGACCAATTGTTTTGATAATTGGCCAACTTGTGTTTCCAAATTCTTAATAGCCGCATCGGTGTTCTTTTGATTGGACATTGACATTTGCATGAATTGAGTAAGAGTTTCCTCCATTTTTGATTGTTCACTTTGGGTTTGTGGAGGTTGAGTGTAGTTTTGATATTGTTGACGATTTGAATTTTCGGCTTCTTGCGGCCTCCAAGGTTGTTGGTACCCTTGATTAGGTCTTTGATAACCTTGGTTTTCTTGTTGAAAAGGTGGTCTTTGTTGATATCCTTGATTTTGATTTCCGGCATAATTGGCTTCTTCTAAGACGGGAGGACAATATCCAGTAGGATGGTCACCTTTGCATAAATCACAACTTGCCACTTGAATTTGAGTAGGAACTTCTTGCATCTCTTTGATTTGTTGTGGAAGCTTTGACATTTGTTGAGTTAAAAGCTCCACTTGTTGAGTAAGAAGTTTGTTTTGGGCAAGAATAGCGTCATTCGTACCTAACTCAAGCACGTCTGGTTTTCTTTGAGCTACCCCATGGTTATGATTCCCTTGGTGATCATTAAGTGCCATCTTTTCAATAATTGCAATTGCATCATCGGCGCTTTTAGACATCAAAGAACCTTCCGCCGTAGCATCCAATAAGGTCTTATGAACCGAAAGGAGACCATTGCGGAAAATATGAACTTGAGTAAGTTCGTCAAAACCGTGTCCTTTGCATTTCCTTAACATAGACTTGAATCTCTCCCAAGCTTCATTGAGGGATTCCCTTGCTCCTTGTGAAAACACAGCTATCACAGTTTTAGCTTCCATGAAATGGTTATGTGGGAAGAACAGTTCAAGAAACTTCTCTTCCAAAAGATTTCAATCCGTCATGATTGTCGTAGATTGATCAAGATACCACTCATTCGCTTTCCCAATCAAGGAATAAGGAAATAGTCTCTTGAACAATGACTCTTTGTCAGCTTCAGTTGCTCCCGTTGTACCCGCAATCTCATAGAATTTTGTAAGATGCGTAAACGGATCCTCATGATCTAATCCCGTGAAAGGCTTTTGATAGATAAGTGCTAGGATTCCCGTTTTCATCTCGGTTTGTCTTCCATTTTGAAGATTACGTGCGAACTGAGCGGTGTGTCTTGGACTAATCATACATGGAGTGGAAATTGGAGGTGGAGGTGGTGGTGCTGCCATAATTGGTGAATTAGGTGGAGTGGATGAAGAAGATTCTCTGTGCTCTTGTCTTTCAATAGCTTGTTGTCGTCTTCGCCTTGTGCGACTATTGGCACGCTGAGCGGTTCTCTCAATCTCAGGATCGAAAAGAAGGTTTTCCGGCCGAACCTGTCCATGCATAAACAAATTCTGCACACGAAGAATTACAAAGATAAGAGATTCACAATACACAAATCTTAATATCACTAAACTATTGCAATGCTTGCAATATTCTACTAACAATCCCCGACAACGGCGCCATTTTGTTAGAAAGTATTTTGCAGTAGTGTTGTATCGTATCCACAGGGATTGTAGAGAATATAGATGCTTGTCGTTCAACGGTTTAATGACTTAAGAAAAAGGGGGGGGGGGTTATAATGGTTTCAATTTCGTAACATAAGTTTGCAAGATTTAAAACGAAATAAAAGTCGGTCTTAAGTTTGATAAAAGCATGCCAAGATTAGGGTTCGCTAGTCCGTCCTAAACGTATCCACCCAATCAAATATGTGAATGAAGTTCTAACCAACATAACCGCGTGTCCTCGCAAAAACGTTCATCTCTAAAGCGATTTCGTGAATGTTATTGTTTCGACCGTTAAATGATCTCTCTAAATAACGGATCGAAAAAATAATCATTAAGATCGATAAAAAGCGGATATCAACTTTCAAATATATCTCTAGCATTTGTATAGTTGATAGATGAATATATTAGGTCAAGACTTGGAAAGTTTATGTCTAAAGCAATCCAAACCATAAATGTACAAATAGTAGCAAATAACTTCATCTACATTGATCATAACATTGTTCACATACAAGAGATTAAGAAGAATACATAAAATCTGAACTAACTACTCCTAACCTTGATAAGAGAGGTATTTAGCCACTCATTTCCATGATAGCTTGAGCAATAAGTTTCAGAAGAAGGTTGATCAACATCCGAGTCGAATAATCGAGATTGGATGGGAATCCACCTTCTTTTTGTGAAATGTTGCTAAGAGATGATGAGAAATGAAAGAATGTGTTTCCAGGTCAGAAAAATCCTCCCCAATGCAAGTACAAGAAAAAAGATCCTTTTTACAAAAAGTAGCCCATGCTACTTATAGAAGGGTCACTTGAGTTGTCATGTTCGCTAGGCGAACAAAGTGGTTCACCTAGCGAACCCCAAAAGTGCCACCTGAAGTGCATGTGCCATGTGGACTCTCTCCAGACAAGTTTCCAAATGTTCGCTAGGCGAAGCCTTCGCTGTGAACTTCGCCTAGCGAG
Source organism: Lathyrus sativus (assembly GCA_963859935.3). Lineage (NCBI taxonomy): Eukaryota > Viridiplantae > Streptophyta > Magnoliopsida > Fabales > Fabaceae > Lathyrus > Lathyrus sativus. The sequence goes on along the minus strand of OZ012738.1, from coordinate 454,590,800 downwards.
TTTATGGACCTTTCACCTCTGTCCCAAGTCTGGGAGTGTTCGCTGACTGCTCGCTGCTTCTTCACTTAGCTAGCTCTTCGCTGCCTCCCTCGCCTAGCGAGTTTATGGCCCTTTCACCTCTGTCCCAAGTTTGGGGGTGTCCGCTGGCTACTCGCTATTCCTTCGCCTAGCGAGTGCTTCGTTGCCTCCCTCGCCTAGCGAGTTTAGGCCCTTTTCCATTATGTTGTGAATAGTGCCTTGATTCCTGGCCTTCGCTACATAGTTCTCCTAGTGAACTTTTTGAAGTTTTGGAGGGAGCTTCATTGGCAAGTTCGCCTAGCAAACTTGCTGTTGTTTGCTTGCTATCTTGGTTTCTTTGCCATCTTTCTTGTCTCTTAATTTTCCACTCTTTCATGCCTAATTCCTGCACAATAACATACAAATTAAAGGTACCAAGATACTTTCACGATATGTTGCAAACCAACCAAAGCAATAGCGATTTTGAATACTTTCTTGACAAAAGGGAGTGAAAGATGCCCACATTTGATAGCTCAAATACGTGAAATTGGGCATCTAACAACTACCCAATATTGAGATATATGTTCTTCTACTTAAACATGTTGAAACATATCCCACTCAATCATCACAATCACATAAGTATAGAATGAGTCAAACTAGTGATGACGAACCAACACAAAACAATGAACCTTTCATACCTAATGAAGAGGTTGGAGAAGACACTGAAGATAATTTTGAAGAGGTCCGTATTGAAGATCTTCTTGGTACAAGTGATGATGATGGCAATGAAAATCTCATCAACACGCAAACCTAGGAAATAAGCGTTTAAGCGAATAATTTTTACAACCCACCAATTCACATGAAAAATATATGTTTGAAAGATGTTCAACCGATCTTTGTTTTTGGAAACTTCACACCAAACTATATTGGTGAGGAAATAGAGATAAGAATGGAGTTTGAAAACAAGGAAGCCTGTATAACACACAATCTTGACTATTCACTGACTAAATCTGTCAGTGCAAGATATATAATCAAATGTACGAATACAAAATGCAAATTCAAATGTAGATGTGCATAAATGTTTCAAGGATGCTGATTATTGTGATCTTCTGTTGTGGAGTTGTGTACAATTGAGATATTATACATAGTTCTTAGATTTTTATTTTTAAGCTTTATTATATAACATGTGTCTTGGTGTATTTTAGTTGAATATGTGTATATAATGATGCCATTAGGCCCTTATGATTGTGTCAGTACCAAATAATAACACTTGTATGATTATATATATATATATATATATATATATATATATATATATATATATATATATATATATATATATATATATATATATATATATATATATATATATATATATATATATATATATATATATATATATATATATATATATATATATATAATTCGGATTGTTACAATTAAGATATCCTAATTAATAATATAATAAAACTTTGTTTTCTTTATTTTTCTAATACAAATAAAAAATATTTTTTTGTTTGATTACAATCTTATTTATTATAAATTTCTACTTTTTATTTTTGAAAGTAAAATGTTTAAGTAATTTTAGTAAAATATATTTTCAAGATTGAAAATTTTATAAAAAGAAACAATATAATTAGTTTTAGACATATTAGTTAAATAGTCATAGTCATATATAAATATCCATAGTTAAAGATATGTATTGACTAGAAAAATAAAAATAAAAAATATCTTATTTAATAAGTATATTTATAATTTTGCTATATAAACAAATAAAATAATAATAGTCAAACAAATCTCAAATTGGTTACTAAATGTATTAAAAAAAAATACTCATTATTGTGTCAGTGTATTGCCGTATGTCATTGTAGGAAGTATTCTCCAAATGCTTATAAGTAAGTGAAAGTTAATTCAAAATATAAATCACTATTATATATTCATTTTATTTTTTTAATATGATTTATATAGAAAATTTGTTAAAGATATTCATCAAGTTTGTGGTTTTAGTTGTTGCTATTGCAAGTGTACAACTTAGAAATGTTCAAGTCTATCCCCATTGTTGCAAACCTAATACTAAGATTTGCGAACCTATTATCGGTCAAAAACCCCATGTTGCTCGTCCTTCAAAATTAATGATATCGACCCGTGAAACTTTGTATCTCTTATATGCTTTTAAACCAATCTTTTGTCATATCAAAATAAATCTATTTCATATATAAAAATTTCATCAATAAGATTGGTTGTTAATCATATTTTATAGTACAATGTTAATTTTTTTTATTGAAAATTTTCTTAGCATATATATATATATATATATATATATATATATATATATATATATATATATATATATATATATATATATATATATATATATATATATATATATATATATATATATATTCGAGTGTAAGCAGAGTTTCAAAAGTATTTATTTTAGTTGAGATGTGTTTTAATCGAAAAGTATCGTTATAATATTTCATTTCAGGAATGAATATTTTTTAATTAAAAATATTGATAAATGTGTATGTAATACTAATTAACATGACATTTTAGATTAAATTATAACCATCTTATGAAGGATATGAACTTCACCTTTTGTGTTTTAAAAGTTTAAACTTGTATTATTAATTAGTTAGAGTTTTGGTGTTACAAACACTAATTATACTTAAATTTTTAAATGATGTAACATCAAATATTTATGTTAGTAAAAATGAATATTTTATTTAGTTAGAGTTGATAAATAGACAAAGATCAAATGAGTATTTAATAAAAAAATCATAATAATAAGGGAGAAAACCCGTAAAATGTGTCTGAACATTAACATGAATAATTATCCACTATGATAAAAATGTGTGGGTGCAAGTTATTCGTTAATCACACAATTCGTAATTATATATTTAAATTTATATAATTTCATAAAATTGTATGTGTATAATTAAAAAAAACATCACTATTAAAGTATTAAAAATTTTAATATATGTTTTCTTATATTTTTTTAACTCTGTAGAAATAATTTAAAAACTTTCATAAATGTGATTAAACATTCGAGATGATATTTTATAATTTATTAATTTATTTTTACTAAATATATGTAATATGTGTATAAATTGGTTCATAGATACCCTTAGATAATAAACATGTACAAAGTAAGAAAACACATGGTTATGGACTCGATTAAGGAAACTTGACAAATCTTGATTATAATCATCCATATGCTTTGAAGAATTAATGAGCAAATGTATTGATTTATTTTTTAATTGAAAACAAAATTCAGTAAAATTATTGAGTTTTTTTTTAAGATTAATTTTATTACAAAAAAAATCAAATTAAATTATTGATAAATAAAATATACATTAAAAAAAGAAAGGTAATATAGAAAATTTATTTTCAATAAACTTACCTATAATAGGATCAAAATAAAAGAAAATTAAGTACTTTTTACTTAAATTACATATTAAAAAAATAAAATAAATATGAGTGTACAAAGTATAGTTAAGAAATATATATTAAGAATAATATCATACAAGTGTTATTATTTAGTACTGACACAATCATAAGAGTCTAATGACATCATTATATACACATGTCCAACTAAAATACACCAATACACATTTTATACAATAAAGCCTAAAAATAAAAATCTAAAAACCATGTACAATATCTTCGTTGTACACAACTCCACAGCAGAAGATCATGAAGGTGAGAAAAGTATACAAGAAAATTGTGTTTTCTGTTTTCTTAGTTTGCATCTGATCAGAGTTCAGAATTTAAGCTGGTGTTCAGATTCTAGTTAATTCTTAGCGGAAAAATGTTAACAGAAACAAACAAATAATAGCAAAAGACACAAAGATTTATGCTGGTTCCTCCCCTAACTGAGAGTAGTCCAGTCCCCTTACTTCACAAGAGATTTTCACTATAATCAAAACATGATTACAATCGCTTATGCATTCTATATAAGACTTTTACAATTTCTCAGATCCAAGGTCCAAGACTTATGCTCAAGCTTCTCACTCGAGACTTCCTACTCAGGTTCCACAAACCCAAGACTTCCTTGCTCAGACTCTCAACTCAAGACTTCTGCTCCAAGTAACACGAAACGAGTCTTTCTGCTTGCACCTCCCAGATCAAGACTTACTGCTCCAATTCCATGTACTGAGCATTCCTGCTCAAGCCCCTCAGGCTCAAGACTTCTGCTTCAAGTTCCATGAAACGAGCATCTCTGCTTGCACCTGACATGTCAAGATTTACTGCTCCAAATCCATGAAACGAGCTAATCTGCTCAAGCCACACTGCTTCAAAACTTTCTTGATCAATCAATCTACTTGATTAAGTCTTTCACTGCTCAAGCACATAGCAAGAGACTTATGTGGCTCAAGCCTCTTAGCTTGAGACTTCCTTGCTTATATCCTAATGATACACGACTTCTACTTAATCAATTACTTGATTAATACTTTCACAGATCAAACACATAACAAGAGACTTTAAGTGGCTCAAGTATATTGGCTTGAGACTTCCTTGCTTGTATCCCAATGAAACAAGCCTTTTATCTAAACTGCTGAACAAACTCAACAAAATAGAGAACGGCGTCTACATGATACAAGTATCAGAGGTACGAGAAATCACCATAACAAATACCTAAAGCACTTAAGATTTCAAAGATATTCAATGTGTAAGAAATCTTAAGACTTTTACAATTAAAACCTACATCAAAAAAATATACATATACAACAAGTTGATAATTGTTGATCTTGTTACTCCTTCTTCTCGTTTATCCTTGTTAAAGATTCAGTTTGAACCTTCATCCATATTTATATCCTTTTCAGAAACTAGCCGTTGAAGAGGTATCTTTGTCATACCCTAAATTTTGACCACAAGACTTCACATAATTAGGCCAATTATCACCACAATATGAATGTATTTTCATACCTCATCAATCTTCTCAAAGATTGTTGAGTATTCACCTTAACCAAGAATTAGGGTTTTGAGCCCTCTTAGAGCATTCAGGCAAGGGATCAATCAAGAATTCACATGATCTTCAAATTTTAAAGCCTCTCAAACATCCATGAAAGATCAAGAGATCCTCTCCATCAATTATTTAACACAAGATTGCATCATTCCAAGTTAATCAAGCCTCAAGACCATAAATATCACCAAATTAGGGTTTTGATCGACCAAGGCTTCCAAAGAGAAATTTTCATCTAGGAATGAGCCAATACTTCAATATATGATTCAAGAGGCTCAAAATAACCTCATGAGTCCATTCATCAGTTTAAAATAGCCTCAGGGGTTTGCATCTATCAAAAATCAGGAATTAGGGTTTTGACCTAATTCAACCCCTAGGTTGACTTTTGAAGTAAGGCATGATCCAAGAACTCAAGATATGTTTCAAGAACCTAGAATATATCATATTTATATATTCACAAGATTGGATTGATTCAAAGAACTTGATTCATAAGCAATACAAGGATTCAAATTCATTTGGACCACAAACTAGGGTTCTTGAGAAAAAGTCAACCATACCTTTGACTTTTGACCAAGACATGATCTCAAACCTTGCAACATGATTCAAGACCCTCAAAAACACCTTTGGAATCCATCCATTAGGTTCGATTTATCCCAAGGACTTCATTTCATAAAGAATCATAAAGTTCAAAATTAATATGATACAAAAAGTCAACTATGCCCAAAATCAAGTTTGACTTTGGAAGTTTTTGGTCAACCATGATTTCTTCAAGTCAAGAATAATGTTAACTTATGATTTGGATCATGATCAATCAAGAAAATTGAGGTTACTTGCAAAAGGGACAACCTTGAGAAACTTGAAATTTCACTAAGTTACGGAAGGAACTTGATTTTTACCCAACTTTGTAAGGCCATAACTTGTGATCCAAACAACCATTTTTCTCCATCCAAAGCTCAAATGATAGATCTTCTTACATACAAAAAGATAAAAAGGCTAAAGTACCCCCAAAAATTCCTATATTTTGAGATATGAAGCATTAAAGTTAGGGTTTCATGAGATTTTTAACTTTGACACTTATAAATTTTTAGGCAGAATCTGCCTCATGTTTTTCCCAACTTTGGAGGCATTTTTCACTATGATCCAAGATGAATTAGGACCAAATGTAAATATAAAAGTTGAAGTATGATATAAAAGCTTTCCAAAGATTACAAGAAAATCCATTAATTCAACTTGAGCAAGAAGTTATGAACCTTGCAAAATGACATTTTTCATTTTGATTGTCCAAGACAGATTGTTCATACCACTCAATTTTGTCATTTTGATGACTATGCAAGCCTTGTCACCATACAATACAAGTATCAAATATGCAATGCACCTGTCATCTATAGAGAAATCACACCATAGTGCCTTATAAGTCAAGAACCTTATCCTTTAGGCATGTGGAAATAAATGCAAATCCAAAATCCAATTTTGTCATATGACATTGAAAGGATGCATTGAGGTGGCATGAATAAGTTCATATCAATCCAAATAATTAAAGATTTATCCAAGAATTAGAAGACTCAAGGCCTGCAAGTTCAGTTCAAGTCAATGGCTAAAGGAGACTTTGAACACCTAGCCATATCCATTGAACAATAGGGTGATCTAGCCCCCATTCAATATTCCTTGCAAAACAAACTTTCTATACTAAAAATAGAGGTCATTTTTGGTTGATCAAAACAGACCAAAATATAACAACACTTGTTTTCCACCATTTCACTCATCATTCCAAATTTTCAAGTTCATGAAGTGTGAGAATCAAATTTTGCAATAAGGAGCAATTCAACTCAAACCAATGGTCCTAACACCTCACATACATCATATATGAGTGATCCAAACCCTTGAACAACATTTATAACACCTTCATCAAGTTCATATCTCATCTCAAGCAAGCTACAGTTGGATTCGAGCCCACCAAATCAGAAGGTTTCAAACCATTCCAAGCACATCAACACATTACTTGAGGTCTAGGGAAGCTATCCCGGTCATTATTTCACATCTATAACACCTACAACTGAGGATACAAATTCCTCTTACACAAGTAAGCCTGAACTTCCCAAACTCCATGAAATATGCATCATTTTTGAAAATTCAAGTTACCAACATGTTTATGCACTTATATAGAATGTTTCCTTTAATAAATTTTTATGTATCAATCGTGTATATCATTTCATAGTGTTCTTACAAAAATTAGGGTCCATCTGTTCATCACTTGATAACTCACTTTACACTTAAAAGAAATGAAATTAATTGGTACCATTAAATTTCTTGTTCAAAAACAAACAATTTTCATGTTTACATCGTGCAAAATCATTACATATTGAGGGAGATATGAGAGGTTTTGCAAAACTTCCATGGAGGGAGACGCAAGGAAGAAGATGATGTTCTTCGCGCCAGAATTCAAAATTTTAAATTTTTAAATATTTTTATTTTATTTTCAAAAATTAATTTTCTCTCAATTTTAATCATTTTCAAGTGATTTTTTAAACATAAATCCTTCACATATTTAAATATTTTATTCCACAAAAAAAATCAAAAAATATGTTTTTATTTGACATATTTTAAAATATTTTAAAGAATTTTATTTTAATTTGTTTTAAACATTTTAAATAATTTATTTTTCTTGATTTTTCAAAACCAAATGAATTTTAAATCATCATGTGAATAAAATATTATTTTACAAACCCTAACCATGGTTCATAACTTGCCTTTTGAATTTATTTGATATTTTTCATCATTTTCAATTATTTTTTTCCTTTTAAAAAATGCAAAAAATAAAAGAAGGGTTTGCCTTTTGATTTAATCTTTCAAAACTTCATTTCAAATACACTTGGGCCTATATTTGAGTGTAAGACCTAACCTCCTATATACATAAATAAATTTTAGGCCTCTACTATAGTATAAGTCCCACAACGTCTTTCGGTATCGCGGTGCGATCACTATTTTCAAATAAATCATCTAGGCCTCTCCTTAAATATAACCCCCAATCTTTTGTACATAAACTTTGTTTTAAACGATAAAAAACCTCCATGGGCCTCCCCTTGAGTTGTAAGCCCCATACCTCTGTTTTCAAAATCATCTGGGCCTCTGCTAGGAGTATAAGTCCTATCCCTCTGTATATAATCCTTGTGCTTTCAATATAATCATTTGGGCCTCTGCTAGGACTGTAAGTCCCATCTCTCTGTATATAAACTTTGTTTTCAATAACCATGGATCTCTATTAGAGTGCAAGACTAAACACCTTTTGTAAATAGAAAATATTTTAGCTTCATTCATCCTGGACTTTGTACAGGATACAAAAAATTATATGGGCCTCTATCTAGAGTGTAAGATCCAACACCTTTGTTTACTTAAAGATCAAGTCATCTTCAAAGTCAAAAATTTCTTCAATTTCTCAAAATCCTAACTCAGTCTTGAAGAAAACATCTAATCAATCATAATACACTTGGTATAAGACCCACCACTTTTTCAATTCAATTTATACTTGTTTATATACTTATTCATATCTCTGTATATATGCTTGTACATATCTTGTTAAGTTTCTCTTAGCATTTGAATCATCCTTAGTTTATACTAGTTCAAACAATAAGATCCTTGTTAATTAGTATAACCTAGTTCAAACAACTAGTTCCCCCCTGTACAAAGGAATTCTTCTTCCCAATACAATCAGCCTCCTCTTGGGCTTTGTTCAATTGATTCAACCTTGAAAAACTTCAATAAAGAGAGGATTATTTCCCGATGAAACCTCTTATTTAACCTTTTTAATCTTGGAACAGTTCAATAAAGAAAGGATTTTTTCCCGATGAAACCTTTCTTGAACTCTTCTTAAGACTTGGACAGTCTAAATTTCCTAGCCTCCTCTTGGGCTTAGTACAAGGACCCTCAAGCTTCC
>OZ012738.1:453791320-453981406 GCA_963859935.3 Lathyrus sativus | reverse complement strand
ATGAAATGTTGATTGAAATTATGCATGCAAAGTGATTATCGAAACCTAACTTTGGCAATGTTTATTCAAACCGACAAACCCTAATTTTTTTTACCGTTGTTTATAACTTTGTATGCAAGATACCGACTTGAAAAACCAAACCCCTTTGATATTATAAAACTACGAATTTAACGACTGTTGAACGGTGGCAAAAATCTTATATTCCCTGTGGAGACGATAATACAAACGCGACACTTTACCACTGTTTTAACAAAATGGCGCCGTTGCCGGGGAATATAAATTGATATTGCACGCATCGCAATAGTTGCTGAATTTTTAGTTTTGAATCTTCTACTTGTGCTTGTTAATTTGTGTGGTTTAGTGTGCAGCTTCCGCTTCTGTTTATGCGAGGACAGATTCCCGAGGACCAACTCCTTTTCGATCCCGAAATTGAAAAGACCGCGAGAAGATTGAATAGCAAAACACGACGGAGGAGGCAACTTGCTAAACAAAGACACGAACAAGAAGGAAGTTCTTCTACTACAATACCACCACATCATTTCACACCAATTATGGCAGCACCACCACCTCCACCACCAGTTTCTACTCCATGCACGAGCAGTCCATGACATACGGCTCAGTTTGCGCGGAATCTTCAAAATGGAAGGCAAGCTGAGATTAAAACGGGAATCCTAGCTCTAGTCTATCAAAATCCTTTCACTGGATTAGACCATGAGGATCCGTTCACTCATCTTATAAAATTTTATGAGATTGCGGGCGCAACTGGAGCTACCGAGGCTGATGAAGAGTCGCTGTTTAGGAGACTATTCCCTCATTCCTTAATTGGGAAAGCGAAGGAGTGGTATCTTGACCAATCGACGGCTATCATGACGGATTAGAATCTTTTAGAAGAGAAGTTTCTTGAACGGTTCTTTCCACATAACCGGTTCATAGAGGCTAAAACTGCGATTGCGGTATTTTCACAAGGAGCTAGTGAATCACTCAATGAAGCTTGGGAGCGTTACAAATCTATGTTAAGAAAATGCAAAGGAAACGGTTTCGATGAGCTAACTCAAGTTCATATTTTCCGCAATGGATTCCTTTCGGTTCACAAGACCTTATTGGATGCTACGGCGGGAGGTTCTTTGATGTCAAAAAGTGTCGATGATGCTACCACAATAATTGATAAGATGGCACTTAATGATCACCAAGGGAACCATAACCGAGGGGTAGCTCAAAGGAAGCCGGGTGTGCTTGAGTTAGGGACGAATGATGCAATTCTTGCCAAAAACAAGCTTATCTCACAACAAGTGGAACTTCTAACTCAACAAATCAAAGAGTTAAAGAAACCGTCAAAAGCTAAACAAATAGCTTGTTGCAAGCTTTGTAAGGGTGAACATGACACTGGATTTTGTCCGCCTCCCGGATTTGAAGAAGTTAACTACATGGCTAATCAACGAGATTATCAACAAAGGAAACCACAACAACAACCATACCAACATCCTCATCAACAACAACAACAAAATTATCAAGGGTACCAACCTAGAGGTAACTACCACAATAACCAAGGTTATGGGGGTAGTAACTCTGGCCGTCAAAATCCGTATATACCTCAACAACCGCCGGTTGCAACTTCTAAGCTAGAAGATACATTAACGCAATTCATGCAAATGTCTATGGCAAATCAAAAAATGACGCGGCGATAAAAAATCTTGAGACTCAAGTTGGTCAACTCGCTAAGCAATTAGCGGAACAACAAGCCGAACCATCTTTCTTGGCAAACACGCAAACAAATCCGAAGGAACATTGTAAGGCGATTAAGACGAGAAGTGGGAAGAAGTTGGTTGACGAGAGTGAAAAAAAGGAGGTAGAGAAAAACATTGATGAAAAAATTGATGGTGAAGTTGGTGAATGGAGTGAGGAGGAAGTAGAAAATAATGAAAAAAATGGTGAAGTTGAAAAAGAAAAAGTGGTAGAAGTTGAAAACAAAACAAATGGTGTAGTTGAAAATAATGAAAGTGAAAAAGTGAAGGTGGATGAAGTGAAGAAGAAAAGAGAAATAAACACTAGAGCATCTAGAGGGAAGGAGGTAGTGAGAACTACTCCGGTTCAAAATTTACCTTATCCTCATGCTCCATCGAGGAGAGAAAATGAACGACACTACGCCCGATTCATGGACATTTTTAAACAATTGCAAATCAATATTCCATTCGCCGAAGCTTTAGAACAAATGCCGAAGTATGCCAAATTCATGAAGGACATACTTACAAAGAAGCGGAGGTATACGGAGCCGGAAACAATAGTGCTTGATGCAAGTTGTAGCGCTATCATCCAACGTACTCTACCAAGAAAGGAAGTTGATCCGGGGAGAGTTACATTGTCGGTTACCATTGGTGACGTTTATGTTGGAAAGGGATTAATCGATTTGGGGTCAAGCATAAATCTTATTCCTTTGTCTATAGTGAAAAAGCTTGGTAACATTGAGATTAAAGCCATCCAAATGACGTTACAATTAGCCGATAAGTCTACTACTCATCCTCATGGAGTAGCTCAAGATGTGTTGGTAAAAGTGGACAAGTTTTTCTTCCCGGTGGATTTAATTGTTATTGACATGGAGGAGGACGCTGATGCGCCTCTAATTCTTGGAAGACCTTTCATGAAAACCGCTCGGATGATGATTAACGTAGACGACGGTTTAATGAAGGTGAGAGTACAAAACGAAGAGGTCACTTTTGACCTTTTTGAAGCAATGAAGCACTCAAATGACAAGCGTGATAGTTTCCGGATTGATGTAATTGAAGAGGCCTCCTTTGAAGTTGCAAAACATGTTCATGACATAACCTCCATAGAGCTAGCCCTTAATGACTCCTTCGAAGTTTTCACTTTAGAGGAAGAAGAAGCTTTTGATGAATTTTTAAGAGAACTCGGTAGTCTTACGGAGTTACAACCATGGGAAGTAGAGGAAGAAGTCTTGAAAAAGGAAGTCACGGATGAAAAACCAATCATTGAATTGAAGGAGTTACCAAACAATTTGAAGTATGCCTTTCTAGATGAAACCGAAGAGAAGCCGGTTATCATTAGCAACCTCTTGTCAAAGAATGAAGAATCCCTTTTAATTGATGTGTTAAAAAATAACAAAGAAGCGATGGGGTGGACTCTTTCCGATCTTAAGGGAATTAGTCCTTCTTATTGTATGCACAAAATTTTAATGGAGGAGGATTTCAAGCCAGTGGCTCAACCACAACGCCGCTTGAATCCTACAATAAAAGAGGTTGTTAGGAAAGAAGTTGTAAAGCTTTTGGATGCAGGGATGATCTATCCTATCTCGGATAGCCCTTGGGTGAGTCCGGTGCATGTGGTTCCTAAGAAGGGGGGCATTACCGTTATTCGCAACGAGAAAGATGATTTGATCCCTACAAAGGTAGCAACGGGGTGGAGGATGTGCATAGACTATAGGCGATTAAACACCGCAACTCGGAAAGACCACTTCCCACTTCCGTTCATGGACCAAATGTTAGAGAGACTCTCGGGACAAGAATTCTATTGTTTTCTTGATGGCTATTCCGGGTACAACCAAATTGCGGTTGACCCGGCCGATCACGAGAAGACGGCTTTCACGTGTCCATTTGGAATCTTTGCTTACCGCAAAATGCCCTTTGGGTTGTGTAATGCGCCGACAACCTTCCAAAGATGCATGCAAGCCATTTTTGCTGATCTTATAGAGAAGACGATGGAGGTTTTTATGGATGACTTTTCAGTGTTTGGGGGATCCTTCGGTTTATGCTTGGGAAATTTGAAAACTGTGCTTGAAAGGTGTGTGAAGACCAATTTGGTTCTAAATTGGGAGAAATGCCACTTTATGGTTACGGAGGGGATTGTCCTCGGCCATAAGGTCTCGTCAAAAGGACTCAAAGTGGATCGTGCTAAGATAGATGTGATAGAAAAGTTGCCTCCTCCAGCTAACTTGAAGGGAATCAGAAGCTTTCTGGGTCACACCGGTTTCTACCGGCGATTCATCAAAGACTTCTCAAAGGTGGCTATACCTTTGAGTAACTTGCTTGCCAAAGACCGGGTATTTCTCCTAACTAATGAATGTTTAAAAGCCTTTGAGATTTTGAAAGAGAAATTGGTCACCTCTCCAATCATAGTTACTCCGAATTGGAACTTAAATTTTGAATTAATGTGTGATGCTAGCGACTATGCTATTGGAGCAGTGCTAGGCCAACGGAAAGACAAAAATTTTCATACCATACACTATGCTAGCAAAGTGCTTAATGAGGCCCAAGTTAATTATGCCACTACGGAAAAAGAATTGCTAGCAATAGTGTATGCTCTTGAGAAATTTCAGTCATATCTCATTGGCTCAAAAGTTATTGTTTACACCGACCATGCGGCGATAAAATATCTGCTAACCAAGCCGGACTCTAAGCAAAGGCTTATCCGGTGGATCCTTTTGTTGCAAGAATTTGATGTAGAAATTAAAGACAAAAAAGGATCCGAAAATGTGGTAGCAGATCATTTGTCTCGTCTTATCAATGATGAGGTGACTACCTTAGAAAAGGACATCCGAGAAGAGTTTCCTGATGAAAAACTCTTTAAAGTGCAAGTGAGACCGTGGTTTGCGGATTTTGCAAACCACAAGGCGAGTGGTTTTGTGCCGCTCGACTTAACTCCAAATCAAAAGAGGAAATTCCTCTCGGATGCCAAATACTATATGTGGGATGACCCTTATTTGTTTAAATTGGGAGGTGATAATTTGTTGAGAAGGTGTGTTACGGGGGATGAGGCCCAAAGCATTCTATGGCACTGTCACAACTCGCCTTATGGTGGTCATTTTAACGGGGCTAGAACAGCGAATAAAGTCCTTCAATCGGGATTTTATTGGCCTTCTATTTTTAAAGACGCAAATGCCCATGCTCAAAATTGTGACAGTTGTCAAAGGATTGGTGGAATAGGAAAGAGAGACGAAATGCCTCTTCAAAATATTCAAGAGGTAGAATTGTTTGATTGTTGGGGCATTGACTTTGTCGGACCATTCCCACCGTCTTTCAGAAACGAATACTTATTGGCAGCAGTTGACTATGTGTCAAAGTGGGTTGAGGCGATTGTCTCACCAAGAGCGGATTCTAAAACGGTAATAAGCTTTTTAAAAAGAAATATTTTTTCCCGTTTTGGAACCCCTCGAGTGTTGATAAGTGACGGAGGGTCACACTTTTGCAATGCACCGTTAGAAAAAGTCTTACAACATTACGGTGTAACGCATAAGGTGACAACTCCGTATCACCCGCAGGCAAATGGTCAAGCTGAGGTCTCGAATAGAGAGATCAAAAGAATTTTGGAAAAAAACGTGTCTAACTCTAGGAAGGATTGGTCACAAAAATTGGATGAAGCTCTGTGGGCGTATCGCACGGCCTATAAAGCTCCAATTGGACTAACTCCATTCCAATTGGTTTTTGGTAAGACTTGCCATTTACCGGTTGAAATGGAGCACAAGGCCTTGTGGGCTTTAAAAATTTTAAATTTTGACCAAGAGTTGGTCGGTGATAAGAGGAAGGTGCAACTTCTTGAGTTGGAAGAGATGTGCAATGCCGCATACCACTCAAGTTGGTTGTACAAGGAGAAAGTGAAGGAGTACCACGACAAAAAGCTCCGCAAGAAAGAATTTGTATCCGGGCAGCTTGTGCTGTTGTTTAATTCCAGGTTGAGGCTCTTCCCTGGCAAATTAAAATCTAAGTGGTCTGGACCGTTCTGAGTCAAAGAAGTAAAAAATTTCGGAGTAGTGGTAATCGAGGATTTAGAAAAGAAAGACAGCTGGACTGTAAATGGTCAGCGCTTAAAGATTTATCTCGGTGGTCATGTGGACCGAGAAAGCTGTGCGTATCTTCTTGATGTTCCTGAGTGAGCATCATGGACCGTCGAGCTTATCCGACGTTAAACAAGCGCTTGTTGAGAGGCACCTCAACATTGTAAGTATTTACACGTTTTTATGACATATTATGCATTTTTGAGAAAGCATTGGATGTGGACTCGTGATGTGAGCAATGCAGCAGATTCTAAAAAAACCTGTCATGTTCGCTAGCATTCGCCCGGTGAATGGAGGCGAGTGTTCGCCTGGCGAGCCTCAACGAGCCTTCGTTGGAATTTGCTTGGCGAATATGCAACATCAGTAAAAAAAAATATAATAAAGGGATTTGAGATGGGCCATCTGGGCCCATAAACCGTTTCTTCTTTTTCTCTCATCAGAAACCCTAACAGCCTCCCTTTGCCTTTTGTCTTTGTTCCACATTCACAATTCCCTTCCAATTTTCTCTCTTAATTTCTTGCTGCGAATTTCTCCAGTTCAACCCTCAAGGTATGTCTCTTGTTTATTTTTCTTCTAGTATGCATTGTTATTTTTGATGTTTTCTACTTCTATGATTTCACTTCTGTGCAAATTGGTTTGTGGATCCAAGTATGATTAGGTTCAGAACTTCTGCAATGGTGATTAGGTTAAGAACACCCCTCTTGTTTTTTAGTGTAAATTAATGATTGCATGTCAAAATTTGATCTAGTAATGAGAATGGGGGGGGGGGGGGAAGAACGCCATTGGGTAGCACCTAACACAGTTGCAGAAGTTCTGTTTTTGTGCATTTTCGCACCTTCGCTGGCATTCGCCAGGCGAAAGGTAGCGAGCATTCGCCAGGATTCGCCCGGCGAACCTAGGCGAATGATGCAGAATTGCTTTTATTTTCTTGCTTTGTTGTGTTGTAGTTCTGTCTAACCTGTTTGGTGTTGTTCTTGTGTTTGTTTGTGTTTGTGTTCGCAGAATGGGACCAAGAATGATTAACCCTCACAAGAGGAAGGCCAACACGTCTTGGACAGTACCAATCCGTTTTGACCAGGACCGCTTCCGAGGCGCTATTCACCATGCTCGCTACAAAGCCCTTGAGAGGCGGAACATTGTGCACGAGAAAAGGTTCAACCTGAGTGACACAGGAGAATACCGCACTATTGATGCTCTCTTTGTGGCAAAAAGGTGGGACCGTCTGATGACTCCACTTGACGGCTACAACGCTGAAATAGTGGGGGAATTTTATGCGAACGCACTCCCTAACGACGGCGAAGTGTTCAGTTGGAACTCAATGGTCCGAGGAGTTATGGTACGGTTTGATATGAGGTCCATTAATCATGTTTTGGGCAATCCTCTCTCTTTGACAGGTAGCCAAATTGACGACTACCACCGGGATCTGAATAAGCATCGTGATCAGGATGCTATGACCAGAGACTTATGTTTGGAAGGCCGCGATGCAGTGCGGAATTCTTCTGGGGTAGTGATTCGGTACCTCCGCGCTGACATGAAACCCCTGGTACAAGTAATCCTGTTATTTGTGCTGACAAATGTTGTACCCAGGTCCCACCACAGCTCTGTACCCTTGCCAATTGCACATCTGATCCACTCCATACTGCAGAATGTCTAGATAGACATTGCCCGCATCATTGCAGATGAGATGCGTGCTGTTGTACTCAGTGGACGTGGCGGGATAGCGGCTCGCAAAAATTCCCCGCTGACCTTTCCTTGCCTTATTATGTCTCTCTGTGCTCATATTGGGGTTGATATTCCTCAGAGACGACATGTCACTATCCCGGCTGCGATAGACGACAGGTATGTGGAAAAATTTTGTAGAGCTAAGCCTGCAATTGGTGGGACTTCTGGTGCAGGTACTACTGGCGGGCATGGTCGTGGTTCTTCTGGCCAAGCTCCTCCTGTTTTTGACCCCTTTCAGCAGCAAATTTGTGAATATAACTGGGATTGGATGGCTGCTCGGCAGCGGGCCACTTGTGATCTCCATGACTCGGTGCAGCTGTTGCAGCTGCAAATTCGTGATCCTGCTGGGAGCCACCCGATGATGACAAGGGAGCAATTCCTTGAGCATGCTGCATGGCTTGAGGACAGGCCAAGTTTCGGTAGGGGGGATGATGATGCTGCTGAGGATGATGCTGATGATAATGATGATGACAATGTTGATGATGATGATGACGGTGAAGATGATGATGACTTGTCTGAGGAGGAGTGATTTCTTGTTTGTTCTGTTGTTCGCTTTGTGCTACAAAGTGAAGTTTTTCCTTTTTCTTATAGTTCATTTGGTTATTTTTTGATGTACTTTGGATTGGGTTGAAGTTTTTGTACTCATACATTTCATGGTACTTTTGACATTTTTGGTGCTAGGCACCATTTTATAATTCAGCATTTTTAGTTATTTGTTTGAAGTTTTTAATTATTTATTTTTGGTTTAAAGTTTATTTTAGACTCGTTTTATGTGAAGTTTTATTCAAGGGTGGTTGTAAATATGTTAACACCCTATTGTCGATGTTTAGTTTTTGTTGTAGTTGTGCAAGTGTTCTTTCAAGTGGGATGGCGATGATATTATCGTTATCACAAAATTGTTTGACAAGGTACTTAGTTACCTTATTCTAGAATTTAAAATGTTGTAGAACTTGTTATGCTAGGAACAATTTTTGTATCTTTGGTTCGTCTGCAACTCTTTTGATTGATATGTCATTTAGGTCCTATACCACAAATGTAAGAATCCTCCTGTTATGTGTACATATGCTTTGGATGGATGACGAATTTTGTGTATGCGTGTAATTCATGTTTTGTCTTTTGTTTCTTATAATTTTGTGGAGGTTCTAGAGAAGATCAAGGCACTTGTTTCTTTTGAGCACAACCATTTCCAAATACAAATATACCCGTGAGTAGAGAGTATTCGTAACCCATTTTTGAGCCTAAACAGTTGAATCCTTGCTTAAAATAAGCGAGAGTTCAAAAATCTTGTTTTTGAAACCTTGGAAATTTTGATTAATTGTTCTTTTGCCGTAAATAGTAAGAGCATTCACTTAGGGGACGAGAAAAGACAAGTTGGGGAGAACGAATATGTAAAGTGGTAATTTGTCACAACTCTTGAAAAGCTAAGCAAGCATTGAAAAGAAAATATGAAAAAGAGAAACACTCGTTTTTGTGAATACGGTGTAGAAAAAATAATAATAATAATAAATAAATATATGAAAACGAATGCTTGCTTGGTAGAAAAATATTAAAAAACAAAGTGAGTTGTGAAACATGAGTTATAAAGGGTTCAAATGAGGAACTTGTGAAACAAAGTTGAAGATGTGTAATTAGTTGTATATTAAATGTCTCTTTTGCATCGGAAATTTTGTTTCAATGGCTTTAGATATATTCCTTGTTTGTTAACCCGACCAAGCTACAACCCTTTAAGTCCTATGTGATCTTGAGCTTCCATAATTTTATTGTGAACATTTAGATATTGTATGAATTATATAGTATTGCATTATTCGTCATTTGAGTGAATTTTTGTCCCACGCTTGCATGCGTGTTTTTGCTTCAATCCTTTTTCGAAGTGGAGTGTTAGAATGACATGTCATGAGATTTAGTTGTTGCTTGAAAAATTGTGTAAATTGTTCTTAGAATGTAGTTCTTGAACATTATCTATTTTGGAATTGTGTAATTGTTGGCCTTGTCGCACATGTTGTGTATTTGAGCCGAATATTTTCACTTGGATTGAATTCGTCTTGAGCAAATCCTCCTTTTTGTTTTGAGAGACATACTTTGCTTGAGGACATGCAAATAAGTAGTTGGGGAGAGTTGTTAGATCCCAATTAGATTAGTTATTTGACTTCTTTTTAGTAGTATTTTTAATCATTTTTATCTAATAGTATTTGATTTAGTGGTCAAATTTGTTTACTTTCATTTTGATGTGATCCAAGTGAATGGTGTGTGTAATATTGCTGTTAGTGTGCAGGATTGACACTAATAAGAGCACCTTGGGAGACAAGACAAAGCAGCTTGGAGAATGTTGCAAATCAAGGCATTCGCCTGGCGAAGCTCAGCGAGTTCCAGCGAATGTTCGCCTGGCGAGTGTTGGCGAGCTGGAGCGAATAATTCAGAATTAACTCCCAGACTCAAATGATAGGAAGTTCTCCAGGCGAAGGTACCAGTGAAGCTTCGCTACCTTTCTCCTGGCGAAGGTGCTGGCGAAGAAGTGGTAGCTTTCCTCATGCAGATTTCAGTAGCAAAACCACCCAAAGTTTGCCTGGCGAGTGAAGCCAGCGAATGTTCGCCTGGCGAGTGATTCGTTCGCCTGGCGAATACACGATACCTCAGAGGGAGGTTTGCTAACCTGAGGCACTTTGAAGTGCCAAGTTTTACTTGTTTCGCCTGGCGAAGGTCATGGTTCGCCTGGCGAATGTGCGCAGACAGCACATCTTTTGTACTTTGTTAGTTGCTTTATGTAGCCCATACTTGGCATTTTTTTGGATATATTATCTTGGAACATTACAAGAGAAAAAAGGAACCCTAAAAACATTAGTTCCTCTTTATTTTTACTGATTTTGTGCAATCAAGGAGAAGTGGAATCACATCCTTCATCGATTCCTCGAAGTGGATGTTCTTCATCTTCTCCATTTTCTTCTACTTCAAGCTACCATGAAAATGAGTAGCTAAGTTCATTTTGTTGTCAAGGTTAGATGTAGGTAATCATCTAACTTTGTATGTGTATGGATGATCTTCATTTGTAAACTCTTGGATGATTAATATATGTTGAAAACCTTGTTTCATTTACAATCTTTTGTGTTGGTTAATGATTGAGAAATATTTCCCAACTCTTGACCTAGGTTTTCATCCTTTTCTTTTCTTGAGCTAGAGATAGTCTTGGATGATTTTGTTCACTTAAAATGTTAAGCTTTAAAGTTGTCATTTTGATAGATTGTGTGAGAGATCAACAATGGATCAAAATGGTAAACATCACAATATGAGTTAGAGATAATCATATTGAGAGGATATTGTGAATGTGTTGATCATTAAAAAGAGTTTATGAAATGTTGATTGAAATTATGCATGCAAAGTGATTATCGAAACCTAACTTTGGCAATGTTTATTCAAACCGACAAACCCTAATTTTTTTTACCGTTGTTTATAAATTTGTATGCAAGATACCGACTTGAAAAACCAAACCCCTTTGATATTATAAAACTATGAATTTAACGACTGTTGAACGGTGGAAAAAATCTTATATTCCCTGTGGAGACGATAATACAAACCCGACACTTTACCACTGTTTTAACACCTGACATATTGGATGCAATCAGTTTCCATATCCAACTAGTAGTATCCAGCTCTTATAATCTTCTTGGTCATGGTATATCCATTGGCGTGAGTGCCAAATGTTCCTTCACGAATATCTTGCATTAATAAGTCTCCTTCTCGCCTGTCGACACGCTTAAGCAAGACCATGTCATGATTTCTTTTGTAAAGCACATCATTACTGAGAAAGAACTTAGATGCCAATCTCCTCAAAGTTTTCTTATCAAGAGATATAGCATGAACTAGATACTCTTGAGTCTGAAGACAATTCTTGATGTCATGAAACCACGGTTTCCCATATGTTTCCTCTTCCACCATCTGACAATAAGCAGGCTCAGTCTTCCTCTCGATTCGGATGAGTGTCGCTTCATTAACAAATATGACCTTCCACATTAAGGCTAGCATAGCCAATGCATCAACGATGTGACTTTTAGCCCTCGGGATATATTTGAAAGTGATCTCATCAAAGTAATCGATCATCTCTACAATATAAGCTCTGTATGGGATTAACTTCTCGGGTCTCCCACTCACCTTTGACCTGATAAATCACCAAGGCCAAATCACCACTTATTTTAATAATTTTGATGTGAAGGTCAATTGCTGCTTTAAGGCCCAAGATGCAAGCTTCGTACTCGGCCATATTATTGGTACACTCAAAGTATAACCTGGTTATGAACAGAGTGTAACCACCATCTGGATTCATCAAAATGGCACATATACCATGCCTATTGTAGTTGGAGGAACCATCAAACAACATCTTCCACCGGGAACCGGGCTCGGGACCTTCATCTGGACCTGGCTCTTCATAATCCTTCTTTATCAACATAATATCCTCATTAGGGAAGTCAAACTTCAACGATTCATAATCTTCTATCGGCTGACCTGCAAGGTAATCTGACAAGATGCTACCCTTGATAGACTTCTGAGAAACGTATTGGATGCCATATTCTGATAGTAACATGTGCTAACGGGCGAGTCTTCTTGTCTGGACAGGCTTCTCAAAAATATACTTTATCGGATCCATTTTCAAAATCAACAAAGTAGTATGATAGATCATGTATTACCTCAAACGCTTGTCAGCCCATGCTAAACCACAACAAGTTTTCTCTAATAGTGAGTATCGACTTTCACAATCACTGAACTTCTTGCTCAAATAGTAGATCGCGTGCTCTTTGCATCCAGACTCGTCGTGTTGGCCCAATACGCAGCCCATTTATCCTTCAAGCACAATCAAGTACATGAAAAGAGGATTTCCATGAACAGGAGGAATTAATATCATAGGTTCTTGAAGGTAAACATTGATCTTATCAAAAGCTTGTTGACAATCTGCATTTCAAACAATTATCTGATCTTTGCGTAGCAGCTTGAAAATTGGTTCACAGGTAGGAGTCATATTGGAAATAAATCTAAAGATGTAATTCAGCCTTTCAAGGAAACCTCTAACTTATTTCTCAATCTGCAGAGCTGACATCTCTTGAATAGCTCGAACATTGTCCATATCCTCCTTAATCCCTCGTTGATTAACAATGAAACCGAGCAGCTTTCTAGATCTCACCCCAAAAGTAAACTTGGCAGGATTCAGCCTCAACTGATATTTTATAAGCCTCTCAAACAACTTTAAAAGATGATCCAGATTATTCTCTTCACTCTGATACTTGGCAATCATATCATCGACATACACTTATATCTCGTTGTGCATGATGTCATGAAACAATGCGACCATAGCTCTCTGATAAGTTTCCCCAACATTCTTTAAACCAAAGGGCATGACCTTATAACAATAGGTCCCCCAAGGTGCGATGAAGGTAGTCTTTTCCATATCTTCTGGGTCCATCCTGATTTGATTGTAGCAAAAAAAAAACCATTCATAAACGAGAAGATTGAAAAACCAGTCGTATTGTCTACCAAAGTAAGAAATCATCCTTCGGACTAGCTTTGTTCAGATCCCTATAATCCATGCACATTTTGACTTTTCCATCTTTCTTTGGCACAGGTACAATATTGGCCACCCATTCTGGATATTTTGACACTGCCAGGAAACCTGCATCAATCTGCTTTTTGACCTCATCCTGAATCTTGAGAGCCATGTCAGACCTAGTTCTTCGGAGATTTTTTTGACGGGCGGACATTCTGGTCAAAGCGGTAACTTGTGAACCACTATGTCAGTGTCTAAGCCAGGCATGTCTTGGTATGACCAAGCAAATACATCAACATACTCTTCTAAAAGCTTCACTAGTCTCTGCTTGACTTCTGCCCCCAAGTGATTCCCCAATCTTAATTTCCTTCTTGTCTTCTTCGGTCCCAAGATTAATAATGTCCACTTGCTCTTTGTGAGGTTGAAGGTCTGTGTACTCATATTCGACCATCTTTTCCAGTTCATCAGGAATCTCAAAATCTTCACCATTCTCATCTTCAGCTTGGTATATGGGTGAGTCAAAGTCAAGAGGGAAAACAAATTCATTGGATTCAACGGGTTTGGGAATTTCTCTGCATGTTTGGAATGGCTTGATTTATTAAAACACACAAAGATAGATGCAACAGAACAAAAAGATACACACACATACACACACAAACAGATATATATATATATATATATATATATATATATATATATATATATATATATATATATATATATATATATATATATATATATATATATATATATATATATATATATATATATATATATATATATATATATATATATATATATATATATATATATATATATATATATATTACTGGTTTTCAAAAGATTTCCATTTTCTTTAAAGTATAAGAAGAAAACAGTAAATGAAATAAAATGAGGAGTTTAACAAAACATCTTCATTAGTCATAATAACTTTGAAAGCATGGGGCCCTAAAAAATGATCCTATAGCCTTGGGTGTCGCTATTGCGAAAATAAGGTGTCGGCAAAACTGAAGAGTCGCCACCTTTCATTATTTATCCCTCAGAACGGGAAAGGAAACGATCGGGAAAAACCTGACGAAAAGTTATAAGACAAGGTCATCCCAACCATTGTCTGGATTCGGGAGTCGGTTACACAAGGGGAAGGTATTAGCACCCCTCACGTCCATCGTACTTGATGGGATCCATGCTTGTTGTGTTTATCTGACTGGTTTGTTAAATCTATCTACGCTAAAGGTCTAGTTTGAAAAGAAAAGAAAATGACTCAGCAAAGCGTCACACTTTATGCCTACGTATTCCCGTCTGGAACGAGAAATCAGAGTCAACGTAGTTCGCCTAACTACGGGTTACGGGGGGAAGGTTTCTCGCCGAGATATCGCATCTCGTGCCTACGTACTTTCACACAGCGTGAAAGATCAGAGCAAACGTAGTTTGGGCTACGGAGAACACAGGTTTGTTCAGCATCTCTTATCCAATTAAAGTTAACAGACAGTTCCAGCAGTTGGTGTTTACAGCTCGATCCTTGGAGACTTAGGCGTTACCGTTTGCGATAGAACTGAAAGTTAACAGAACTCTCCTTTAAGAAAAGGGTTTTCCTGATTAAGCGTCCAAGAGAAGAAAAAGGATTTGACTGTTTGTTTTTAAGTCTTTTACGGAAGAAGTGAATTGAGTTTTGTTTGTAACTCGTGTTGCACTAAAGACTTGGACTTGAGAGTGAATGCGTCGCATGTCACCCAAAGGGTACCATACTAAACACTCGAGTTATGTGAGGGAAACCCTCCCACAACTCTTTCTCAAGTAGCATAAGGCTCATAACGCACAACACGTGTTAACCTTTATTAAGTGTTTTAACTGTATTTGAGGATGAGAAGAGAAACAGACTCTCTACAGGGAACTAACTCGATCGTACAGTTATCATGTAATATTCGTCCTATGGTTGTGGTTAAAAGGGAAACTAACTAATGTTATCATGCATGGTTAGAATCCTAATGTCTGTCATGACTTCTCTTGAATAAGAGAAGTCAGAGTTCCTAGGGGAACATGGCAATGGAAACAACAGTAAATAGAAAAACTGTACAAGAGAAATTACTGTAAACAAATTGCTGTAAATAAAATGCATGCAATGCATCACACAAGCAGAAGGATCCAAGCTCAACTTCTAAACAAGCAAGGCACAAAGGCCACAAACCACACAGGCAAGGGAACTGAGCTCTACCAAATACCAACAAGCAAAGCCACACAGAAAAAATACAAGCAGAGGGAGAAACTCAACCTCTAATGCAATACAAGCAAGGGGAGAAGCTCAACCCTTAAGATGCTCTTAGGCCTATGATCATCTACATGATGCCTAAATCTAATGAAACACTCCAAGCAAGTCATATCAATACAGTTGAACAAGAAGAAAACAGACAAAAAGGGAAAATAAGCCAGCAATCTCCACAGCAGAGCAATCTTCTAACAGCAATCCAATCCAAGGTCCGTAACTGCCCTTCAAGTTCACACCATCTTCAAGAGAAGGAAAGGGATACTTCATCTTCAAACTTTAACAATGAACTCCACCAAGAATGAAGAGAATCAACAAGATGAGTATTTGATAATGGGAAGCAGAAAGGAAACCAAAGGAATCCCATCTGACACTCAACCAGTCATCAGAGAAAGGCATCCTCAAAAGTTCTACTCATTGTTAAATGTCACACATCCCTCCAAAGGAGATATGAGACTTTAACATGAGGAATTTGAATCATAGGATGGGAATGGAAGGTGAATGAAACCAACCATGCTTATTTGAAGGAAGAAACTACTTCTAAAGCTCTCTCATAAAAACCCTAATCGTGTAAGCTACAAAAAGCTAACAAAAAGGAAAGAAAAGCTCCAATCCAAGCTCCACCAGCCACTCCACAAAAGCTCCATCATGTCCATGATATCCTCCAATAAGAACCAGAAGCCCACCATGCAAGAAAAGCCCACTTTGAGTCCATTCCAAAACCATCACCAAAGTTGAAGCACCAAATGAACAATCAACTTGAATATTCTAACTAAAATAGCAAAACACATCCTAAAAATCTAATTATTTTTCTATGGGAACATGCATTTGTTAATGATCTATAGTTCAAAAATCAGGCCCTAATTCAATTTCTAAGTCATCTAATAAATTCCTAAGTTGAAAGGCATCACTAAAGAGATCCACTAAAGAACACTCCTAAACAACTACACTAAAATCCTATTTAAAATGATCTAAAAAATCATAACAAAAATCACATAGCAACATTAACATGTATATAACCAGCACACCAAATTTCAAGATCAAACTCCATGCCATGATGTTGCACCCTAAAATTTGCCCAACCTTATTTATTTGGTTCATGTTTTAATATCATTAGCATTTGCATATAGAGTCATGTACATAGACTAACCATCTGCATAGCATAAGCATAGCAAGTCATTCAACAGGGGACCAATCATTATTTTCATCTCTAGAGGCCTAGAAAGAGGTTAATATCCCAATTCAATCATATTCAAGTCATCAGGAAAGAATTTGAAAGCAAAGAGTTCAGCAGATCAAGCCTTGAGTCCATTTCCTAGCTGAGGATATCTGAGGATCAACCAGAGGGTTATGAGCTGTGGATTGAAGGTATGGAGAGCATCTAGACATCTTGAGAGACTTAGAAAGTCATTTGGAGAAGAAAACAAGTCATTGGGGAGAGCACAAGAGCTATAGTTGAAGACAGTCAACTAGGGTTTCATCTGGGTCAACCCTAGGTCAACCCTAGGTCAATTGACTGACTTTAGAGGGCATTCAAGTCTATTGGAGAGGTGTGGGGTTCATCATTGGACATATAAAGAAGTATATGGAGATATGCCAAGGAGAATTCAAGAGAAATCAAGGAGAAGAGGAGTTACTAAATTAGGGTTTCTCTGTAAAATCCCCTAGTTTAGGTCAAATTTCCAAGCAAGATAAGTCAAAATGCTAGCTTCAAATGGCTTCTTGGCCAACTTGAAACTTGTAGAGGATCTCAAGACCTTTAATTTGAGTGGTGGAAGACCTCAAGGAGATTTATAGAACTCAAGTTATGGTCCTTGCAAGTTACAGGTCATTTGGGGTATCTGAATTTTTGTCTGTGAAAGTGACTTGACTTCCAAGATAGTTTTGCCCCTCAAGGAGATTTCAAATGAATTCTTGGTCAACATAAGAATTGTTCCTCATTGTCTTAGCTTTCTAGAATGGTATGGCATGCCTTCATATGATGTGGAGAACTCAACTTATGGTCTTGGCAAGCAAAGGGTATTTTGGGCATTTGTGAATTACAGGTCATTTTAACCTATACCCAAAACTCATACAAGGAGGCCTCAAATGGAAAAACTTACAACATCAAACTTGCTCCAAATGGGATTTTAAGTCTATAAAGAAGGTCACAAATTATTGGAGAAGCTCATAGCTTGGATTTGCATAATTGGTCAAAATATGAACTAAAAAGGCTTATAAAGTGAATAATTTCAAATTGAAAAATGGTTTGGGAGATTTACAAGTCCAAATGGAGACTTCCAATATATGATTTTGAATGGAAAAACAATTCTAAGAACAATGGTTCAAACACTTTTTTGAGTTTAGAAGGAAAAAATGAAGTTATCCATGGTTGCTTGCCTTTTAAGAAACATAATCAAAATGAGCCAAAGTTGAAAAACAAGGGAATGTGCAAGATGGATCTAGAATGTACCATTGGGGTCTATATATTCATGAAAGGAGAATTTGGCAAGGGTTGGCCTCATTTGCACCAAGAATTCCCCAAATTTCTCATACTTTTTTCATTGAAGTTTTCATTCCAATTCACCAAAATCTTCATCAATCTTCATCAAAATCAATTCAATTTTACTCCATCATCATCATAGATCATAATTGAAGCAAGGTTTTGGTGATTCTCATCCAGTTTCGAGTGCTTTTTTCATCAACATCAAAATCACAAGTTCAAGTGAATAGCATAATTCAAGCAAGGAATCTCCAGAATTTTGCATACAGAATTGAGTACTAAGGTTGTGGATCAAGATCCAAGTCTCAAAAGCCTCAAATCATCAATCTCCATAGCTGTTTGCAAGGTTTCACATTAGGTAAGTTTTCATTCGATTAGCTTGATTCAGTTAGTTTAACATGATTTTATTAGTTTAGACTTGATCTAGGTGGTTAGGAGATTAAGTTAGATGAATTTGGAAAGGATTGGTGATGGTTGGTGACAGGTGCAGCAATCTGTTTGGATCAATATCTCTTAGGTTAAGCCATTAGAATTGTAGCTGGATAGCGCATGTTGATCTCCATTAGGCATAGACTAGTTTATGTTAAGTTTGATTGAGGATTGTGGTGATGTATCTCAGTGCATATTCATGATGACCAGTTTTTACCTCGATCGGGTTGATAGATTCTTTGAGTTTCAGACTGAGCTAGTGTTATAGGATTGTAGAGGGGAAGATCCTGAGCAACTTTCATGTTTATGGCATGTTGATTCGTGGCTTGGAGATGGAGAACAGAGGGGAGGAAAATAGCTCGTGCATGAGCTCGCATGGAGTAAACCCTAAGTTGCAGGTCAATTGGGGAAGAAATAATCGTGACCGTGTATTTTGAGTAGGACTTTTGACTTAGGGTAAGATCCAATGGCCTACATTTAATCTGATTTGTGGAGGGAAGAGTGACCTGGCCAAAACGCGCCGTTTCATTAATTGAAACGGGCGGGCCTGAGTTGAATCGTGCTAATCCCACCCCCGTGTTAGGCCCAAAACCAATTTCAACGTGATTCTGTTACTTCCCTCACCCCCTAGCGCGTTTCTATTATTTCTTTGGATTCTGATTGTTGCTGGGCCTTGGCAATTCGCTACCAGCACCCCCCTATCTGAGGGCCCATTCTGTTTATAACTGGGGCGAGCTTCTTTTAACACCCCTCCTTCATTTTAATTCCAATTTTATTTTCTTAATTCATTTTAATTTTTCATCCACTTTGAAAATTCATAACTAATTCATAAAAAATACATTTTAATCCATTCTTTTTACAATATTTTCATTAAAATGTCTAGAATATTATAGGAAAATAAAATTTCATTTTTAGTTTTATTTCCTATTTTTTCCATATTTTCTAAATAAATGTCATATTAAATAGTTTCATTTCATACATCATTTTTATGATTTTTGTTCTCTCACATGCTTTAATATTTTTTAGTCATTCTTTTTATATTGTTTAGATGAGATATTAAACTTGTAGAAATATTTTAGTTCCCATTTTTAGGAGTTAATTTTAGGTGATTAATAAATGCTTGAACATCATGAACAAAACTAGGGTTTTAGGTAACAACTTAAGAAGTTTGATTTCATTTCCTTTAGGACTTAGGGTTTGAATAGATTAGTTATGGGACTATAGGGGCTATGGGTAGTTATTAGATCCCCTTAGAGAACAGTTAGGATTCCCCTACTGCTATTATTACTGTCTGTATATCTGATTGACTGGTGTGGTGTGCCCTCTGGGGACTGTTGCTTGTTTGTTTGGGTATTGGGTTTGTCTGGGGCCCTGGGGAAGCTGAAGATTTGTGAAGATGAAGACTATGGGAGATTCAAAGATTGAAGATCAACTGTCAGAGTTGAGGAGGAGATTCTTGCTAGCAGCTGCTGAGGAGACTAGGGTTTAGGAGCTAGGCAGAGCTCTAGATTAGAAAGTTGTTTCTCAAACATGGATTGCCTTGTCTGCATCCATTCTTCTCTGTGATTCAGAGTCTCTCTAAGGCACTCACCCCCTTCCCTTGGAAGGCTTGGTGATAGTGTCTGTGAGATAGAACTCTTGAGAGAAAATGTCTCTTGTGTTAGAAGCAGTCTGTTCACCACCTTTGGTAGTCAACTGATTGCTTAACACCCAATTCACTCTTGTGACTGATCCCTCAGCTTGGAGGATGAGATTTGAAGAAAAGCCATTGCAGATAGAAGACTGATGATCAAAGCCCTTGCCTGAAGGTCATGAAGATGGAGATTGATGCTTGTTGAAGCCTGTAGCTGATTGGAGATTGCTTAAAGCCAGATGCTGAGCTGCTGATGCTGTTTTTTTTGCTGTATTTCATTTCTTGATGTATTGATTGGTTTTCTGAGTTGTATTGTTTGCTGTTTACCCTGCTGGGTTGAAAGTGAAGCCTGTTCACTTTTGCCTATTGTTTTCTAGGTTCGAGGTTGAGTGGGACTCCCTTGCCTCGCTTGTATTGTTGCATCCATGCATTTTACGGCTTTACTGTATATATCTGATATTGTTTCTGTTTCTGCCTATCCCTTAGGATCTCTGTTTCTCTCTGTGCAAGAGAGGAGCATGATAGACACTAGGTCTTAACCCATGCATGATAACATTAGGTTAGTTTGTTTCCCTTCGCAACCGTAGGTTAGAGTTCTGTCTCTTCTTTCTCAAAACAAACAGAAAAACACATAAAGATTTCAAACACAATAAAAGACATTTCTTCCGTAAAAGAATGTGAACTCATCAAAACGTCATTTTTGTCCGCTTGGACTGTTAATCAGAAAAACCTTTTTCAGAAGGAATAAAATCATCCAAGACAGACCTGTGTCGTACGTGGCCCGAACTACGTTTGCTCTGATCTTTCATGCCGTGTGAAAGTACGTAGGCATAGGATGCGATATCCTAGCGAGCAACCTTCCCTCCTTTCCCGTAGGTAGGCGAACTACGTTGACTCTGATTTCTCGTTCCAGGCGAGAATACGTAGGCATAAAGTGCGATACTTTGCCGAGTCATTTTTATTGTCATTTTATTTTCTTTTTCACCCTTGACCTATAGTTTAGATAGAATAACAACCCATACCCGAAAACAAGCGTGGATCCCATCGAGTACGATGGACGTGAGGGGTGCTAATACCTTCCCCTTGCGTAACCGACTCCCGAACCCAGGTTTTGGTTGCGATGACCATACCTTTCCCGTGTTGTGCGAGGTTTACTCTGAGCGTTTCCTTTCCCTCCCGTGGGATAAATAACGCACGGTGGCGACTCTTCTGTTCAGCCGGCGCCGATTTTCGCAGTAGCGACAGCTGGCGACTCTGCTGGGGATCCAACGTCCCCTGGCTGCTAAGGACTGCGATGGTTCTTATGCATTTGGGATCCAACGTCCCTTGAGAGAGTCAATCCTAACGCTTGTTTTCCCGTCGAGGATTTTGTATGGAGTTATTTTATATTTCTAACCTTGTATTTTCAGCTTTATATATTGATTATTGTTGCTGTATCTGGGGTGTGACGGGTGTTCTGATATTGAGAGATAAGCCGGACCTGGGCTTGAGTGCACCTAGAATTAGAGTAGAAATTAGTGGGCGCCCGCTTGCTTTGCTTGCTTTGGTGTCCCATGAAATCTACACTCAGACGAGGTTCTTCTGGTTGGCCTCCTGCCCCTTCCTTTGGTTGGCGTGGGTTGCTGGTTAGTTGGATTGTCGACTCTGGGGACCGATCATTTGGAAGTTGGCTGAGTGAGGCCTCTTCAGGATTTGATGATGCCACTCCTTCTGGGAATCGTATCGTCAACCCTGAAAGTCTGTGACGCCGACGACCGCATAGGATGCCGTACCTTTGTGCCAGTTATAGGGCCACCCACCTGTGAGGGGATTCAGGGTTATGCAGGTAACCAGACTTTCAGATACCGGTTATTTCTTGATCAGAGATCCTGGTTATTTATGGAGAGTTATGAGGTCTGTCAGAGACCATTTGGAGAGTTATGAGGTCTGTCAGAGGCCATTTGGAGATGTGTTCTGAGGTCTGCCAGAGACCAGTTGGAGAGTTATGAGGTCTGTCAGAGACCAATTATGGATGTGATTTGAGGTCTATCAGAGACCAGTTGGAGTTATGATTTGAGGTCTGTCAGAGACCAGTGTTGGAGTTTTATTTTAGGTCTATCTGAGACCAGGTTTGATGACTTCTGGATGGTCTATATGAGACCTTTCTTGATTGGGTTTAGGCTATTCAGCTGCAGCTGGTCCCTGTTGAATGTTACTTGCATTGCATTGCTTGCATATCCATTACCATTTGCATTTCACTAACGTGTGTCTGTGCTGCAGGTGCATTTGCATTTCCCTAGTTCTAGTGCCCAGACTTCTGAGTGTTTGATCATGACTAGCTTACGGAGAACAGTTGCCTACAAATTGCCTACGCCTGATATTGTTCCTTTACTCGGGTTGATCTCTCTTGCTGATGAGGGTGTTCGTAGGAGTTTCCGGATGAGCTATGGTAGATTACTGAGATTGGTGTGCAAACCTACAGAGGTAGAGTTAGATGGGTTGTATGCTTTGATGCAATTCTATGACCCTGCTTTGAGGTGTTTTACGTTCTCTGACTTTATTATGGGACCAACTCTGGAGGAATACGCTGAGTATGTTGAGCTGCCCGTGCAGAATCAGGTTCCATTCATTCATTATGACGCCAAGCCCAAGCCGGAGGAATTGGCAAAAGCCTTGCATATTGATGCTTCTGAACTTGTGACTACTGTTTCCCGTGGAGTTCCAGGCTTCTCATTTCAGTTCTTAGTTGGTAAAGCCCAGGAGTATGCCAAGAATGGGTGCTGGGTTGCTTTCAATGCTGTGTTGGCTTTGTGCATTTATGGCATAGTACTGTTCCCCAATATACCGGATTTTGTGGACTTCGATGCTTTCTGCTTGTTTGCCGCTGGTAATCCTGTACCTACTTTACTCGGAGACCTCTACCACTCGCTGCATTACAAGAATGAGAAGGGAAGAGGGAAGAATGTTCATCTTTGTGTACCCTTATTGAGTATGTGGTTTGAGAGTCACCTTCCTAAGAGAGGATCTGCTGCAGAGACTACAATTCCAGTTGGTTGGCCAGAGCGTCTGATGAGGCTATCGTCGGAAGATATGGAGTGGTTTGATAGAGACCTGTTGGGATCTGAGCTCATCTTCAGTTGTTCTGGGTACCCTAATGTGCCGCTGATAGGAAGGAAGGGGTGTATCAACTACAACCCTTCTCTATTCATTCGCCAGTTCGGATATGCGCTGAAGAATCCACCTCAGGAGGAAGAAGTACAGGAATCTCTGTACTTCACTGGTGACGTAAAGGGGGAGTTATTAGCCAAGTTGCGACGTGCCTGGACGCGTATTAATCGCAAAGGGAAGCCGTTGTTAGGAAAGAATGACTGTCAGGCCTATGCACCTTATAGAGTTTGGATTCAGGAGAGGGCTAGTCAGTTGAAGATGCCGTTTCCAGATGCACCAATTCTTGATCCTATTCCGGTAGAAGAGCCGACTACTGTTTCTAGGGAAGTCTATGAACAAGTTGTGAAGGAGAAAGAAGCCTTGATGAAGATTAACGAAGGGTTAGAGCAAGAGCTAGCCCAGGCGCGCAGCGAGAAAAACAAGGCCGCATATGCTTTCCAACAGCAGATTGAGCTGGTAAACAGGTTAGGAGCTGAGTTGACCGAGGAAAAGAAAAAGCGCGAACGTCTGGGGCAAGAGTTCAGAAGTTCCCATGACATGATGGAAGCCAAAAAGAAGGCGCTCGACGCAGCACACCGAGAGATATCTTCTTGCAATAAGACTTGGAATGCTACACTCACCAACAACAAGAAGAGGGAGGATAAGCTGAAGCAGCAAATTTCCGACCTCGAAGAGAAGTTGAAGTCTAGCATCAAGAAGTGTGAGGAAGAAGTGATGAACCGGTATAGTGTCCAGCACGCACTGAACAAGGCAATCAAATCCAGAGATGAAGCAGTGTCCCAGAAGCGAAAGTTAGAAGATTGCTTCGGAGAAGCAACATGGGAAGAAACTGCTGAAGACGTACGCCATGTCCTTAAGAAGAGAAACCAGCTTGTTGAAGGGCTACTTGATCGACCAAGCCATCCGGAGACCAAGAAGTTGATAGAGGAGTACCAGACTTTTGGGAGGATTTGATTATTTCATGTAGTATCTTGTATGCTTTATTTGCATAGTGCTGACCATCACCAGGATTGTTGGTTGAGGTCATGCCTTCTTTGTACTCCCAGTGACATTGTACCCTGGGCTTATTGATTTTCTCTGCAGTATACGAGGCTTTCTATGATTCAGCTCCGGTATTCTTATTGTCAGCACTGTCACTGCACCGGCACCCTCGCACTAGAACTGGGGGAATGAACTTCCCTAATGCACAGACACATTGCATTGCATTCATATTCATATTGCATAACAGGTAATCTTTGAATGGTGTCTTATCTCCTGCTTTGATTTAGGTACTTAACAGGATTCCAGATCAACATCCGCACCGCTATTCTACACGCTCCAACTGTCGGAAAGTCATGGACCAAATTCAGAACGAGATGCAGGATGTACGCGAGAAGCTCGCCCTCTTCATGCAGACCATGGAAGCTATAGCAAAAGGGCAGGAGAATTTGCAGGCCATGGTCCAGCCTCTGTTGGCTCGCAACGCTGGTCATGGTAACGAAGATCATCAGTCTGTCCGGGTTGATACTGCTCATGGAGACGGCACTCCTACGCCAGTGGCTCCGCCTGTCGTCAATATGAATGCTGCTAACGTCAACAACGCTACCGCTGCTGTGAATGGTAACGTCGGAGTTGGAAATGAAACTGCTGTCCATAATGCTGGGCTGGGTGATGTCAATGGGGGAGATAATCTCGGAGGCAATGGCTTTGTCAATACTGGGTTCGGATTTAACGATCAGGGATTCGACAACACTGGCAAGTATGGCTTTAATGCTCAAGGCTTTGGGCAAGATGGTTATGGTATGGTCAATCAGGGTTACGGAGGCTTTGGCAACGGAAACGGTGCTGGTTTTATGGCTGGTGGTCCTGCTGGAGGTGTTCAAGGGTACGGCAACAGAGGCCGAGTTCCGGGGATGAATCAGGTCAGAGCTGGACGAAATAATGCGTACGATGGGTACGGGGCTGGAAACGGTATGTGGCAAGAGGATCAACAGGAGGACGCCTTCTCTGGAGGAGGTTTTGAAGGGCCGATGGATGATTCTCAAAAGATTAGAATGCTGGAAGAGCAAATGAAGGGAGTCTTAAATCAGAGCGCTGTGGGTCTGGACATGGCAACTATGGGCTTGGTACCTGGCTTGAGGGTGCCCATTAAATTCAAAGCGCCTGCGTTCGATAAGTACAAAGGAGACACATGTCCGAAAGTGCATGTACGAGCTTATTACAGAAAGATGTCTGCATACTCCACTGATGAAAGAATGCTAATGCATTTCTTTCAGGATAGTCTATCGGGTCCTTCCTTAGAGTGGTACATGGGGTTGGAGCCCACTGATATCAAGACTTGGAAGCAATTAGCGGAGGCATTCGTAGCCCATTACAAGTATAACAGCGACCTGGCGCCCAATCGGGTCCAGTTGGCCGGGCTTTCGCAGAAGAAGGGGGAGAGTTTTAAAGAGTACGCGCAAAGGTGGCGCGATATGGCTGCCAGGGTCCGTCCTCCTGTGGAAGATAAAGAAATGAATGACATGTTTGTTGGCACATTCACCGGGCTGTTTCATGATATGTTGTTTCATACGTCTCTGGCTAGTTTTTCAGACCTGATCTTGATGGGGGAAAAGATTGAGCGGAACATTAAGCAAGGAAAGTTCCAAGTTGACGAGTCAGCTGCATCTGGCAGTAATAGGAAAGCTTATGGTGGGCGCCGTCAGGGCGAAGCTAGCGCGGTATTTGGAGGCCGAGGCCGAGGCCGAGGCAGGGGAAGAAATCAATATCGTCAGCCGCAGCAAGTGTCGAGTGTTACTATTCCTTACCAACAGCAACCAATCCAGCAACAACAACCGGTTCAGCAGCAACCAATGCCACAGCAGCAGCAGCCTCAGCAAGGGGCACAGCAAGCTCAACGAAAATTCCAGGGTGGTAAGCCGAGAAGAGTGTTTGAGAAACCTCCCTCGACCTATGCGGATTTATTGCAGACATTGTTGGGATTGAATCTAGTAGAGAAAAGAACCTTGGCGCCGATAACGGGAACTCCCCCGTTCGGCTATGATGCAAATAGGCACTGCGAGTTTCATTCTGGGGCCCCGGGCCATGATATAGAAGGTTGCCATGCTTTTAAGCATGTCGTGCAGGATCTTTTGGATAACAAGTCTATCAACTTCGGAACGGCAGTTCCAAATATAGTCCAGAAACCCATGCCTAATCATGGGGCGAATGCCGTGCTGACTGAGGAATGTCTGAATCTGATTATGAATGTTGAGGATTTGAAGACGCCGCTGAGCGAAATAAAGAGCCGACTGTTGCAGGGAGGTGTTTACCCGGGTTGTAATGAGTACTGTTTAGATTGTTGGGCCCTGTCTGGGGGGTGTGAGGATCTGAAGAAAGGCATTCAGGCCTTAATTGATGATGGTATATTGCAGTTTGATAGAACAGCAACTGATGAGCCTGCAGGGGCAGTAGTGGATAATCGGAGTGATGTGGCCACAGTGACGATTCCTAGGAAGACGATCACTATTTCAGCACCAATTCAGCGACCACCGATTACAATAACTAAAGCCGGGCCAATCCCGTATGAGAACACGAAAGCGGTCCCATGGTCATATGGGCTAGGGGTGTATTGTGACGGGATTAAAATCGATGTTAACAAGCAGTCAGCGGAGGTTGTGGATAATGTTGTGGGCTCAGGAGGCATGACGAGAAGCGGCAGGATCTTTATATCTCCTGAAGTGGAAGCCGAAAGGCTAGCGAAAGGAAAAGGGAAAGCGGTTGAGAATGTTCCGGTACAAGTAAATGAAAAAGAAGCAGCGTCGAAGGACGTAGAGGAATTCATGCGCTTAATTCGGAAAAGTGATTATAAAATCGTGGAGCATCTGCAGCAAACGCCGTCCAAAATATCTATTCTGTCATTGCTGTTGTGTTCGGAAGCTCACCGAAACGCTTTGCTGAAAGTCCTGGACACTTCTTTTGTACCACAGGATGTCTCCGTGAACCAGCTAGAAGGAGTATTGGCACACGTGAATGCAGGCCACAGTCTGGGCTTTACTGATTTCGACTTGACTCCGAAAGGAAGGGATCATAATATGGCATTACACGTATCTGTTGAGTGCAGAGGGTCGACAATGTCGCACGTATTGGTTGACACCGGGTCGTCTTTGAATGTGCTGCCTAAGAAGGCTATGATGAAGCTGGATGTGCGAGGGATTTTGTGTACTCCCAGTGATTTAGTAGTCAGAGCGTTTGACGGCACGCGTAGAACAGTCTTCGGATCGATTACCTTGCCTCTGCAAGTGGGGCCGGAAGTGTTTGCAACGGAGTTTTATATCATGGATATACAGCCTGCGTACAGCTGCTTGCTGGGAAGACCTTGGATTCACGGGGCAGGGGCAGTCACGTCTACCCTGCATCAGAAGTTAAAGTATATGGTCGGAGACAGCGTGGTCACCGTGTGCGGAGAAGAAGACATCCTGGTCAGCCATTTATCATCGTTTAAATATGTGGAAGTCGACGGGGAGATCCATGAGACGCCATGCCAGGCATTCGAAGGTTTGCACATAAAGGACAAGAGCCCCAGGCCAAGCAAAGTGCCAGAGATAGCTGTTTCTTCGTATAAAGAAGCTCGAGCGCTAGTAGAAGCAGGAGAAGCCAAAGGCTGGGGAAAAGTATTGGACATTCCTGTGAAAATGGACCGGTTCGGACTGGGGTACCGACCGTCGTCATCAACTCCTTCTGTGGGGGCCC
This sequence comes from Lathyrus sativus, assembly GCA_963859935.3. Lineage (NCBI taxonomy): Eukaryota > Viridiplantae > Streptophyta > Magnoliopsida > Fabales > Fabaceae > Lathyrus > Lathyrus sativus. The sequence goes on along the minus strand of OZ012738.1, from coordinate 453,953,714 downwards.
CTCATTTCAGAAAGTCAATCACCATCTCTGCCAGTGGAGTATGCCATGAATCTGTCAATGCTGCTTCAGAGTCTGATGAAGGGGACAGCGACTGTGATATGGATGCCTGGATTCAGCCAAGCACGCCAGGACAAGGACTGTGCAACTGGTCTATTCAGGAGCTTGTTCCTGTGACTTTTAAACAGTAATGCCTTGCTTTATTAATTGTTGAATAATCTGATGTCTTGCCCGGGGCATCAGGATTTGCTTAGGGCTGTGTTGTTATAAACATTGCGCGTTAATCATTAAATAAATGGCGTTTTTTCATGTGCAAATACTGTAATCCCTGTCTTTCTTGTTTTGTACTTTTCAATAAAATGGCAATATGGTTATCCGCTTTATACGCATTTTGAAGCACTTAACCATTCCTTTTGCAGGATAACATTTTCAGATGACATCCTTGAGCCACCTATGACTCGTCCCGACTTCGAGCACCCGGTATTCCAGACCGAAGAAGAGGTTGTCGAAGATAGTGACGTTCCTGAAGAACTGTCTTGGTTAGTGAAGCAAGAGGAAAGAGCCATTCTGCCTCACGACGAGGTTATCGAGATTATCAATTTGGGGTCGGAAGGGGTCGAGAAAAATATTCGTATTGGAGCCGCACTGCAGAGTGATATCAAGCGAAAACTGGTTGAAATGCTCAGAGAGTATAGTGATGTATTCGCTTGGTCGTATCAAGATATGCCAGGGCTCGATACTGATATGGTTGTGCATCGTCTGCCACTGAAAGAAGACTGCCCGCCTGTCAAACAAAAGCTTCGCAGAACTCGACCAGATATGGCAATGAAGATCAAAGAAGAGGTTCAGAAACAGTGGGACGCTGGTTTCCTGGCTGTGACGAAGTATCCTTCATGGGTTGCTAACATCGTACCAGTGCCAAAGAAAGATGGCAAGGTTCGAATGTGTGTGGATTATAGAGATTTGAATAAAGCAAGCCCAAAAGACGATTTTCCACTTCCACACATTGACGTGTTAGTTGATAATACTGCTCAATACTCTGTATTCTCCTTCATGGATGGCTTTTCAGGCTATAATCAAATTAAAATGGCGCCAGAGGATATGGAGAAGACTACTTTCATAACGCCTTGGGGAACATTTTGTTACAAAGTGATGCCCTTTGGTTTGAAAAATGCTGGGGCAACATATCAGCGTGCGATGACGACTCTCTTTCATGACATGATGCATAAAGAGATCGAAGTTTATGTTGACGATATGATTGCTAAATCCCAGACAGAGGAAGAGCATCTGGTGAATCTGTTGAAGTTGTTTAAAAGGCTTAGGAAGTTCAGGCTGAGGCTGAACCCTAACAAATGCACCTTCGGGGTGAGATCGGGTAAACTGCTGGGGTTTATCGTAAGCGAAAGGGGAATAGAGGTCGATCCTGCTAAAATAAAAGCGATTCAAGAAATGCCGACGCCTAAAACAGAGAAAGAGGTGCGCGGGTTTTTAGGGAGATTGAACTACATTGCCCGGTTCATATCTCACCTAACGGCCACGTGTGAACCATTATTTAAGCTGTTGAAGAAAGATCAAGCTGTAACGTGGAACGAAAATTGTCAAAAGGCGTTCGACAAAATAAAGAAGTATCTGCAGGAACCTCCTATTTTGATACCCCCAGTAGCAGGGAGACCCTTGATAATGTATTTGACGGTTCTTGAGGGAAGCATGGGTTGTGTTCTCGGTCAACACGACGAGACGGGGAGAAAAGAGCATGCGATCTACTATCTGAGTAAGAAATTTACAGACTGTGAATCTCGATACTCAATGCTGGAGAAAACTTGTTGCGCGCTAGCCTGGGCCGCTAAGCGTTTGAGGCAGTACATGCTAAATCATACAACCATGCTCATCTCGAAGATGGATCCAATCAAGTATATATTCGAAAAGCAGGCGTTGTCAGGTAGAATTGCCCGATGGCAGATGGTCTTGACTGAATACGATATTCAATACGTCTCGCAAAAGGCGATAAAAGGGAGTGTGCTGTCTGAATATCTGGCGGAACAGCCTATTGAAGAGTACCAATCGATGAGATTTGATTTTCCTGACGAGGATATCATGTATCTCAAGATGAAGGATTGTGAAGAGCCGTTACCAGACGAAGGACCAGAGCCGGGGTCCCAATGGAAGATGATATTTGACGGAGCTGTGAATGCTTACGGTAGCGGAATAGGGGCAATTATCACTACGCCACACGGGTCGCACATCCCGTTTACTGCCCGATTGACCTTTGCCGTTACCAACAATGAGGCCGAATACGAAGCTTGTATAATGGGGCTTGAAGAAGCCATTGATTTGCGAATCAAACATCTAGACGTATACGGAGACTCAGCTCTGGTAGTGAATCAGATCAAAGGGGAATGGGAGACACGGCAGCCCAATTTGATACATTATATGAATTATGCAAGGAGATTGTTGCCTTTCTTCGACAAAGTTGAATTGCATCACGTACCGCGGGCAGAAAATCAAATGGCTGACGCCCTTGCCACTTTGTCTTCCATGTACAAAGTCAACTTCTGGAACGAAGCTCCCCAGATCACTATCTCTCGGTTGGACAGGCCAGCTTATGTATTTGCTCTTGATGAAGCATCTGATGACAAACCGTGGTATTTTGATATCCTTAATTTCCTGAAGAATAAAGAGTATCCGGCTGGGGCATCCAGTCAAGATCAGAAGACTCTCAGGAGATTAGCGGGTAATTTCTATTTGAACCCGGATGGCGTCTTGTACAGAAGAAACCACGATTTGGTGTTGTTGCGTTGTGTAGACGAAAAAGAGGCAAAGCTTCTCATGGAGGAAATTCACGAAGGTGCCTTTGGCACGCATGCTGGTGGGCATGCTATGACGAGAAAACTGCTGCGGGCAGGTTATTTTTGGCTGACGATGGAAACTGATTGTTTCAAGTTCGCAAGGAAGTGCCACAAGTGCCAAATATATGCTGACAAAATACATGTGCCTCCGAGTCCTCTGAATGTGATGTCATCTCCATGGCCATTCTCGATGTGGGGAATCGATATGATTGGGAAGATCGAGCCGACAGCTTCTAACGGGCATCGGTTCATACTAGTAGCAATCGATTATTTCACCAAGTGGGTGGAAGCGGCGTCTTACGCAAATGTAACGAAGCAAGTGGTGGCTAGGTTCATCAAGAGAGATATCATCTGCCGATATGGGATCCCCGAGCGGATAATCACGGATAATGGTTCTAATCTAAACAACAAAATGATGAAGGAGCTCTGTCAGAATTTCAAGATTGAACATCACAACTCCTCCCCTTACCGACCCAAGATGAATGGCGCTGTCGAAGCGGCCAATAAGAATATCAAGAAGATAGTCCAGAAAATGGTGGTGACTTATAAAGATTGGCATGAAATGCTACCTTTCGCTTTGCACGGTTATCGTACGACGGTACGCACATCAATCGGGGCAACTCCGTTCTCGTTGGTATACGGAATGGAAGCGGTATTACCATTAGAAGTTGAGATCCCTTCTCTGAGGGTATTGCGAGACGTTCAGCTGGACGAGGCAGAATGGGTAACGAATAGGTTGAACCAACTGAATTTGATGGATGAGAAGAGGCTAGCTTCTCTGGCATACGGTCGTTTGTATCAAAGACGAATGAAGAAAGCGTACGACAAGAAGATCATTCCGCGAAGCTTTCAGACGGGCGACCTTGTGCTGAAAAGGATTCTCCCGCCGCAAGCAGATCACAGGGGCAAGTGGACCCCCAATTACGAAGGGCCATACGTTGTCAGTAAGGTCTTTTCAGGAGGAGCTTTATTGTTGTCCACCATGGACGGGGAAGACTTTGCATCACCTGTGAATTCGGACGCAGTAAAAAAATACTTTGCTTAAAATAGACCCGCTGGACAAAAAAAAAAAAGAGTCCAGGCAAAAATGGGGCATCCTGGCGAACCAAAAACAGAATGAAAAGGTTCGGGCAAAAGTTAGGGATAAAATTGAAAAAATGTACACCCGCGAAGTTGAAAACCTACACTGGGCGGCTTCGGCAAAAAGGGGTATCCCGGTGAACTGAAAACCCGTAAAGGGCGGTTCACGCAAAAGTTAGGGATGTGAAAAGCAAATGACTGCGGTCCGAACTTGATATTTCAATGAGTATCAATGCGGGAGAATACAGTTGAGGAGTCAGTTATCGGATACAACCTCTTCCGAAGTAGGGATACCGGGAAAGCATTAGAGTCGGACGAATCATGGGAGGATCAGTTCGTGGTGTTCATCTGCATCCAGTTGCCGACATGTGTACAAAATTTAATTTGTCAATATTTATGCTTCTTGTGCGTACTTATGTACTTGCTTTGCGTAGCTTCCTCATTTCAGGAGTTGCATCCCGTGTACAAAAAAACTCCGCCCATTCAGGGGCCCAATCAATGAAAATGTGTTATTCAGTACTTGATGCCTGTTCTTTACGGTTTTGCGCATGATAAAACGCCTAAGTTTGATGAAACTAGCGTGAGTATAACATCATTGGCCCTTGCCAACAATTGCTAAAGCTTTGAATTGACTGAGTGTAACGTCACTAACCTGAATTGATTTGATTGCATAGGCTTGTCGTGTCTTGTTTGTGTTGTTGCAGGTTTCATGATCCTACGAGGAAGAGGGTCAAAAGATTGTGATAACGGAAGACTCGATCTTCACGCAGGTCATGCATGTTCTTCCTGAAGAAGGATCGAATTCCCCAGCTAGCCGTAGCTTATCCAAAGGACGTGCTCCAGAGAAGTTACTCGTCCTCAGCAGAGTTTGGGGATTCCGAGATCGTAAGGCGGTATTCAGACAGGTTCATCTCCCCCCGCAGGGTCAGGCACTCTCCCCCAGTGGAGTCAGTTAATTTTCCCTTAGAGAATCATCCCCTCTCCAGCGGAATTCTCTTTGCAAGTGTTTTCATTCCTTCTAGTGGAATTCGAAGATCAAGACTCTCCCAGGCAGAGTCGATGGCGGTTCCTGTCATTTATTCTGTCAGAGATACTGGTGGTATCGGTTCACGTTCCAGCAGAAGGTCTGAGCATACTGTGCACATCTGTTATTCTCCAGCAGAGTTATATTCCCCAGCAGGATGCTACTTCAACAAGGTGTTTGGTTTAAGTTCCTAATTTCCCAGCTGAGTCGACTTCACCCTTCCAGCATTTATTTTGCTGGAATAATTCTGTAGCATCTGGCTATCCCCGGCAAGTTGGCATTATTCTTCAGCATTTGTTTTGCTGAAGCAGTTTCTGTACTTTAGCAGCAGGTGGGGAGAGCACTTGCTCAAATGAACTACCAAACACTCAAGATCTCGGCAGGAGATATTCAATGATAATGTCAGCTTTGGCATTATTCCCCACAGAGTTATCCTGATAAAACTCTCTTTGTCTCCAGCAGAGTCGTTTATGCAAATGTCTCTTATTTTCCCCAGCCAGAGTGGCCAGGATAAGTGTCTTCTTATCCCCAAGCAGAGTTTGTTTGTCATCAACGGGTTGCATGAATCAGAATTTCAGAGGCCACCGCCGGTTATCATAGCAGGCGTCCGATAGTTGGTTTTCAGACATCCCCAGTAGAGTTCATCTCGAAGTCGCTGTCACGTCAGTGCTAAGAAGTTTGTGGGTGAGGATCATTGAAGAACCAAGTCCTAACGTGGACGATTTATTCCTATATTGACGGGACTTCTTCAGAAGTGGGCGTCCTGGCGTGGACAGGTTCGATTTCTCAGAGCTGTCGGAAGGTGGAGTCCTGACGTGGACATTTCCTCAGGTTGACGATACGCGCTAGTCCTAACGTGGACAGATTTGATTTCTCGGTATTGATCGAATGTGAAATCCTCACGTGGACAAGTTTGTAATTCTTTGTGATGACAAGATACAAGAGTCCTGACGTGGACAAATTTATCCTTCTTCGTGTTGTGGGCAAAGTGTAAGTCCTGACGCGGGTATTTCCCCAACGAGTCGAGGACGCGTGAGTCCTTACGTGGACAAATCTTATTTCCTCAGCGAGTCGAAGACGCCTGAGTCCTAATGTGGACGAGTCAAGACGAGATCAGTGTCCTGACGTGGACAAATCAAAGAAATTATTATTCCTTACGTGGAAAGAAAAGAGTCCTAATGTAGAAAGGTTGTAGTCCTTACGTGGACAGATTAAGATCGTGGAAATGACAGCATTCCTGACGTGGAAAGAGTGAAGTCCTTACGTGGACAGGTTAAGATGACATTCCTTACGTGGAAAAATGAGTCCTGACGCGGACAAATCACGAAGAAGTTGGTATTCTTTACGTGGAAAGATCAGAGTCCTGACGTGGACATGTCAAGAGCATTCCTTACGTGGAAGGAAAAAGGGTTTCCTTACGTGGAAAGCCGAGTTTATTCCTTACGTGGAAAATAGATTGATTCCTAACGTGGAAAGAAATGGTTTATTCCTGACGTGGAAGAGTTTAGTCCTGACGCGGACGGATTCAAAAGAAGATTTATTCCTTACGTGGAAAAATTGGGGTCCTTACGTGGACAGAGGCAAGGAAAGTTGAGTCCTGACGTGGACAGGTTCAGAAGAGTTGTTTTCCTTACGTGGAAAAAGAGCAGTCCTGACGCGGACATGTCATGAGGTATTGGAATCCTTACGTGGACAGATCGATATAGTTTTCCTGACGCAGAAAGAAGATTGTTTCCTAACGTGGAAAGATGAAAGGGTTAGTCCTGACGTGGACAGATACAGAAGATGATTCCTAACGTGGACAGGTTACTCCTAACGTGGAAGAGTATTGTTCCTAACGTGGATGATTCAGTTTATGGAAATGCAGACGAGGTATCCCCAGCGGAGTTGCTGAGATTTTTCTGGGTTAACAGTAAGTGGAGTCCTAACGTGGACAAGTTTTAGTTGAGATTTCTTCGTGTTGATGACAGACAGAGTCCTAACGTGGACAAGCAAGCAAGTTGTGATGACAGAATCCTCTTCAGAACGATGAAGACAATCCCCAACACGGTCGCGCGAGATCAGTGGGTTACTATAACAGTCAGATTCAGCTGACGAATGTCATTCCTCAAGCAGGAGCTCAGTTTATTTCTGCGGTTGGCAAATTTCTGGTTTCACTAGTATTCAACCGTCTCGTACCGCGAATGTCTGAAGGCTCCGGGCTCTTCATCCAATCGGGTCCAAGTCGCTTGAATAGGGGCAGCTGTTGCACCCTAAAATTTTCCCAACCTTATTTATTTGGTTCATGTTTTAATATCATTAGCATTTGCATATAGAGTCATGTACATAGACTAACCATCTGCATAGCATAAGCATAGCAAGTCATTCAACAGGGGACTAATCATTATTTTCATCTCTAGAGGCCTAGCAAGAGGTTAATATCCCAATTCAATCATATTCAAGTCATCAGGAAAGAATTTGAAAGCAAAGAGTTCAGCAGATCAAGCCTTGAGTCCATTTCCTAGCTGAGGATATCTGAGGATCAACCAGAGGGTTATGAGCTGTGGATTGAAGGTATGGAGAGCATCTAGACATCTTGAGAGACTTAGAAAGTCATTTGGAGAAGAAAACAAGTCATTGGGGAGAGCACAAGAGCTATAGTTGAAGACAGTCAACTAGGGTTTCATCTGGGTCAACCCTAGGTCAACCCTAGGTCAATTGACTGACTTTAGAGGGCATTCAAGTCTATTGGAGAGGTGTGGGGTTCATCATTGGACATATAAAGAAGGATATGGAGATATGCCAAGGAGAATTCAAGAGAAATCAAGGAGAAGAGGAGTTACTAAATTAGGGTTTCTCTGTAAAATCCCCTAGTTTAGGTCAAATTTCCAAGCAAGATAAGTCAAAATGCTAGCTTCAAATGGCTTCTTGGCCAACTTGAAACTTGTAGAGGATCTCAAGACCTTTAATTTGAGTGGTGGAAGACCTCAAGGAGATTTATAGAACTCAAGTTATGGTCCTTGCAAGTTACAGGTCATTTGGGGTATCTGAATTTTTGTCTGTGAAAGTGACTTGACTTCCAAGATAGTTTTGCCCCTCAAGGAGATTTCAAATGAATTCTTGGTCAACATAAGAATTGTTCCTCATTGTCTTAGCTTTCTAGAATGGTATGGCATGCCTTCATATGATGTGGAGAACTCAACTTATGGTCTTGGCAAGCAAAGGGTATTTTGGGCATTTGTGAATTACAGGTCATTTTAACCTATACCCAAAACTCATACAAGGAGGCCTCAAATGGAAAAACTTACAACATCAAACTTGCTCCAAATGGGATTTTAAGTCTAGAAAGAAGGTCACAAATTATTGGAGAAGCTCATAGCTTGGATTTGCATAATTGGTCAAAATATGAACTAAAAAGGCTTATAAAGTGAATAATTTCAAATTGAAAAATGGTTTGGGAGATTTACAAGTCCAAATGGAGACTTCCAATATATGATTTTGAATGGAAAAACAATTCTAAGAACAATGGTTCAAACACTTTTTTGAGTTTAGAAGGAAAAAATGAAGTTATCCATGGTTGCTTGCCTTTTAAGAAACATAATCAAAATGAGCCAAAGTTGGAAAACAAGGGAATGTGCAAGATGGATCTAGAATGTACCATTGGGGTCTATATATTCATGAAAGGAGAATTTGGCAAGGGTTGGCCTCATTTGCACCAAGAATTCCCCAAATTTCTCATACTTTTTTCATTGAAGTTTTCATTCCAATTCACCAAAATCTTCATCAATCTTCATCAAAATCAATTCAATTTTACTCCATCATCATCATAGATCATAATTGAAGCAAGGTTTTGGTGATTCTCATCCAGTTTCGAGTGCTTTTTTCATCAACATCAAAATCACAAGTTCAAGTGAATAGCATAATTCAAGCAAGGAATCTCCAGAATTTTGCATACAGAATTGAGTACTAAGGTTGTGGATCAAGATCCAAGTCTCAAAAGCCTCAAATCATCAATCTCCATAGCTGTTTGCAAGGTTTCACATTAGGTAAGTTTTCATTCGATTAGCTTGATTCAGTTAGTTTAACATGATTTTATTAGTTTAGACTTGATCTAGGTGGTTAGGAGATTAAGTTAGATGAATTTGGAAAGGATTGGTGATGGTTGGTGACAGGTGCAACAATCTGTTTGGATCAATATCTCTTAGGTTAAGCCATTAGAATTGTAGCTGGATAGCGCATGTTGATCTCCATTAGGCATAGACTAGTTTATGTTAAGTTTGATTGAGGATTGTGGTGATGTATCTCAGTGCATATTCATGATGACCAGTTTTTACCTCGATCGGGTTGATAGATTCTTTGAGTTTCAGACTGAGCTAGTGTTATAGGATTGTAGAGGGGAAGATCCTGAGCAACTTTCATGTTTATGGCATGTTGATTCGTGGCTTGGAGATGGAGAACAGAGGGGAGGAAAATAGCTCGTGCATGAGCTCGCATGGAGTAAACCCTAAGTTGCAGGTCAATTGGGGAAGAAATAATCGTGACCGTGTATTTTGAGTAGGACTTTTGACTTAGGGTAAGATCCAATGGCCTACATTTAATCTGATTTGTGGAGGGAAGAGTGACCTGGCCAAAACGCGCCGTTTCATTAATTGAAACGGGCGGGCCTGAGTTAAATCGTGCTAATCCCACCCCCGTGTTAGGCCCAAAACCAATTTCAACGTGATTCTGTTACTTCCCTCACCCCCTAGCGCGTTTCTATTATTTCTTTGGATTCTGATTGTTGCTGGGCCTTGGCAATTCGCTACCAGCACCCCCCTATCTGAGGGCCCATTCTGTTTATAACTGGGGCGAGCTTCTTTTAACACCCCTCCTTCATTTTAATTCCAATTTTATTTTCTTAATTCATTTTAATTTTTCATCCACTTTGAAAATTCATAACTAATTCATAAAAAATACATTTTAATCCATTCTTTTTACAATATTTTCATTAAAATGTCTAGAATATTATAGGAAAATAAAATTTCATTTTTAGTTTTATTTCCTATTTTTTCCATATTTTCTAAATAAATGTCATATTAAATAGTTTCATTTCATACATCATTTTTATGATTTTTGTTCTCTCACATGCTTTAATATTTTTTAGTCATTCTTTTTATATTGTTTAGATGAGATATTAAACTTGTAGAAATATTTTAGTTCCCATTTTTAGGAGTTAATTTTAGGTGATTAATAAATGCTTGAACATCATGAACAAAACTAGGGTTTTAGGTAACAACTTAAGAAGTTTGATTTCATTTCCTTTAGGACTTAGGGTTTGAATAGATTAGTTATGGGACTATAGGGGCTATGGGTAGTTATTAGATCCCCTTAGAGAACAGTTAGGATTCCCCTACTGCTATTATTACTGTCTGTATATCTGATTGACTGGTGTGGTGTGCCCTCTGGGGACTGTTGCTTGTTTGTTTGGGTATTGGGTTTGTCTGGGGCCCTGGGGAAGCTGAAGATTTGTGAAGATGAAGACTATGGGAGATTCAAAGATTGAAGATCAACTGTCAGAGTTGAGGAGGAGATTCTTGCTAGCAGCTGCTGAGGAGACTAGGGTTTAGGAGCTAGGCAGAGCTCTAGATTAGAAAGTTGTTTCTCAAACATGGATTGCCTTGTCTGCATCCATTCTTCTCTGTGATTCAGAGTCTCTCTAAGGCACTCACCCCCTTCCCTTGGAAGGCTTGGTGATAGTGTCTGTGAGATAGAACTCTTGAGAGAAAATGTCTCTTGTGTTAGAAGCAGTCTGTTCACCACCTTTGGTAGTCAACTGATTGCTTAACACCCAATTCACTCTTGTGACTGATCCCTCAGCTTGGAGGATGAGATTTGAAGAAAAGCCATTGCAGATAGAAGACTGATGATCAAAGCCCTTGCCTGAAGGTCATGAAGATGGAGATTGATGCTTGTTGAAGCCTGTAGCTGATTGGAGATTGCTTAAAGCCAGATGCTGAGCTGCTGATGCTGTTTTTTTTGCTGTATTTCATTTCTTGATGTATTGATTGGTTTTCTGAGTTGTATTGTTTGCTGTTTACCCTGCTGGGTTGAAAGTGAAGCCTGTTCACTTTTGCCTATTGTTTTCTAGGTTCGAGGTTGAGTGGGACTCCCTTGCCTCGCTTGTATTGCTGCATCCATGCATTTTACGGCTTTACTGTATATATCTGATATTGTTTCTGTTTCTGCCTATCCCTTAGGATCTCTGTTTCTCTCTGTGCAAGAGAGGAGCATGATAGACACTAGGTCTTAACCCATGCATGATAACATTAGGTTAGTTTGTTTCCCTTCGCAACCGTAGGTTAGAGTTCTGTCTCTTCTTTCTCAAAACAAACAGAAAAACACATAAAGATTTCAAACACAATAAAAGACATTTCTTCCGTAAAAGAATGTGAACTCATCAAAACGTCATTTTTGTCCGCTTGGACTGTTAATCAGAAAAACCTTTTTCAGAAGGAATAAAATCATCCAAGACAGACCTGTGTCGTACGTGGCCCGAACTACGTTTGCTCTGATCTTTCATGCCGTGTGAAAGTACGTAGGCATAGGATGCGATATCCTAGCGAGCAACCTTCCCTCCTTTCCCGTAGGTAGGCGAACTACGTTGACTCTGATTTCTCGTTCCAGGCGAGAATACGTAGGCATAAAGTGCGATACTTTGCCGAGTCATTTTTATTGTCATTTTATTTTCTTTTTCACCCTTGACCTATAGTTTAGATAGAATAACAACCCATACCCGAAAACAAGCGTGGATCCCATCGAGTACGATGGACGTGAGGGGTGCTAATACCTTCCCCTTGCGTAACCGACTCCCGAACCCAGGTTTTGGTTGCGATGACCATACCTTTCCCGTGTTGTGCGAGGTTTACTCTGAGCGTTTCCTTTCCCTCCCGTGGGATAAATAACGCACGGTGGCGACTCTTCTGTTCAGCCGGCGCCGATTTTCGCAGTAGCGACACATGAGAGAGAAATAAAATCAACAAATTCAGAACCACATTATTTCATTATTAAAAGTGCACTAAAAGAGAAAATATGAAATAAATGGAAAATGCATGGAAAATTAAAATAAAAAGCATGATAAAATCCTAAACCTCTCAATCTATAATCACAAATTTTTCCAGAATTTACTTATGATATTCACTATTTTTATGAATTAAACAAACAAGTTATTAAAACAAAAAAAGTAAAGAAAAGAAATTAAAAACAAATAACTTGGAGGGGTGCAACTGGCAGGAAAAAAAAGGCTCATCCGCCTGGGCCCAAGAATGGGGGGCGAGAATAGAACATTGGCGCTGGGCCCATTTGATTATTAATTCAGCAAATCCTCACTCAAGGAAGCAACTTCCAAGGGGTGTAAAAAGTAAGGATTCTACGTGCATCTGCGCTTGGGCCTGCTAGGGGGAGGCGTGAATAGCACAAGCCCAGCGTCAATTACCAATTCAACTCAGTTTTCCAATTAAATGAAAAGAAGCCACGCAAGGATCTAACTCACGCACTCTAGGTACACACAGCGCGCTGAAAAGCTTGTAACATCACTAATTGGAACGACGTCGTATGAGGGAGGGGGTCATGTGGCGCGCTCATTGCCGTCGGATACGAGGACCTAGTCTTCTCTCTTCTCACGCGTGAACGATAGAGATTTCATCTTCTCCCTTTCAAATTTCCTGCAAGTAACAACCCGCGCACAGACCAAGCTGTCGACGGTAGTTTTCGGGCCACCCTCAACCAAACCCCATGATTTTTGAATGAAACTTGATGGAAATTTCATGAGGATTACATCTATCCTAATTAAATGAGCTAAAACTCCAAGACTAAAGAAATCTAGGTCCAAACCGAAAATGGATCCACACTTAATTTGTCACTAATCCTCAAATTTTCTGCCCAGAAATCATCTATATCCTAATTGCAACCTAACCACATGAATCTAAGGTGATAAAAATGCATAAATTGAGTGCAATTTCAAGAAATGGAAACCTGGTTTTAAGCTTCGATTGTGGTGGTTTCAGACCTTAATTCTCCTCCAACAAGTGCAGAAAGCTTCAACGATTGATGATGAATGATTCTTGATCACCAATTCTTGATGAAACCCTCTGATTCTTCAAAACCGAAAACTCACTTTCAAGCTTTTTCTCCAACTTGCTCCAATGGCTTCCCAACTGAATTTTACACTAGAACCTTCTCAGAATCAACCAAAGCCCATTTTGAGATTTTCCATTTTCACTTCCTTCCAAAATTTCAAAGATGGTGATACACCTTTTTGCCTTGCTCTCTCCTCACATCTAGTCGAATTCATTTACTTAACAATTAGGGAGTGCAATGGAATAGTTTTCCCTCCTTGATTCCAATCAAAGGGATGCATTTGGTATGTTGCTTCATAATGAAGTACGACTCCATATGGCCATGTGATGAGCTCCAATTCAAAAATTTGATAATTCCAAAGTCTTTAAAATGTCAATTCCAATCAAAATGATCTCAAATTTGGCCTGAAAACATATTATTTCCAATTGTTTTGAATTTTTACACTTTAATCCATTAAAATGGTCTTTTTGGGAATTTTCTTCAACCAATGCTTGATACAATCCATATCCATGGACTCTTGATACTTGGCTAAGCTAAAAACATCATTTTGAGCAACTTTCATGTTGAACAAAAATCCATTTGAAGCTTGCAAGATAGTGAAATTGACCTAAGATGCCAAATGAACCATAGTCCTACTTTCCCAAAATACCCCTGACTTGTAAACCTCATAACTTGAGTTATACAAATCATATGGAAGACTTATAATACAATTTGGAAAGATAAGATCAAGACCTACAACTTTGATGTTGGCCAAAAGTTCAAGAGAAACACCCTTCTAGGTCAAACGTTCCTTGAAAGTTGATGAACTTTCACAGACAAATTTCACATTCCCCAGATGCCTGTAACTTGTCTGGACCATAACTTGAGTTCTATAAATCCAATTTAGGACTTCTAGTACTAAAATTAAAGCTAAGAGCATGCTCTACAAGTTTCATGTTGGCAAAAAGTGGAGATGAAACTGGTATATTGAGATAAGTGGTCTTGAAGTTAGGCACTAAATAGGGGATTTTACCCTGAGAACCCTAATTTAGCAACTCCTCACACCTTGAATTCTTGATTAATTGATCTTGAAATATTATCTCATGTGTCTCAACACAACTATCCATGATTAGAGAGATCTAGAATTGAGCTTTTATCCTCTTCAATTGCCCAATTGACTTGGAATTACTCAGATGAAAACTCCACTTACAACACCCTCAACTGTAACTTTCCACACCTGGCATAATGACTTGATTGAGCTCCAACATGACCTTCAAGGTACTTCAATGAGCTCTACTCACACTCTCCCCTTGATCAAGGCCTTACAATCCACTGTTGATCTTCAACTGGTCCTCAAAGTAGGAGACTAACCCCATACAATCAAATGAACTCCTTAAGAACCCAACCCCCTTCCTGATGATTATAGTGACTTCTCAAACTTGCATAAGTCCTCTAGATAGGCTTCTCTGGATATAAACACCACTTGATCCCCTGCATTGGTGAACAATGCTATGATATGCAAATGCTATGATGATGATATGCTAATGCTATGAAACATAAACCAAGTGAGAAAAGGTTAGGCAAATTTTGGGGTGCAACAGCTGCCCCTATTCAAGCGGCTTGGACCCGACTGGGTGAAAATCGAACGGCTTTCAAACAATCGAGGTAGAAGACGGTTGAATACCAAAGAACCCGGAAATTTGCCAACCACAGAAATAAACTTCCAAACTGCTTGGGAACACTACATCCAAACAATTGAATCTGGTTGTCACAGCAACAGCTGATCAATCATCCGATAAAGAACCTGATTTCAATATCAAACACCTGCGTGACGCTACAGATGTCGAGTCAATGACAAATGCAACGATAAGCGGGCACTACATAAATCATGACATCAATATCCTTGATCCTCAGTTTCCACAGAAACAGGCATACGGTACATAAAATCAAATCTCGTCAATGTCTCTGACCTTCCATTTCCTAGGAAATGGGCAAACGCTAAATAAAGCGAGAAATGTCAACATCCCTGACCTTCCAATTCCCGAGAAGTGGGCAGAGCACTAAATAAAAGCGCGAATTGTCGAACCGTCACTTCGACCGTTGAACCATCACGTCAACCAAAGCATGAACTATCAAACCATCACGTCGACCGTTGAATCATCACGTCAACCGTCCATTTACAAGGAAACGAGCATACGCTAAATAAAAGCGAGAGCTGTCGAACCATCACGTCGACCGTTGAACCATCACGTCAACCTTTCGTTCACAAGGAAATGAGCATACGCTAGACAAAAGCGAGTGTTGTCCAACCATCACGTCGACCGTTAAACCATCACGTCAACCTTCCATTTACAAGGAAACGAGCATACGCTAAATAAAAGCGAGAGCTGTCGAACCATCACGTTGACCGTTGAACCATCACGTCAACCTTTCGTTCACAAGGAAACGAGCATACGCTAAATAAAAGCGAGTGTTGTCGAACCATCACGTCGACCGTTGAACCATCACGTCAGCCTTTTGTTTATAAGGAAACAAGCATACGCTAAATAAAAGCGAGAGCTGTCGAACCATCAGGTCGACCGTTGGACCATCACGTCAACCTTTCGTTTACAAGGAAACGAGCATACACTAAATAAAAGCGAGAGCTGTCGAACCGTCACGTCGACCGTTGAACCATCACGTCAACCTTCCATTTACAAGGAAACGAGCATACGCTAAATAAAAGAGAGAGCTGTCGAACCATCACGTCGACCGTTGAACCATGACGTCAACCTTTCGTTCACAAGGAAACGAGCATACGCTAAATAAAGGCGAGAGCTGTCGAACCATCAGGTCGACCGTTGGACCATTACGTCAACCTTTCGTTTACAAGGAAACGAGCATACACTAAATAAAAGCGAGAGCTGTCGAACCATCACGTCGACCGTTGAACCATCACGTCAACCTTCTATTTACAAAGAAGCGAGCATATGCTAAATAAAAGCGAGAGCTGTCGAACAATCAAGTCGACCGTTGAACCATCACGTCAACCTTTCGTTTACAAGGAAACGAGCATACTCTAAATAAAAGTGAGAGTTGTTGAACCATCACGTCGACCGTTGAACCATCATGTCAACCTTTCGTTCACAAGGAAACGAGCATACGCTAAATAAAAGCGAGTGTTGTCGAACCATCACGTCAACCTTCCATTTACAAGGAAACGAGCATACGCTAAATAAAAGCGAGAGCTGTCGAACAATCACGTCGACCGTAGAACCATCACGTCAACCTTTCGTTCACAAGGAAATGAGCATACGCTAAATAAAAGCGAGTGTTGTCGAACCAACACATCGACCGTTGAACCATCACGTCAATCGTCCATTTACAAGGAAACGAGCATACGCTAAATAAAATCTAGAGCTGTCGAACCGTCACGTCGACCGTTGAACCATCACGTCGACCTTTCGTTCACAAGGAAACGACCATACGCTAAATGAAAGCGAGTGCTGTCGAACCATCACGTCGACCGTTGAACCATCACGTCAACCTTTCGTTTATAAGGAAACGAGCATACGCTAAATAAAAGCGAGAGGTGTCGAACCATCACGTCGACCGTTGAACCATCACGTCAACCTTTCGTTTACAAGGAAACGAGCATACACTAAATAAAAGCGAGAGCTGTCGAACCATCACGTTGACCGTTGAACCATCACGTCAACCTTCTATTTACAAGGAAACGAGCATATGCTAAATAAAAGCGAGAGCTGTCGAACCATCAAGTCGACCGTTGAACCATCACGTCAACCTTTCGTTTACAAGGAAACGAGCATACTCTAAATAAAAGTGAGAGCTGTCGAACCATCACGTCGACCGTTGAACCATCATGTCAACCTTTCATTCACAAGGAAACGAGCATACGCTAAATAAAAGCAAGTGTTATCGAACCATCACGTAAACCTTCCATTTACAAGGAAATGAGCATATACTAAATAAAAGCGAGAGCTGTCGAACCATCACGTCGACCGTTGAACCATCACGTCAACCTTTCATTCACAAGGAAACGAGCATACGCTAAATAAAAGCGAGTGTTGTCGAACCATCACGTCGACCGTTGAACCATCACGTCAACCTTTCGTTTACAAGGAAACGAGCATACGCTAAATAAAAGCGAGAGCTGTCGAACCATCACGTTGACCGTTGAACCATCACGTCAACCTTTCGTTTACAAGGAAACGATCATACGCTAAATAAAAGCGAGAGCTGTCGAACCATCACGTCGACCGTTGAACCATCACGTCAACCTTCCATTTCCGAAGAAGTGGGAAAAACACTAAATAAAAGTGAAAATTGGACATCCGAAGACTTGAACATACAACTCTGCGGGGAAATTCTGACGCCAGCCTTCAAACACCTATTTCGACAACAGGTAACAAATTCAAGATTTTCAAAACTGATGTACAGCAGTCTGAAGAATACTTCGCTGGGGAAGACGAGAAACTTAACCAGGCAACTCTGATGGGGAAAAACTCTACTGGGGAAGTCACGAGTAACAGCTCCGAAAGTTTAAACCACGAAATCTTTTAATGCTGCCGTAACAGCAATCCGAGAAGAACTCCGCTGGGGAGAGAAGAGAAACTTAACCAAGTAACTCTTCTAGGGGAGCATATGACAGGGTGAACACTATCATCGCATATCCTGCGCCACAAATCTGAATATCTGGACACCTTCCTGAACAATAATTTCAATTACCTGCAGGGAAGAACACCTGAAAACAAAGAGGTAAACAACCTGGCTTATGTTTTAAGATGCATATGTTTGACAATGGCGTAATGCTCCATACAGCATGGAAATGCTACGCATTTGAGTAGATGCAATAATGATGATATATGCAAATGCAAAGAGGTGCTCCAGCAAAATAAATGTTGAAGACAAGACCAAATCCGCTGGGGATAACCGGGTATCACAAACATATTCCAGCGAAATCAATGTTGGAAGGGTGAAACCAACTCTGTAGGGGATAACCATCCTGCTGGGGAATGGCTCACAAGCTCGAAATTACGAACTCTGCTGAGGATGATCATCCTATCGGAGGAAAAACAACCTGCTGGAGAACAGAAAAGACGGTCCTGTATGGGGATGATCCTTTCAAACCACTGATCACCTGATCATGCTCTATGGGGATTAACCATCCTGCTGGGGATACTCAACTGGGAATCAATTTTTGTACTCTGATTGTACTCTGTGAGGACTCTCTCTGGGGAGTAAATGTGCTCCTAACCAACCACCAGGAATGCACACTACTGGGTATATCAATCTCGACCCTCTGGGGATGACTTTATCCTACCGATTAAGCCAATCTTGAATTGTTGAGGATACTCTGGTCCTGCTCGGATTCAATCCCAACTCTTCTGGGGATAAAAACTTCAACCTCCATCTGCCGGGGAGGAAAAGCAAATTCCGTCTGCTAGGGAGGAATAAGTTTCACATAGAGCCTGCTCCTGTGTTAAAGGACTCTGGCTGGGGAACATGATCCCTTGGATATCTGCTGCAAGGGTGACGACCTGCCCCAGTCCAAACATTTCAACTTGAAAAGGCAAACTTGCCACAAACCGACTTCGAGATGGCTTGCCTCTGAACCTGTGACAACTTCTGATAAACTCCGATAAAACAGAGAGGAACATTTCCTTCGCTTCTGCTTTTGCCCCCCTGCTCATGGGATCTTCGTAAAATCTTCCCTTAAAAGGGCCCTGCAATCTCCGTACCCTAATGGTTAGATATGGACTGCTTCTGCGTTTTGAACCTCGAAAAGATGTTCCAACGAATAACGTTTGTGCTCTCAGGGTGACTTGCCCCGGTCTTGCCATGACTTTGCCCCTGATTGACTGATTCGTGGAGCAGTACTCCTAGCTGCGAGAGATTTGCTGAATCTCGACCTGATTTCCCCAGATTAACCATTCTTGGACGGCTGCTCTCACTGGGGGTTATTTGATATAGCTGGCCACAACTTGACGGAGTATTCATGCATTTTACATTCTATCCCGATCAAACTTTCCACTGCGGAAATTTTCCTGCTGTCAAGCGCTTGCTTGCGAGTAAAACAAATTGTTCTGCATAAACGATATTAAATGCAAAGCATATGACAGTTTTCAAAATCTAAGCCTGTTCACTGGAAAAATTTATGACATATAACAAACGAATCAATTATCAAAATGTCAAAATTAATACAACGCTGCAAGAGGAATCCGTTTCTTAGGAGTCAGTTTCGATGCGATCTTTACCGAAGTATGCTCTCGAACTAAACCTGTTTCAATTAGGACTTTTTCAGGTTGTAACGTGGTCAGGTTCACGGTTAACAAGAAAGGATATAAGGCTCAAAATTCTTTTTAACCCACCCATTCTCCTTGATGTTCTCCGATCCTATGTTCAGCTAATTCGACCTTAGCGCTCACCTTTCAAAGGTTGTATAGGAGTGATAGTTCAGGACATCACACATTCTTCAGAGTGACAGTCATTCACTTTTCTGGAGTCACACGACTTGTGTTTTCGAGGATTTTTCTTTTGCACTCCTTTTGCTTTTCGATTCTTCTCGTTTTCCCCTAACTTTTGCCTGGACTAATTCCTCTGAATTTTCGATTTTAAAGTCCAGCGGGATACCCTCATTTTTGCCTAAGTCACTTGTTTTCAGGATTCGACTTAGCGGGTTTTTTCTTTCTTTTCTCTTTCTCTTTTTCGAACAAGTCGTGTGACACTGGTTGTCTGACTCGTTGGGGAATAATGTGACTATTTCACTCTTGACATTTAACCATTGTGGTTTTTTAGCACGACCTCTAGAGGTGTGATTGATCCTCGAACGGACACTCCTTTTGTAATTTGAACGCTTGGTCAAATTAACTGACATATACCCTGCCCCGGGTTAATATTGAGGGTTCTTTTCGTTTTCTGAAAGAAACTCCTACTACTCGGCTCAAAGGGGTTAACAAGGGATTATCTTCCTTATATCTCCGGTGTTTAGGGATTTGAAACAATGCCTGTACATCATCAGCAGGTTTTATTCAAAAGCATACAATCGGAAGCTCTGCGTCTTTCGATTTTCGTCATCCTCCCCGGATTCCACTTAAACAAGCGTTAGAAATAAATGAAAGCAATAGAGTGAACACGAATGGATTAATTCAAAACATGCATATTTATTTCATTATCAATATCAATTGACAAAACAACAAGTTTTACAAGCGAAAATTTGCAATTCTAACAGGAAAGAAACTACAAATGTAAAGAAATGGCATGATAAAATAAGCAGATTTCCAGGTTCTAGGAACTGGGCTTTCACACTTGACTCATTGGCAACTCATCCGCTTCCAGCTTATCCTTGGTTTGGCAGAGGAGTCTGTACCGTATTGGGAATATCATCGGAGAAGTCGATTTCCTTGCTATCGATCAAGTCTTGCACCTTGTGCTTGAACGCATGACAATTCTCAATGCTATGCCCGAATGCCCCAGAGTGGAAGTCGCAACGGGCATTTGCATCATACCCAAAAGGAAGCGTTCCCTTCGGCGGAATTAACGTCCTTTTCTCAATAAGCTGCAGTTGTAGTAAAGTTCGAAAAAGCTGAGCATACGACATTGGGGGCACCTCAACTACTCTTTTCACGACCCTATCCTTGTCCTGAATTCTTCGCTGAGCAGGATGCTACTGTTTCTACTGCTGCTGCGGCTGTTGTTGTTGTTGAGGACAATATGACCGCTGACTCCCGGGGAGAGATAATGTCTGATGCATGGACCCTAGGGGTTGTTGACTCTGAATGGTCAAGACATCTGGAGATTGAGCCTGAGATACCAAGGACTCCTTTTGTTCAGGTGCTTTCATCCTCAAGCTTGGTCTGGGCACAGGCAACAACTGAGGACAAGGGGATTCTGATACCATTGATTGCAGGATATATTCCTGGCCTACTGCAGCTTTGGGAACGCCCATCATCTTGGAAACAGCTGGAATAGGACCATTAGGCACCGTTGCGCCGCTCGGCGTAAATTCAATAGCTTTTGAGTCAATCAGATCTTAAACCTTGTGCTTAAAAGCATGACAGTTCTCAATGCTATGCCCCAGTGCCCCAGAGTGGAAGTCGCAACGGGCATTCATATCAAAACCTGATGGTATCTTACCCTTAGGTGGATCCAAAATCCGAAGTTCGACCAACTGAAGCTGAAGCAAAACTTGCAACAACTGAGCGTATGTCATTGGGATCAGGTCGTAAAATTTGTTAGCTGATCTTACTTTCTGAGCGCACCCTTCTCTAGTCACATGGTCATCCAGGGAAGCACCGTGTTGAAGAGCAAAATTCAAAGCTTTTTGTTTCCTATTAGACACCCGAGGCTCATCAACCCTTGGCACAGGTTCCACAGGCACAGGTGGAACAAACATCTTTGCTATGGCCCCAGGTAGCTGATCATCTCCTTTCCCGAGCACATTCTTTAACACCTCCATGATCAAGCCCACCTGAGTCTTCAACTGCTGGTTCTCCTCTCTGAGTACCTTCTGTTCCAGGCGCAACTCTTGCATGTTCCCCATAACCCGCCTCATCTGGCCTCGGACCTCACTCAGCTCTGCTCGTACCTGTTCCATAGCCTTGTGGGGATTTCTGTAATCTTCCTGGTCGGATCCTGAAATAACCTGTATCAACATAGGGTTAGGGAAACATCCCGAGGTACCTGCTATGCAAATGAGTTATGCAAATGCAAACGTGTGTCTGTGCGTTAGGGGGATTTTTTCCCCGGTTTGAGTGCCATAGTGTCAGTGCCGGTAGCAAGAAGTCCGGATCTAGTCACTGAAATAACATCTCATATATATATGGGCCAACAAGGAAGTAGTACAAAGTCAATGAATACATGGGATATCATTAGCATGACCTCAACCAACAAGCCTGGTGATGGTCAGCCTACAGCAGAAAGCAGAAAATGCAAGAGGTTACAAAGATAATCAAGTGCGACAGCGAGCACGAAACTCCTCTAGAAACTCTTTTGTCTTCGGGTGGTCAGGACGAGTGAGTAACCCCTCGACGAGCAACTCTCTCAGCATAATAGTACACTGGAGACCTTCAACTGGATTTTCCCACGCTCTCTAGCCAAAGCACTCCTCTAACTTCTGCTTCTTGGACTCGAACACCTGCTTGTGATTCTTCAAGTTGGCAAGGTCTTTGTTGAGCATGTCTTCGGTGGCATATTGGCGAGCGGTTTCCTCATCAAACCTTTCCTCACTAGCCTTCACCTGAGCCTTCAGTTTGGAGATCTGCTGTTTCAGTTTATCCTCTCTCTCTTTGTTGTTGGCTATAGTGGCATCCCACTGCTGATTGAACTTGGATATTCTCCGGTATGCTTCATCCAAGTGCTGCTTCTTGGTAGCCAGTACATTGCTGAAATATTTGAAGTCCAGACCCAAACGCTCACGCTCAGCCATCTGCTTAGTCAAATCCGTGCCCAACCTGTTCACCAACTCTGTCTGCCTCTTGAAGGAACAGACAGCTTCGTTTCTCTCGCTTCTGACCTGTGCCAACTCTTTCTCCATTTCTTCATTGGCTTTTTTCAGCTCTTCTCTCACAGCTAACACCTGATTGTACTGCTGAATAGACACGGTAGTAGGCTCTTCCACCACTGGAGGGCATTCCTGCTTAGCAGGTGGAAATGGCATCCATATGGTCTCTGCTCGGCTCTTGACCCAGGTCATATACGGAGTGTAGGCTCGGCTATTACTTTTCCCCAACAATGACTTCCCTCGTCTACTGATATCATTCCAGGCATGCTGAAGCTTAGATAACATGTCCCCCTCTAGAAGACCGGTGAGGTACAGAGATTCCTGCACCTCTTCATCCTTTGGCGTAGCTCTCAAAGCATAAGCAAACTGTCTGACAAGTAGAGATGGATTATAGTTGATACATCCCTTTCTTCCAACCAAAGGCACATTCGGAAACCCACGACACTGAATATAACCTCAGTACCCAACATATCTCTATCAAACCACACGATACTCTCTGCTGATAAACTCATCAATCGCTTGGACCACTCAGTTGTGGCTGCAGATGAAGCAAAGAGACCCTTCTTGGGTAGGTGACTATCAAACCATCTATAGAACAAGGGCACACAGCATGATACATTCTTACCCCTTCTGTTCTCGCTCTTGTAATGGATAGAATGATACACATCGCCAATCAAGGTGGGACCGGATTCCCTGATGCAAAGATATGAAAGGCATCTAAGTCCACAAAATCAGGCATATTAGGAAACAGAATGATACCATATATGCAGAGAGCAAGAATGGCGTTGAATACAATCCAACAACCATCTTTGGCACATTGTTGGGCTTTCCCAACTAAGAACTACAAAGAGAAACCAGGAACCCCATTCCAACTGGACAAGATCAACTCAGAGGCATCCAGATGAAGAGAAAGAGCTAGACTAGCCAGATTAGGCTCGACATCCCTATGAACGAAAGGCATCTGACTCCTGATAGGCACACCTAACAATACAACATACTCCTCTAATGTAGGTGCAAGAATGAAGTCCGGGAAAGTAAAGCATCTCAAAGGAGGATCATAGAACTGCAGCAAGGCGTACAACCCATTCAACTCAAACATAGAAGGTTTACAAACCAAACTGAGTAGCTTCCCGTAAGACTTTCTGAATTCACCTCTCACAGTATCATCTGCTAAAGCAATCAAACTAGACAACTGAGCAACATCTGGAGTGGGGAGCTTATAGGCCACAGTCTTCCTCAGAGAACCCATAATAGCACAACATTAGGCAAGAAAATACCGGAACCGAGGAATAATGTACCTGCAACACAGACACACGTTAATGATATGCAAAATGCAAAATGCCAACATGCAACAGGGGATCAAGATCGCTGCTGAGAAGGCCAAAGCTCTGATCCAACGCAATCAAAACTCTGCTCTGATAGCACAACCCTGAAGAGGACCAATAGATACACACTGTTGAGAACAACCACATCTCTGACGATAAGAACCTCTGAACCCAACAACACTGATTCACTGAAAAGAAAACCAGGTAGTCTAAAGGTTAAAGTTTCCTGCAATAAACCCGACCCCGCTCACAGGTATGGACCTAAATCACAGACAAGGTATGACATCCTATGTGTTTCCCAGCGTCACAGACTTTCAAGAGCGATGATACGATACCCATAAGGTGTGGCATCATCATCCCTTAAAGTGGCCTCACTCGGCTGAGTCACAAATGATCGGTCCCTAGAGTCGACAATCCTCCAAACCAACAACCCCTCAGACCCAAAGGGTCGGAAAAGAAGTCAACCGGGAGAACCTCGTCTGAACGTGGATTTCATAAGACACTAGTTCATGCAAAGCAAGTACGCGCCCACTAATTTCCACAACTAATGCTAAGTACACTCAAGCCTGGGTCTGACTTCTCGCTCATCAGATCCCCTTCCCCCCAACAGCACAATAATAATATACTAAAAATAAAATGCAAAAAGTAAAGTGCAATAAAACACACAAGCGCTAGGAATGACTCGCACAGGGAACTGTTATAGTCCCCAGCAGAGTCGCCAGTTGTCGCTACTGCGAAAATAAGGTGTCGGCAAAACAGAAGAGTCGCCACCTTTCGTTATTTATCCCTCAGAACGGGAAAGGAAACGATCGGGAAAAACCTGACGAAAAGGTATAAGACAAGGTCATCCCAACCATTGTCTAGATTCGGGAGTCGGTTACGCAAGGGGAAGGTATTAACACCCCTCACATCCATCGTACTCGATGGGATCAACGCTTGTTGTGTTTATCTGACGGGTTTGTTAAATCTATCTATGCTAATGGTCTGGTCTGAAAAGAAAAGAAAATGACTCGGCAAAGCGTCACACTTTATGCCTATGTATTCCCGTCTGGAATGAGAAATCAGAGTCAACGTAGTTCGCCTAACTACGGGTTACAGGGGGAAGGTTGCTTGCCGAGATATCGCATCTCGTGCCTACGTACTTTCACACAGCACGAAAGATCAGAGCAAACGTAGTTCGGGCGACGGAGAACACAGGTTTGTTCAGCATCTCTTATCCAAGTAAAGTTAACAGACAGTTCTAGCAGTTTGGGGTTTGCAGCTCGATCCTTGGAGACTTAGACGTTATCGTTTGCGATAGAACTGAAAGTTAACAGAACTCTCCTTTAAGAAAAGGGTTTTCCTGATTAAGGGTCCAAGAGGACAAAAAGGATTTGACTGTTTGTTTTTAAGTCTTTTACGGAAGAAGTGAATTGAGTTCTGTTTGTAACTCGTGTTGCACTAAAGACTTGGACTTGAGAGTGAACGCGTCGCATGTCACCCAAAGGGTACCACACTAAACACTCGAGTTATGTGAGGGAAACCCTCCCACAACTCTTTCTCAAGTAGCATAAGGCTCGTAACGCACATTGTAACAGCCCGAATTTCATTAAATATTTAATTATAGTAATTAATTGATTTAGTGGGATTTTGATTAATGTTGGAAATTAATTTTTATTAATTGGAATTAATAGAGAATTGAGAAGGAAATTGGAAGGAAGGAAAATAAAGGAGATATATAATAGAGAAGGAAAAGAAAAGAAAGTTGGAGAGAAACATTTGGAAAGAAAGAAGAAGAGAAAGAGAGGAGAAGAAGAAAGTGGAAAATCATCAAGAACCAACATCAAAGCTCCGATTAATCAAGGTAAGGGTGAGAAATGTTTCTATTTGATCATTGCATGATGTTATATATGTTGGGTTGGGGTTTTGGTATAGTTTCCATCCTTTTTCATTTAGGGCAAAAGTTGGAATAGTCGGTAGAATTGTGATTTAATCGGTTGGAACTGAGTAATAATGCTGTAGAATAGTCGGGTAACATATATTGATGTTGTTTGAGATGGTTTTGATGATTGGGAGTTGGTTGGTGGTGGTTTGAGAAGGAGAAGACAGAACAAAATTCTGTTCAGCGCAGGTTCGCTGGCTCTCGCCAGGCAAGCTAAGGCGAAGCTTCGCCGGGCGAAGCCTAGCGCACGCTGGCGAATAATTATGATTAAGTCCCAGTGGACTTCGCTGGCGAGTTCTCCAGGCGAAGGTTGGTTAGCGAATGTTCGCCCAGCGAAAGTGCTGGCGAATGGTGGCGAACAAAGTCAGTAGCTATTGACTTTGGCTCGCTGGGGAGTCTCGCCAGGCGAAGGCCTAGCGAGTGTTCGCTGAGAGGGTTCGCCAGGCGAAGGTCCAGCGAAGGTTCGCTGCGAGGCCTCGCCAGGCGAATATGGGCGAATTTGACAGAATCTTTTCTTTGTTGTGGTTTCTATGTGTTGATGATTTAGTTGTTTCACATAGACTAATACCTCTAAATTGTGAGTATGTATGAGATCTATTATGATGATGAGTGATGTGGGTAGCCTACGGGCGTGAATCCTAGAATTGTGATTTGAATGTTAATTGCATCAAGTATAAATACATGTGAACATAATAGGTGATTATGTGTGTGTTATTTAATGAACTTGTGAATTCTTGATGTGTATAGAATTATGTGATGAGTATGCATGAGAACATTGTGAATATGTGTGCATAACTTGTAATTGTATGATTGGTATTGTGATGTGAATACCTTGATTGTTGTGATATATGTTGTATGTGCAATCATTGTGTAATTCTTGAAGAGATGAATTATTAAATGCATGAGATTAAGATGCGAGAACGGTCTTAAGTGCATTGTTGTGGTTGATTGCATATGCATCATTTAGTCAAGAGGAAATGTCTGTTAGTTTCGTGGAAACTAGTGGCTTGTCACAAACCTAGAAGAGTGGGTTTGAAGGCTTAGAGGACGGGCCTTTGTTGTTATCGGTCTAGAAGAGTGGACCCGGTTTAATGTAAAAACCGAAAAATGATAACGGGTTATCGGTCTAGAAGAGTGGACCCGGTTTAATGTAAAAACCGAAAAAATGATAACGAGAGTCGGTACCGCATTACATGAGTTGCATTGAGTTGTTGAGTCACATTGATATATGACATATGCATGAAGAGATGCTTATGTGTGAATGATAAGATTGTGGAAATGTGAGTGTATGTGTGATGTGGGAATGCTTTGTGAATATTCATGTTGTCTATATATGTGTGGTAAATATATATGACTAAGAGGGTGAATTGTGGTGAGAAATATGGAGTTGAATTATATGATTACCTATATATATATATAATCTTATGCTTTGATTATTATGGTTATATTTCTCACCCTTCTGCTGTTTTATAATGCTCTACGAGGCATTGCAGATTAGGATGCTGGAGTCTTTCTTTTGTGAAGTATAGCTTCATTCTTTTGAGTCAGACTGCTCTGATTATGTAACACCGGGTAGTTAGGCTGGTATAGTATTCTTTTGTGATACATTGCGATGTATCAGCTGATGTGGCTTTGTAATT
The DNA here is from genome assembly GCA_963859935.3 of Lathyrus sativus. Classification (NCBI taxonomy): domain Eukaryota; kingdom Viridiplantae; phylum Streptophyta; class Magnoliopsida; order Fabales; family Fabaceae; genus Lathyrus; species Lathyrus sativus. The sequence continues at coordinate 453,926,306 of OZ012738.1, read as the reverse complement.
ACCTGACATGATGTATTAATCTGGATGTCTTATGTGTATGTGAATTAATATTTTGGAAATGATTAAATGATTTTATCTTCCGCTTAAATTTTAATGTTGAAATGTGATTTCTAAAACCATGAAAATGTTACATATTTTATGGAGCAAATGTTAAAGTGTTTCATTGGTGAAATTGTGACATTCTTCCTTTATACCTTATTCTAAATTTCTCACTCTGATAGATTTGTATATGCATTTATTTGGGGGTATAGAAGGGGGTGTTACACACATCACGTGTTATCCTTTATTAAGTGTTTTAACTGTATTTGAGGATGGAAGAGAAACAGACTCTCTACAGGGAACTGACTCGATCCTACAGTTATCATGCAACATTCGTCTTACGGTTGTGGTTAAAAGGGAAACTAACTAATGTTATCATGCATGGTTAGAATACTAATGTCTGTCATGACTTCTCTTGAATAAGAGAAGTCAGAGTTCCTAGGGGAACATGGCAATGGAAACAACAGTAAATAGAAAAACTGTACAAGAGAAATTACTGTAAACAAATTTCTGTAAATAAAATGCATGCAATGCATTACACAAGCAAAAGGAGCCAAGCTCAACTTCTAAACAAGCAAGGCACAAAGGCCACAAACCACACAGGCAAGGGAGATGGGCTCTACCAAATACCAGCAAGCAAAGCTACACAGTAAAAATACAAGCAGAGGGAGAAACTCAACCTCTAATGCAATACAAGCAAGGGGAGAAGCTCAACCCTTAAGATGCTCTTAGGCCTATGATTATCTACATGATGCCTAAATCTAATGCAACACTCCAAGCAAGTCATATCAATACAGTTGAACAAGAAGAAAACAAACAAAAAGGGAAAACAAGCCAACAATCTTCACAGCAGAGCAATCTTCTGACAACAATCCATTCCAAGGTCCGTAACTGCTCTTCAAGTTCACACCATCTTCAAGAGAAGGAAAGGGATACTCCATCTTCAAACTTTAACAATTCACTCCACAAAGAATGAAGAGAATCAACAAGATGAGTATTTGATAATGGGAAGCAGAAAGGAAACCAAAGGAATCCCATCTGACACTCAACCAGTCATCAGAGAAAGGCATCCTCAAAAGTTCTACTCATTGTAAAATGTCGCACATCCCTCCAAAGGAGAGATGAGAATTTAACATGAGGACTTCGAATCATAGGATGGGAATGGAAGGTGAATGAAACCAACCATGCTTATTTGAAGGAAGAAACTACTTCTAAAACTCTCTCGTAAAAACCCTAATCTTATAAGCTACAAAAAGCTAACAAAAAGGAAAGAAAAGCTCCAATCCAAGCTCCACCAACCACTCCACAAAATATTCATCATGTCCATGATATCCTCCATTAAGAACCAGAAGCCCACCATGCAAGAAAAGCCCACTTTGAGTCCATTCCAAAACCATCATCAAAGTTGAAGCACCAAATGAACAATCAACTTGAATATTCTAACTAAAATAGCAAAACACGTCCTAAAAATCTAATTGTTTTTATATGGGAATATGCATTCGTTAATGATCTATAGTTCAAAAATCAGGACATAATTCAATTTCTAAGTCATCTAATAAATTCCTAAGTTGAAAGGCATCACTAATGAGATCCACTAAAGAACACTCCTAAACAACTACACTAAAACCCTATTTAAAATGATCTAAAAAATCATAACAAAAACCACATAGCAACATTAACATGTATATAACCAGCACACCAAATTTCAAGATCAAACTCCATGCCATGAGAGAGAAAGAAAATCAACAAATTCAGAACCACATTATTTCATTATTAAAAGTGCACTAAAAGAGAAAATATGAAATAAATGGAAAATGCATGGAAAATTAAAATAAAAAGCATGATAAAATCCTAAACCTCTCAATCTATAATCACAAATATTTCCAGAATTTACTTATGATATTCACTATTTTTATGAATTAAACAAACAATCTATTAAAACAAAAAAAAGTAAAGAAAAGAAATTAAAAACAAATAACTTGGAGGGGTGCAACTGGCAAGAAAAAAAAGGCTCATTCGCCTGGGCCCAAGAATGGGGGGCGAGAATAGCACATGGGCGCTGGGCCCATTTGATTATTAATTCAGCAAATCCTCACTCAAGGAAGCAACGTCCAAGGGGTGTAAAAAGTAAGGATTCTACGTGCATCTGCGCTTGGCCCTGCTAGGGGGAGGCGTGAATAGCACAAGCCCAGCGTCATTTACCAATTCAACTCAGTTTTCCAATTAAATGAAAAGAAGCCACGCAAGGATCTAACTCGTGCACTCTAGGTACACACAGCGCGCTGAAAAGCTTGTAACATCACTAATTGGAACGACGACGTATGAGGGAGGGGGTCATGTGGCGCGCTCATTGCCATCGGATACGAGGACCTAGTCTTCTCTCTTCTCACGCGTGAACGATAGAGATTTCATCTTCTCCCTTTCAAATTTCCTGCAAGTAACAACCCGCGCGCAGACCAAGCCGTCGACGGTAGGTTTCCGACCACCCTCGGGCAACCCTATCCCCCTCAATACTCAACCAAACCCCATGATTTTTGAATGAAACTTGATGGAAATTTCATGAGGATTACAACTATCCTAATTAAATGAGCTAAAAAATCCAAGACTAAAGAAATCTAGGTCCAAACCGAAAATGGATCCACACTTAATTTGTCACTAATCCTCAAATTTTCTGCCCAGAAATCATCTATATCCTAATTGCAACCTAACCACATGAATCTAAGGTGATAAAAACGCATAAATTGAGTGCAATTTTAAGAAATGGAAACCTGGTTTTAAGCTTCGATTGTGGTGGTTTCAGACCTTAATTCTCCTCCAACAAGTGCAGAAAGCTTCAATGATTGATGATGAACGATTCTTGATCACTAATTCTTGATGAAACCCTCTGATTCTTCAAAACCGAAAACTCACTTTCAAGCTTTTTCTCCAACTTGCTCCAATGGCTTCCCAACTGAATTTTACACTAGAACCTTCTCAAAATCATCCATATTCAATTTATAATCTATTAAACAACTTTGGAGGCCCAACCAAAGCCCATTTTGAGATTTTCCATTTTCACTTCCTTACAAAATTTCAAAGATGGTGATACACATTTTTTCCTTGCTCTCTCCTCACATCCAGTCCAATTCATTTACTTAACAATTAGGGAGTGCAATGGAATAGTTTTCCCTCCTTGATTCCAATCAGAGGGATGCATTTGGTATGTTGCTTCTTAATGAAGTAAGACTCCATATGGCCATGTTATGAGCTCCAATTCAAAAATGTGATAATGCCAAAGTCTTTAAAATGTCAATTCCAATCAAAATGATCACAAATTTGGCCTGAAAACATATTATTTCCAATTGTTTTGAATTTTTACACTTTAATCCATTAAAATGGTCTTTTTGGGAATTTTCTTCAACCAATGCTTGATACAATCCATATCCATGGACTCTGGATACTTGGCTAAGCTAAAAACATCATTTTGAGCAACTTTCATGTTGAACAAAAATCCATTTGAAGCTTGCAAGATAGTGAAATTGACCTAAGATGCCAAATGACCCCTAATTCTACTTTCCCAAAATACCCCTGACTTGTAATCCTCATAACTTGAGTTCTACAAACCAGATGGAAGACTTCTAATACAATTTGGAAATCTAAGATCAATACCTACAACTTTTATGTTGGCCAAAAGTTCAAGAGAAACACCCTTCTAGGTCAAACGTTCCTCGGAAGTTGATGAACATTCACAGACAAATTTCACATTCCCTAGATGACCTGTAACTTGTCTGGACCATAACTTGAGTTCTATAAATCCAATGGAAGACTTCTAGTACTCAAATTAAAGCTAAGAGCATGCTCTACAAGTTTCATGTTAGCCAAAAGTGGAGATGAAACAGGTATCTTGAGATAAATGGTCTTGAAGTTAGGCACTAAATAAGGGATTTTACCCTAAGAACCCTAATTTAGCAACTCCTCACACCTTGAATTCTTGATGAATTGATCTTGAAATATTATCTCATGTGTCTCAACACAACTATCCATGATTAAAGAGATCTAGAATTAAGCTTTGATCCTCTTCAATTTCCTAGTTGACTTGGAATTACTCAGATGAAAACTCCACTTGCAACACCCTCAACTGTAACTTTCCACACCTGGCATAATGACTTGATTGAGCTCCAACATGACCTTCAAGGTACTTCAATAAGCTCTACTCACACTCTCCCCTTGATCAAGGCCTTACAATCCACTGTTGATCTTCAACTGGTCCTCAAAGTAGGAGACTAACCCCATACAATCAAATGAACTCCTTAAGAACCCAGCCCCCTTCCTGATGGTTATAGTGACTTCTCAAACTTGCATAAGTCCTCTATATAGGCTTCTCGGGATATAAACACCACCTGATCCCCTACATAGGTGAACAATGCTATGATATGCAAATGCTATGATGATGATATGCTAATGCTATGAAACATAAACCAGGTGAGAAAAGGTTAGGCAAATTTTGGGGTGCAACATTATGGTGTTTATAAAACAACAGGAAACAAACAACAAATTACTTCAGCATAGTAAAGATAACAGGAATCTCAATAGCTTTCCAATTGTCCAAAGCAGCTTCACAATGATACATTATATGATCAACATCTTCATCTTCAGAATCCTCCTCAACAGCGTTGATTCGAAAACCCCCACTGATAAACACTTCTTGAATGGTCTTCAGGCGTCCTTTGACAAAAGTTAATGTCCCATCACGAATTGGTTTGTAACCCAACCCTTGGCGACCTAATTTTGCTTCCACTTCAACAACCTCTCCCCAACCTGCAGAAGTACCTTCTTCCAGCGTAGATCTTATACTTTGAGCAAACAAGAAGGATGGAACATTCTTAACCACTATTTCTTCCATTTCAACCATCACAACATTAGCTATCTCAAGCGCCTAGAAAGAAGTTTCTAGCACATCTTCATCAGCTTCAATATATTTAAATGAAGATAGGTTGCTCCCCATCAAGTCTTCTTCTCCGTGTACAATTACCAATGTATCATCCACAACAAATTTCATCCTCTGGTGTAGGGTAGAAGTCACTGCACCGGCTGCATGAATCCATGGTCGTCCGAACAGGCAGCTATAAGCTGGATTAATGTCCATCACTTGAAAAATAATGTCAAACACATAGGGACCTATCATAATCGGTAGCTCTACGTCTTCAACCATAGTTCTCCTTGAACCATCGAAATCTTTGACAATCAACAATGTTGGCCTTATGTATGCACATTTGCATGCCAATTTAGCAAGCGTCCTCTTGGGTAGCACATTCAGGAAAGATCCGGTATCGATCAAAACTCTCATCAATGCATCTTCTTAGAACTTTATAGATACATGCAGCGTACGGTTGTTATTAGGTCCCTCTCTAGGAAACTCTTCATTGTTGAAACTCAAAGTATTGCAAGTAGTATTGGAAATTACAGAATCGAATTGACTAATCGTTATGTCCTGCGTCACATGCGTCTGCACTAACACCTTCTGTAAATCTTCCCTATGGGCAGGGGAATTCATTAGGAGAGACAGAATTGATATCTCGGAAGGAGTTCAGTGAAGCTAATTAATGACTTTATAATCACTTTTTCGGATGATCCTCAGAAATTCAGCATCTAATTCGTTCAACGTTACTTCTTTATCTTTGGTAAGCATAGCAGGAATTATTTCTTTTTGAGGAACCATTGTTATCTTGGGCTGATAAATTCGACCACTGTGGGTCATCTTGCTAGTTCCAGCAATATTTATTACACTTGCTTGATTACCCGCCACTTCTTCATTTTGGACAACTTTTCCTGATTCTTGATTGATCACAGTCATATCATACTTCCAAGGCACAACCTTTGTATCTTCAAAGTGGAATGGACTTGGATTTTCAATAATAATTGGTCTAGGTTGACCAATTGTTGAAACAGAAAACTTAGGGATGTTAAAAATAAGCCTAGCAATGTTGAATAATGGAGTCACCAAACCAGAGTCAGGTACTTTGAACATGGGCACTTTCTCATTAGTTTTCGGTAGGTTGAAAATGGGCTCAACCACTGATACCTCCTCCCTTCTCAGTTTACTGCATACCTGCAAAAATCCATCGTCTATCAATTTTTGAACATCACTTTAGACCACAAAACACCCTTTGGGGTCAACAACACACTCTTCACAATCAGAATGAACGCCTTCAATCAGACCAGCCTCGAATAATTTTTCATGGAAAGAGCGTAACAGAGTTCTTATTTCTGACACATTAAGGATAACCTTTTCATCAAACGCCTCTTCTATAGCATGAACTCCCCCTGGTTAGGCAGTGGATTATTCTTAACATTTGGTTGAACATCACCAAAAGATAAGATATTTTTCTCCATTAATTCCCTGACGATGTGTTTTAGAGCAAGACATCCTCCAGATCATGTTCGACAGCACCCTCCTAAAATAAACAATGAGCGTTCGGGTTATAGTAAGGAGATGAATTACCTGAGGATGGTCCCAATGGTCTAGTTGTTATCAGCCCTTGTTGCACTAGAGATGGGTATATTTCAGTATAAGTCATAGGGATTAGAGGAGTGGAAGGTTTTCTCGCTAGTCTTCTATTTTAGAAATTCTGTTTGGGATCTTGAGCTCGAGGTTGTTGTTGTCGTTGGTAAGCCGGAGCATTGGGTGCTCATTTATAGCTTTGTTATTGTTACACTGGCTGATAGATCAGTGCCTACTGCACTGTCTGATAAGTTGGAACTGGATTGTTGAATGTGGGTGTGACAGCTACCATATTTAGTTGCTGGGCATACTGCACAGGGTACATCGGTTGCTGAACATAACTTTATTGAGGTTGATGATATTGCTGGTAAGGTTATTTCCAAGACTTGTTCCTCCTTCCTACTGATACAACATTTGTCTCTCCTTCCTTTTTCTTGTGAAAATTGCTACTAGACTTCTTGGTATTATCATTCCTTGAACTGCCAGAAGTATTGGTAATCATCCCTAATTGTACCCTTATACCTACAGCCACAATGTCAGAAAATTTAGCAGTCACACTGTTGATCATCTTCTCATAAAATTATGGTCTCACCGTGTCTATGAACCAATCAGTTAGCTCTTTCTCAGTTAGAGGAGGCTCGACCTGAGAGGAAATCTCCCTCCAACATTGTGCATATTCTTTAAAGGACTTAGAACCCTTATGTGACATGCTTAAAAGTTGCCTTCTATCCGGAGCCAAATCCATACTGTATTTGTAATACTTAACAAAAGCATCAGCCAAATCCTGAAAGTTGTGAATACGGGACTGATCTAGGCTTAGATACCACTTAGCAGATGCCCCTTTCAAACTATCCTGGAAACAGTGGATCATCAACTTATCATCGTCCACATGAGCGGCCATTCTCCTGTTGTACATAATCAAGTGCGTCTTTGGACAAGTTTCACCTGAGTATTTCTCAAAATTGGGAATTTTAAACTTTGGATGGATTACCAATCCAGACACTAGGCGCGTATCTCGGGCGTCAGTACCAAAGATGTTATTTCCTTCCATTGCTCTAACCTTCCTTCCAACGGTCTCTACATTTTCCTTCAACCTTTCAAGACGTTCGTCCCCTTCTTCAGACATATCGGGATCTCACATACCTGTTGTTGGTTATGAAAAATAGGACGTGCTTGAGTTTGTACAAAAGCCAGAGTATAAGTCAGAATAGCTTGAGGAATTTCTCACCCCAAAGGAATTTCTTGTTGAGTATTCGACATTGTGAAAGGTGGAGGCACAAAACCATGAGATAATCCATAAGGTGGCACATTTGTAGTATTAACTGTTGTTGGAGTCGGTTCCACAGTTGCATTGGTGATTTCAGAAACTACAGTGGTTTGAGTGTCTATCTTCGCTTTGATAACCTGCAGAACATCCATTATCTGACCCACACTTCCGCGCAAATCTTCAAGTTCATCATTGACCCTTTCCAATTCCATGTTTTGTTCATCCATTCTTTAATGAGCTCGGGCTCGGGTGTTGTACTGGTGTTGAGAATTCAGTGTGAACAGCTAAAGACGAGACAATAAGATAAGCCACATAACAGAAAATGCATATGCAATGCTTATGAATACAAATGAAAATGAAAAACCAAACCTTCAAGGAACCCAAAGAATATGTTTACAAACATCATAACCATGGAGAATAAACACAGAACAGAACCACACTTCCATAAATTAAAGATTGAGAGTTTTACAAAACATTCATTACACATTCAAAAGCCAGAGTACAAGTATTGATACAAACCAAACAGCAAAGCACAAAAACTAAAGGCATAATTCTTCCGACGAGAGGATCCTTCATCTTCTTGCCAATTCTCTCCTTCATTATGACGGAGCAACTTTTGAAGAGCCTCATTGTCTTGAACAATAATGAAGTATTTGTCCCTCCAAGCCTTCTCCTCCTTTTCAGCTTTAACCAACGCAATCTCCAATTCCTCCACGGAGATGGGGTCCTTTTGAGTTACACAAATTGGATCAAAACGAGTGTAGAACATCTTCAAAGCTCTCTCTATAGCCGATAATAAGTAGATTCTGAGATAAAGCAGTTAGGGTATCCCAAAGCAGTCATTCCCTTGGTGTGAATGTGACGCTAAGCGTACACAATTTGAGCCTTGAGCACTGAATTTTTTCCTTCTTCAAAGAACAGAAATACCAGATCGGGTTCATCCTCCATCAGGTATCCAAGCTGACGAAGAGCTAGGATAGGGTTGTAGTTGATACATCCTTTTGTGCCAAGAAGAGGCACATTAGGGAAATCTCCGCAGCTATGGATCATGGCGACTCCTCCATACATGGGATCATACCACTTGATATCTAAGTGCTTTAGTGATAAATCTTTTCTGTCCACAAGAGTCCGTCCTTCATGTCCCGAAGTAATGTTGATCTTGGCAAGTGCAAAATAAACCACTTGTAAAGGAGAGTTGTGCAACAGATGATCTAGCCTTCCCCATAATAGTTCTTCAGATGGATGGAATAGTATGCGTCAGCCAACAGAGTGGGAACAGGATTCTTGATCAAGAAGGTGTTGATAGCATTCTCTTCCACAAAATCGTCAACATTCGGGAACAGGAAGAGTCCATAAATTAATAACGCAAGGATGACATCAAAGGCTTCTGAATTATCAATGTAATACTAGGCTTTCTCAAACAAGAGCATAGCTGGTAATCTAGAAAAACTTCCTTTAAAAGTCATATGAGCCTGCACTTTTGTCGGCTTTAGATGCGTAGCCTCTGCAATAACCTTTTCACTTGGAGTCCCTTCTCTTCCATAAAATGGCTTAGAAGTGATGCGCAATCCCATCGACACAGAGTATTCCTCCAATGTCTGTAACAGTTGGTAATCTGGAAATGTGAAGCAATGATATATCAGATCGTAGAACTGCACGAGCGCCACTAACATCTCTTCATCCACTTGGAATCTCAGCAATGGCAAAATACTCCCATATTTGTCTTTGAATGCCATGAGATCTTTCACTAGACCTACCAGCTTCCTTAGATTTTCCAACTTTGGACTTTTGAATATGTGTCTTAGAGATACTCTCTTTCTATAATCCATTCTATAATGTCTACAAAATAAATTTAAGTTCCTTGAATGATTAGCAAAACATGAATGCAATGTAAATGCAATTGGTTTTAAGGAACTCAGGAGGTAAATTGCAAAGAGATACACTTTTAAAAGAAACTTCAATTCATTAATAATGGGAAAAGTTACAACTTTGAAGTACAAAACAAGAAACTCAAAATACAAAACGAGACAACTAGGCCCAATGGGTCTCAAGAGATCCTATCTAAGAAGGTCATATACCATGCATCCTTTTCTGCCTCTTCAACTCAGTGTTCTCTAACACCAACTTTTCGATGATCCCTTTCCAAGCACTAGATGTAGGAGGAATGTTTGAATACTCATGAGTACTATGAACTGGTTGCACACTAGAGAAAAATAAATTTTCTTGCACTACATGCCTCTCTATAACACGCCTCTTGAGCAACTCGATCAAGTCATATTTCTCCTTTAACTGCTTCTTCATCTCCAACTGTTCAGTATAAATGGCATGGTACTCTCTTTCCCATGTGTCTCGTTCCAACTTCATCCTTGCCAATGCTTCTTGATATTCCTCCATACACTCAATAGGAATAGTAGAAGATGATGCAACAACAGGTTGCAAAGGCTTCTCAAGGAGATATGGCATCTTAAGGTCACAAGCTCGAGATGAAACCCACTGAACGAAAGGGTCAAAAGCTATATAATTTATCTTTTCCAAATCATTATTAGTTCTCTTGTGAATTGTTCCCCAAGCATGTAAAACTCTACCCTTAGACTCTGAACTAGCCTCCTCATTAAGATAAAAGAAACCATACAATAGGATGTTACTAGGCTTTTCCTTCATAGGGAACCTAAATTGATGCCTTGCAAGAATGGGATTATAGCTAATTCCCCCTTGGATACCAAGAAGAGGTACGTTAGGAAAGGAACAACAACTATCAATGATGACTCCCTTGTCGTAGGGTGGGTCATAGCAATGCACATCAGTGTGACTAAGAGACATGAGTCTTTGAGACCATCGAAGCTTGTTTGGATTTTCATTGAAGAGCTCAGTCCGAGGCAAGTATGAAATAAACCACTTGTAAAGTAGAAGAGCGCAACACAGGATGGTCCTACACCCCTTAAGGGTCCTATGATGAATGGAGTGATAAGTATCACCAAGCAGTGTAGGTACAGGGTTTCCACTTAGAAATATCTGAATTCATTGACATTCACAAACTCTTCAACATTAGAAAACAAAACCAACCCATAGATGAATAATGTGAGGATAGCTTCGAAGGCGTCCAAACTGTTCACCTTAGCTAAGAAGAAAGCTTTCTCTATCAAGAACTTAGAGGGCAACCCCTTGATTCCTCCCTTGGTAGTAAGTTTAGCTTTGACTTCAAACATCTCCAAGTGAATGCTAACAGTAATGTCCTTTGGTGACAGAATCTTCTCTAAACCACTGAAAGGCTCCTTATCCAACACTAGAGGACCAACCCAATACAAATACTCCTCCAAGGTTGGGACGAGCTGATAGTCAGGAAAGGTAAAGCAATGGTAGAGAGGATTATAAAATTGCACAAGAGTGTCAAGAACTCCTTCTTCCATCTTAGTCTTGACAATACTCAACAGTCTTCCATGGTGCTTTCTGAAATCATCAGGAGATGACACCAAGACTCCTAACTTCCTCAACTCCACCAAATCAAGTTTCTTGAAATTGAACTTCTTAGTGGTTCTCTTCCCAAAATCCATGATACCTAAGATTTTTGCAAAGGAAAGACAACTGAGTTCCTTAAAACCAAATGAGGGTCATGAATGCAAAGATGGATGCAATGCACAAACACATGTATACACATATATACAGATATGTATAGGAAAATAACGAAAATCCTAGGTTTGAAGATCACGAGCATGGAGCCATGGTCTAACCCATCCCACAAGGTATGTACTATGGGTATGTATCTTCAAAACAGGGTTCTAACGAGTTCCCAAAGTCATTGATAAATCCTTCGTATATTATCAACTTACATGACTACTCATGTAGGCTAATAATATTCTTAAGATAAAATCGTGTGAGTGTAGTATCGCATGACAACCATCACAAGTCTACACCTGGATAATCACTGCACTACGTCCTAAAAGGCATAGAGGGGTGAAGGGTAACTAAAGGTCCTCAACTTCAAGGACTCCCAGGTCGAAAAAATTAATGTCAATACGACTACTCGTATCAGACATCATTAATCCCAAAGGAGCATCCATTGAGCATGGTTACCATATGCTAGACATGTTAGGACTACTCCCAACAACTAAGTATTTATTATACCATAATCCTATCATAGGTTTACTCTCAAGTCCGGGTTAGGACTTATCTCACCACTCAAGAAAACAACCCTGCATACAGAAAACCCAAGCACAACATGCATATATACAGATATTTACAAATATACAAGTATACAAGCAAGCAAACATATAAAATAAACACAAATACAAAAAATTCAAGCTTAACCCTCTTAGGGGAAAATCCTTAGTGAAGTCTCCATTTCTGTTGCGGTGAGAATCGGATATCAAGCAATTAATTAATTTGAATCACAATTCTATGAAATTCCCCACCGAGCTTTGATTTATCTAAAGGAAAGGGTAAAGATTGAAGAAAACCCTAAGTGCGCTATGTAATAACAAAGCTAGAGATCTAAGGTTCGGGGGTTGGTTATACCTAGGAAAGGTGTTAGCATCATCCTAAGAATCTGTAGTACTCTACAGAAACCTCTTGTTAGTATTTATGTTATGCTAAAGTTTGCTTGCTAAGGAAAAGGTGCTAAGGTAAAGACCTAGGGTATATACACTAAGTATGCTCACCAAGACGTTGCATCTCGTGCCTACGTATCCTAACTAGGATGGAATCAGAGCACTCATAGTTCACCTAACTAAGGGTGAAGAACACTTGATTATGGTCAAGGTTCTAACGGGAGTAAGTATTCATAACCATGGTACTTACATAGAGTTAACAAACTCTCTAAGTCTTAGGGGAAAGTGAATACTCATAACAATGATACTCACATAGAGTTTACAAACTTTATACCTAATTCTGAGATGCAATATCAATTGGCTTTAACAAGGCCAAAGAGGGAAAATAAGTACTTATAACACTAGAACTCACATAGGGTTAACAAACATTAATTTAAGGTTAGGTATAAAAGGGAAAATGGGTCTAACAAGGCCAAAGGGAATGATCCTAACAAGGTCAAAAGGTAGGTAGGGAATGGTCTAAATTATCTTAAAATAGGACTTACAAGTCAACATGAGAAGTTTCCTTTTAAATAAGGGACAAACAAACATGTAACAACAAGTATGGGAATGATAAGCTTTAGGATAAAGATGATAACAATCAAAGTATTAAAGCCAAGTTCAAATGAGATAACAATCCAGGAGGGGCAGTAGCTACATCATGTTATATTCAACATTCTCAAATAATCATGAACATGCCAAACACACACAAAAACAACAAGCATATCTAATACACCCTTAATCAAACATGACCAATGCAAATAATGATTCAAACATGAAGTTACAACTTCAAGAAGCAAATGGGAAGTAGCATACACATCTCACAAAGCTCACATTCAACACCATGATATCAAGAGAAACACAATCAAGAATCACATCAAGACATGAACAACATCATATGCAAGGAACTAAATCAAAAAACAACAATGAAAGGCTTCAAACAAGCAAAGCATGTATGGAAACTCAAATGGGAAAACAAGAACACTTTGGAAACATGAGGGCAGTATCTACAACAAGCTTTCAAACCACACATAGGCATAAAATCCTCTAGATAACCACTCAAAGAACAAACCCTAAAAACTATGTCAAAACAAACACCAAGACATGTTCAAAAATGATCCCTAAGTTGAAGTATCAACCAAAAATAGTAAATAAGTCAAATAAAATCCATCTCAAAGTTTTAAATCATGTTCAAATATTCAAGAATACATGTGCAAAAGCTCACAACAAGATTGGTAAAAAAAACTCCATCAAAATCCCTTTACAAACTCATAGTGTCAAAATGAATCGAGGACTCAAATCCAAACCAAAAATATAATCAAACAACAACATTTACGGCCACCAAAAATATTTAAGACTCCTTACGTCACATGTAGAAACTTGACAGAAAATCAGGTCAAAAGATTTGAGGAAGTCCATTAAATAGCAAACCCTAATTCAAGAGTAGTTTGGTAAACATGTTGCAACAAAAGACTTAAATGAAATAAGGAAATAAATAATAAAAATAATTAAAAATATGATACACTAAGGTATCTAAAAATATTTTTTTATTTTTTTTTATGTTTGAAAAATACTAAATTAGGTGTAAAGTTGAAATGATAAAAAGATAAAGAAAATAAAATAGCAACATAAAAGGTAGGGTGCAGTAGCAATAACATACACAAAAGAAATCAGTTATAATAATTTAGGCTTAAAAAGTTGGGGTGCAAGTAACAAATCTAGCCAAAGCCCTTTCTAAAACAATTAAAAACAACTCAGAAATAAGACACGGGGATGCCACATAGGTGCAACGCATGATATTTTAAAAGACGTGATGATGACATGGGTGGTCAGAGTGAGGCAAACAAGAGAACACATATGACGCCGAAGCCCTAGCTCCAGTCATCCTCTCCGGCAGGCCACCAGAGTTGCAAGGTTAAACTCCACCAAACCAAGTTAAACCTTATACCAATCTCAAGCATTTTTCAAGTACATTCCAATTCCAAAATTATTTTCCACATTTGAGGTTTCTAAACTCATGAAATTAAGTCACCAAGAAATGGCCACAAAACTAAACATGTTCGAAACAATGCCAAAACCAAATAGAAACGTTTTGCACTTAACCAAATACTCAACTACTCACACAAACGTTCTGCACTTAACCAAATACTCAACTACACACAGAAACGGAACTAATACACGTGAATAAAGGTGGAAAATTTTTGAGGAATAATTACCAACTTTGAAGCTTTACAAACTTCTACCGTGCTTCAAGAGTCTCTCCAAATGACTCCAAATATCCCCTAGTGCTTGCAGAATAATGATGGAGCTAAAGAAGAGAGTGGAAAGTCCAAGGATCAAAGGATTCGAATTTATGAAATTTTTGAATGATGAAGGTGATGTTTTTGCTTTCTTTCTGGTCTAATCTTGCTCTACCCTTTTTTCTCTACCTCCTGGTGTTATTTCTGATACTCTTTATGGCCAGAATGAGGTGTCTTATAAGGTCAAAACTTTGAAAAATCAGAAGTTCTTTTTTTGGTCAAAATCTTGAGAAATGGTTCATGATGGGGATCTCTCTCTAGTTGCTCTTGGTCAGATGGTTGAGGCAGGAGGTTTTTGTTTTATTTATGGACAGAAAAACAGCAAGGAATCAGAGTGGAATGCTAACTGCACAAGTTTGATGCTTTCCATTTCCATTTTCATGCCAACATGTGCTTTTTGCATGTCATAAGGGTGAGAGCTTGAAAAGGTAATGTTTGGGATCATGTCATGACAGGTTTTGGTGCACTAGAAACAAGGTTTTGGATGCTGAAAAGGTTTGTCACATTTTGACACAAATTCTGGTCATGGCCTAGGCAAACTTGGCAAGGTGTAAACATGGTTGCAAGGTCTCTTTGGCACACTATAACTCTTTGGTTTTTTACTCAAATGGTGAAGTCTTGTGCATTTTGAAAAGAGGACATGTAGATGAACAACTTTCATGTCTTAAAAAATTTGATTTGAGGTTTCTATCATGATGAAAAATGGTCATGAAAATTGGTCTAAGTTGGTCTAGGCTAGCCTGCGTATGACCTGGTCATGACTTGGGCAACTTTTGTTAAGTGTTGTCACCCATGTGCATCTCACCATATCTTGAGTTGTATAACTCTAATTGGTGAGTTCATTAGATGCTTAGAAAGTTGAGGTGGAGGAGAATAACTTTGATGTTGTAAACTTTTGGATTTGAAGCTTGGAACTATCAAAAAGAAGGCTTGCAAGTTGAATAAAAAATGACTTTGAAGGGCCTTGGCAACTAGGGCAAGTTGCCTAACTTGTGCCTAAAATCAACAAACTTTATGACAGATTGACATTGAGCACACATGCAAATGCTAAACCTAATATCGAGCCTAGACGCTGTAAGATATAGAAGTGATCCGAGCATACCTCTATACTTCTTCTCATCAACATCCTTACCCTTTTCATCTCTATCCAAGCTTCCGTTTTTTGTCGTAGCTGTGTCAATATCCTTTTCACCGTCCACCACGAATCTTTTTAGTAATTCGAGACAATACTTGGTTTGACAAATGAATGTTCCATTTGAGAGTTGTTTAATTTGAAGTCCAAGGAAGTAATTTAGCTCTCCCATAAGACTCATCTCAAACTCTCCCTGTATAAGCTTAGAGAACTCATTAATAAGATGCATATTAGTTGATCCAAAAATGATATCACCAACATAAATTTGAACAAGTAAGGTATGTTTTCCTTGACATTTAATAAAGAGAGTGGTGTCCACCTTTCCTCTTGAATATCCTTGCTCAAGCAAGAACTTGCTAAGACGGTCATACCGTGCCCTAAGGGCTTGTTTAAGACCATACAACACACGTTTTAGCTTTAAAACATGATCAGGATACTCAAAACTGGATGGTTGTGAGACATACACCTCTTCATTTATGTGGCCCTTAAGGAACGCACTTTTTACATCCATTTAATATAATTTGAAGTTCTTAGCACAAGCATAAGTGAGTAGTAGACGGATAGCCTCGATTCAGGCTACAGGAGCATAAGTCTCCCTGTAGTCAATACCTTCCTCTTGCTTGTACCCTTGAGCTACTAGTCGGGCTTTATTTTGAATGATCACACCATGCTCATCAAGTTTGTTCCTAAATACCCATCGGGTGCCAATGACTTGATGATGTTGTGGATGTGGGACAAGGTCCCAAACATCATTTCCTTCAAATTGATTCAATTATTCTTGCATTGTTAAAAGAAAATGCTCATCAAGTAACGCATCCTTAGCATTTTTAGAGCGCGTTGTTACCCCTTTTGTGATGTCACCAATAATGTTGGTAATAGGATGATTGTCATACCCCAAATTTTGACCCCTTAGATCTTCATCATCATTTTAGGATCATGTTCATTTGATTATCTAACCTTAACCTGTTTCAAGCTTGTCTTTGTTAAGATACAGGAATCAGGGTTCCATACAGCCGAAATCGAGGTTTTGAGGGTTAATCAGTCAACGTTTTGGATTGGTTCTCCTTGAGATAAGTCTCCATATCATCAAATATATTCCATTGGTTCAAGCATGAATCCAATTTGACGTTGTCACCCAAGGATCAAGAACGGTGCAAATCAGGATACCCGATTAGGGTTTTTGATTAGGAAAGTCAAATATGGTTTGACTTTTGATTTAAAAGGTGTTACGATAGTGGGATCATGGTCCATATAGTCCATATGGCTTGGTAAAGTCTACTCAAGAAGTTTCAAGGCCTTAAAAGACCCGGAGCGTCAACAGTCGACTCGGTAGTCACCGATCGATTGTTCGGTTGACCGAAAAGTCAACTCTTCACTCATAAGGAATTTGACCTCAAGATATGAATCAAAAATGTTCCTAATGACATATTTCACCTACCCATAAAATTTCATGACCATTGGATCAAGGATTGAGGAGTAATCACAAAAGTCGGGAATTAGGGTTTTGAAAGGGGCAAGACTATAACTCCTTAACCACACATCCAATTGAGTTGGTTCAAAGCTCATTAGAAAGCTCTTGGCAAGTCCTACAAAAGTCCCAAAGTGGTCCATGAGCAGAAAATGCATAGATTTGGAGTTATGACCACATTCATTACAAGAGGGGAAAGTAACTTAGAAAAATTCTAAGTTATTTCACTTTTAGGCTTGTTTTTCAGCAACTTTGAGAGGTTTTTTGGCCAAGTTCCTTTAGGAATCTGAAACTCATGAAAACATGAAAGTTGTAGAGATACATGAGGGCTTTCCAAAATGTGCTAGAACTCCTCTATAGCCCTTATGAGTTGAGAGCTATGAATTTAACAAGATGAGGTTTTGGCACATGAGTCCCACACTTCCAATTTTTCACAAACTCATCCTTTGAACACTTGAGCTATTCTCAGCCCTTGGATCTTATTTCAATCTGATATTTAGAGGATTTGTTGAGAGGAAGTGCAGAAAATAAGGAGGTTTAGTGAGACTTGCAACTTGGAGACAAGTGGGAGTATTTTAATCATATAATGGAAGAAAGAGAAACTTTATTGCACACTTGCAGCAAACAACCCCCTACTGCCTAGACTTTCCAATCACCATTATGTCATCCATACCACTTGAAGCAATGCATCAGCTGAGCCAACGATCTGATTTTGCAGCTGCGTCAAAGTATCAAGCAAGTCACTTTTTCAAAATCCCTCAAAAAGTGCCAAGTTACAAATCTGTCCTCACCCTTCACTTTTCCTATAAATAGAGGCTCCCTCTATGTTACTCAACACACCAGAGCACTCTTAGAACCAAGAGAAAACCATAGCTCTCACTCCTTTCTTGTTTGCTTCATTTTCAAAATTCCAAATTTCATCAAAATATGCCTTGAGCAGTTGGCTTCCCAAATCCATTTCCACACACTCCAATCTTCCAAAAACCATTTGCACAATCCATAAGTGGTGTATGGAAGGTGTTCATACTCTTAAACCACTTAAAAACTCCATTCTCCCAAAAGTCAACTTCCAAACCAAGCAAGTTTGACCTCACACACAAAATCAAGCAAACCTCTGTCCAGACCTGTTTTGATCATTCTAACCCCATACACCTTTGATATATGATGTACCAACTATCTATAACTTAAAATAACCTCATCCTCATTTATTTTGAGATCTGTCATAAGTTCTTCACATTTCCTTCAAGTGCAAGAAAAGTAATTTTCATCAAAGTATTGGTAGGACAACAGTTGGAGTGTTTTCAAGGTATTCTTTACTGCAATAAGCTTGCTTGGACGTCTACAACAGGTTAGTGGTCACTATTGTTAGACTATGGCACGGATCTAGAAGGGGGGTTGAATAGATCCCCAATTAAAATTTGAGTCGGCGCAACCAATTTGAAATTGGTTTTAAAAAGTTTTAAGTGCGGAAGCGGCCAAGGAAAAATATAGTCTAAAACAAACGGTTATTGGAAAACCGGATATACGTAAGCCTATGGATTTATGATAATTCGGAAAAATAGAATCACAACACAAACTATGCTTATCAATTATTTACTTCAATTTGCAAGGTTACCTAGTTCCAATGAAAAACAAGGCACACAAAAACTAGAAGCAAAATAAGACAATTTTAGTTCAGGACTTTTGTCGAACAGTTTGTGTCCACAAATACCTCAAAGGATATTTATGTTGAGTAAGAGATTGGAAATGCCCTAGTACAATATTTTTATTGTACTTAGTAGTTAAAAACAGAGTTTCAACACCTTACTCAATTTGTATCACAGTTTGACAATAATCACTTAAGCTAGAATCACTTATTTTATAAGCTGAATTGAAAATGACAGAAACTAAAGAACACGCGATTTGATGAGGCAGTTCCCCCGTCGTCCT
This sequence comes from Lathyrus sativus, assembly GCA_963859935.3. Taxonomy (NCBI): domain Eukaryota; kingdom Viridiplantae; phylum Streptophyta; class Magnoliopsida; order Fabales; family Fabaceae; genus Lathyrus; species Lathyrus sativus. The sequence goes on along the minus strand of OZ012738.1, from coordinate 453,907,107 downwards.
CGCTTCGGGGTACGTCTGCCCTCAATTCTAAAATTAGAATTGAGATATATTGAATATATATCACCTGTTGGAATGAACAGTTTACACAAGAGTTGATAGACATTGATACAAACAATCTCAAATGATGTTGATGCTTGCTATCACTTCTTGCACCTTGATTCAAGATGAATCAAGCCCTTCAATTTGTTGTGAATGATCTCCGATTCCAGCCACCTTAATGAAAAACCTTCTGTTGTTCAAACCTTCGGCTCGGCTGATCTTAGACACCAACAAATCAAAACCCGGAAAGTCTTCAACACTTCAACGCCCTAGCTACTAAACTGATAAACCTTCCGTTGATCAATTACCTTCGCACTTGCTTGAATGTTGAACGAACTATCCCGTAGCAAAAGCCCTCAAAACCTTCTAGTCTTGATGGGTAAAACCCTCAAGGTTTTCTGCAAGAAACACCTGCCCCAATTTCCACCCGAACCGGATCTTCAATCAACGTGTTCGAACCTTATCACCCTTGAACAAGACACCAATCACAACAAAAATTATTGTGTGTATTTGAGGATTTGTGTGTTGTTTGAAGGATGAAGATGAAGAAATATGTTGCACCTATTTCACGTTTCTTGCCCTGACAATTTACTCAAGATTTCAATTGTTAGTTGTCAAAAATAAGCAAAACTCTATTTATAGTAATAACCAAAATAGTCAACTGAACAGAATTTTAAAACACAGCAAGAAAAACTGCACAGCGCGTGAACGGTCGACCATAGGGTCGGCGTGCACTGACCCGTGGGAAATACACAGCTTCATGCGCTGAGTGGCATGGTCGACGCATGTCTTCATGCGCTGATCCGTGGAAAATCAAAACACCCATGCGTCGACTGTTCGGTCGACGCATTGCTTCCATACGCTGAGCCGTGAGAAATGCCAGGTTTCATGCGCCGACTGTATGGTCGACTCACTGCTTAGAAACTTGCAAAAATAACAGCTTTTTCCATTTTGTGCATCCTGCCACATTCAGTTATGACTCATATTAAGGTATAATGATTTAACAATGAAAAAGAGGCATAGCATGTTGAAGTATTGCATGATGCTTCTAATTTGTCCAAGTTTGTGTTTTGTCATCATCGAAAACTCGGTGGCCTGTATTGTGAGACAACTTGCCCTCACATTCTCCCCCTTTTTGATGATGACAACCTGTTGCACGCAACATGCGATGTCTTTAACATAGTTGTACGCTCTCCCCCTTTCTTTTTCAGTCAAAGCAGTTGTGGTGGTTGACGCTTTTCTCCCCCTTTGACAACATCAAAAAGAAACGGCGAACTATAAAGTCTGACGGATTAACAATATATCTAACATAAAATCAAGAAAAAGCTATACAATATATCCAACAGATAATAATTAAACATACACCAATATTGATACATAATATTGATAAGAAACAGAGATAGAAGATAACGTAAAATAGCAGCACATAAAGTCTTGACAGAATTTAGAAATTAAACAAAACACCATAACAATGTTTGTGTCCAAAAACAACGAAAGAAACCATGATGCATGCAATCAAAATAGCAAATGAAAAATGTAAGACGAACACAAGCTAATAACCCCGTCCACGTCCACGACCACGGCCACGCCTCTCATAGAAATGGGGATGGCGTTGAGGATGAGCCAAATCAGTGAACTCTTCAGTGATGTTGTTCAGGAAGTTGAGACTCTCAGTAATTGCCCGTTCTTCAGCTTGATGGGAGTGAACGAGAATCTCAAAGCGAGCATCCAGGTGTGTGGAGATTCCACTGAGCCGCTCATTTTGAGTTTGCAGCTTAGAGCGAACTTGTTCCATCCGTTCATCCTGAGTTCTCATAAAATTCTGCTACTGTTCTTGCATAGTGGTCATGAAGTTACGTTGGTCTAATTGCATAGACTGCATCATTTCCAGAATGTCGGAGTTGTTGGATGGCTGTTGAGGAGAAGGAGGTGCCTCAGAGCTAGGTTGATAGGGCTGATAAAATCTCCCAAGTGTGGTCCACCCAGTGTATTTCCATTCACCCCAGCCTTGGTTATTTTCCTCACTGTCAGTTTCTTGTTGACCCGTGTAAGGAGTCCAGTCATTATTGAGGTTGGAATTTGGTGGCGGCTCTTGATAGTTGTCTGGAGGCTCATATGTTTGACGTTCTGTATGATCTGCTTGGTCTGGTTGCACTGTGTCAGCCGCCTGTGTATCCTGTTCTTGTTCTTCTTCACTTTCATCTGAACCATCTGCACTTGCTTCATTCTCTTCACCTTAGAACTCATCTGCACTCTCTTCACTTGATGAATCGGACTGAGGCATATTTGAGCGGCGATAGAATTTGTACTTCTGGTATTTGCGAATCCAGACGTATCCCATCATTGAGAAAACTTTTGGACTGAATTCTTTGTCAGCGGAAATAGAAGTGTATGCAAATGAGGGGTAGTTCACATTTGCAGAATTGAGGACCTCTTGGATGAAAGATCCATAGGCAAGTGTTGTACTTCGTTTGGAGTCACGCAATTCATACATGCGACTCGCAATGTAATATGGCCAGTTGATTTTGATACCGTGACCCAGGATATATATGAGATCAACTTCAGCCTGTTCCACCCTTGATAATCTACCCTGTTTGGGCCGCAGAATGCGCGCCACAATCCACTGAAGAATTCTTGCTGAAGTTTTGAGTTTTCCGGAAGTGACAGATCGTGGAAAAGCAGTACTGTTCACAATGTGGGCAGGATAGGGTCGCTTAAGCATACCATTCAGTGCAGTTTTGAACTCATAACCTTCAATTGTGCGTGAATCAGTTACCTCAGCCAGAGGAGGTTCATTTTCCTCCACAGTCATATCAAAATATTTGTTCCAAATTTCAGAAGTTAGAGATACCTGAGTGGGTCCGATAACGGAGTGGAAATTTTCACCATGAAATTTATCATTGAGACCAGTATAGAATATACGTACCAGGTCTTCACTGTACTTGGCATTGCATTCAAGAAATCTCTCAATGCCGTGATATGTGAGATAGGTCATGATTTCTCCAAGATGCATGCGTTCGGCGACAAGTTCGTAGAATGCATGTTGTCGTACAACCTTTCTTCGACCAATATCCTTGTTGAAGTTTTCACGGAGGGATGGATGAACAAGTGATTCGGGGGTAATGGGTATTGAGGCAGATGTTGACCCTCTTGACCTCTTTTTGGTGGGTCTATGAGAAGAGGAAGCCATGGGTGGAGATTTTGTGAAATGGGAGTATTCTGAAATGAGAGGTGCTGTGGGTTTAGAAAATAGTTTCCCCCTTTTTAAGAGAAACTTAGGGTTTGTTGGAGAGTGGAAGAGACAAGAAGGAGTAGTGGAGGGTAATAGATGCAACTCCCTAGGAATATGAGAGGATGCATGTAACTGCCTTAAATGAGGAGAGCTGAAACGAACAGGCAGAAAAATAAAACTGAAATTTTCAGCGAGCCGTCGACCATAACTCTGCATGTGTCGACGCATGCTGTAAAATTTTCAATAAATTTAAAATTTAAACAGAGTGCGTCGACCTCTGTTCTGGTATGGTCGACTCAAGACCTGAAAATGCAGAATTTTGCCTAGTTTCATATGACATGGTGCTTAATAAAGGCAGACAATAATGCCACAAAAAAATGTTCAATCAAGCAATTAAATACACAACAGATGATTCACATATGCACCACAGTTAACATATTTTACTTTGAGATCACAAAGAAAACTTGTATGTAGAGAGAAGGAAGAGGAACAATATCACCTCAATGTCGGATAAGCTTGATAAACAACATACTTGTACTTGCAAAAACATCAAGTTTGTTAGAAGTACAAAATATAGATGTGAATGAAATAAGCTGAAATAAGCAAATTATGACTCCCGCTCCGAAATGTCGAGAATACCGAGTTCTCGGCGAATATGAAAGAAAGGTTCAGTGGCTAGCGGCTTAGTAAAAATATCCGCTAGTTGATTCTTAGTATCAATATGTTCAAATACAACGTCACCTTTCTCAACATGATCTCGAAGAAAATGGTGTCGAATTTCAATATGTTTAGTGCGAGGGTGCAATATCGGATTCTTGGTAAGATTAATAGCACTGGTATTGTCACATAGGATTGGGATACGTTCAAGTTTGAGATTAAAGTCCAATAGTTGTTGCTTAATCCACAGGATTTGAGCACAGCAACTACCGGCGGCAACGTATTCCGCTTTGGCGGTTGACAAAGCAACTGAAACTTGCTTTTTGCTATGCCAACTAACCAAAGAATTTGAAAACAAGTGACACGTACCACTAGTGCTTTTCCTATCCAACTTGCAACCTGCAAAGTCGGAGTCGGAATAACCTACCAACGAACAATCACTACCTTTGGAATACCACAAACCATACTTTGGAGTACCGGATAGGTACCGAAGTATTCTTTTAACAGCTTTTAGGTGGGATTCCTTAGGACATGATTGGTACCTTGCACACATACACACGCTAAACATAATATCAGGACGCGACGCAGTGAGATAGAGAAGTGATCCAATCATACCTCTATACCTTTTTACCTCTACGTCCTTACCGCTTTCATCCTTATTCAAATTTGCACATGTAGGCATGGGGGTGTCTATAGCCTTGGATTTTGCCATGTCAAATCTCTTGAGAAGATCCAAACAATACTTTGTTTGACTCACGAAAGTTCCTTCCTTGAATTGTTTAATTTGCAAGCCGAGAAAGTATGTGAGCTCTCCCATCATACTCATCTCGAATTCACCCTGCATAAGAACAGAAAACTCTCTCACGAGATTCATGTTAGTAGATCCAAAGATTATATCATCAACATAGATTTGAACTAATATCAAGTGCTTTCCTTGACGTTTAATAAAGAGTGTCGTGTCAACCTTTCCTCTTGAGTAACCTTCATCAAGTAGAAATTTACTTAGGCGCTCATACCAAGCTCTAGGAGCTTGCTTGAGACCATACAACGCCCGTTTTAGTTTATAAACATGATCGGGGTACTCATGAGATTCAAAACCCAGAGGTTGTGCAACGTAGACCTCTTCATTTATGTACCCGTTAAGGAACGCACTCTTGACATCCATTTGGAATAACTTAAAATCTTTCACACATGCGAAAGCAAGAAGAAGGCGTATAGCCTCGAGTCGGGCAACAAGAGCATAAGTTTCCTCATAGTCGATGCCCTCCTCTTGGTTATACCCCTGCGCGACTAAACGCGCCTTGTTACGAGTTATTACCCCGTTTTCATCCAGCTTGTTCCTAAACACCCATCGGGTGCCGATTACTCGATGACCTCGCGGAGGAGGGACAAGGTCCCAAACCTCATTTCTAGTAAACTGATTTAGTTCCTCCTGCATTGACAGAAACCAATGTTCATCGAGTAGGGCTTCCTTAGGATTTTTAGGTTCCATTTGTGACACGAAAGCGAAGTAATAATAGAAATTACTTAGCTTAGCACGAGTTGTTACACCCTTTGTGATGTCTCCAATAATGTTTTCAATAGGATGGTCTTTAGATGACTTCCATTCATGAGGAAGATCGTCGTTTGAAAGCGGATGAACTTCCTCTGTTGCATCACGGTGTGCATCCTTATCCTCCTCAACTTTGGCTTCGTCAGGTTGATCAATCCCTATCTTGCCACTTTTGAGTATGTCTTCAGTGGATGTACCTGCACCATGAACAACACTATCCTTTCCGACATTTCTCGGGTAGGACTCATCAAAGGTAACATGCACAGACTCTTCTACAACAAGTAAACGTTTATTATATATTCTATATGCTTTACTCGAGTGAGAGTATCCGAGAAAGATACCTTCATCGGCTTTGGAATCAAATTTGCCCAAGTTTTCCTTACCATTGTTTAATACAAAACATTTACATCCAAACACGTGCAAGTGAGAGACATTTGGTTTTCGTCCTTTTAAGAGTTCGTACGGTGTTTTGTTTAGAATGGGGCGAATAAGTACCCTATTCAAAACATAACATGCCGTACTAATGGCGTCGGCCCAAAAATATTTAGGTAAACCACTCTCATTAATCATTGTTCTTCCCAATTCTTCTAAAATACGGTTTTTGCGCTCCACAACCCCGTTTTGTTGAGGAGTGCGTGGAGCGGAGAAGTTATGATCAATACCATGGTTACCGCAATATTCTTCAAACAAATGATTTTCAAACTCACCTCCATGGTCGCTCCTTATGGACACTATGTTTGTATATAACTTGTTTTGGGAAAGCTTAGCAAACTTTTCAAAAGCGGCGAATGTATCACTTTTACTTACTAAGAAGATGGTCCAACAAAACCTAGAAAAGTCGTCCACTATTATGAACCCGTAATAGTTTCCTCCTAGACTTTTGATCCTAGACGGCCCAAACAAGTCCATGTTTAGAAGTTCAAGAGGTCTTGTTGTTGAAATTATCTTTTTGGATTTAAATGAGATCCTCGTTTGCTTCCCTTTTTGACAAGCATCACAAAGGTGATCCTTGGTGAACTTTATTTTGGGAAGTCCTAAGACTAGGTCTTTTGAGACTACCTTATTGAGTAAGTCAAAATTAACATGCGCTAAACGCCTATGCCATAGCCATGAGTCTTCACTCATAGTTATGAGGCATTTGTCGCTTGTTAATGATACTTCATTTAAGTCAAGCATATATACATTGTTTACTCTAAAACCATTAAACATATTCTTCTTATCATTTTCATGCACAATTTTGCAACAATCTTTTGAAAAGGATACATTGTATCCTTTGTCGCACAGTTGGCTAATGCTAAGCAGATTATGTTTAAGGTTTTCGACAAGCAATACATCGGAGATCATAGCAGAGGCGGGATTACCTACACTACCTTTGCCTAGTATTGCTCCGCGGTTGTTATCACCATAAGTTACATACCCTTTATTCTTAGCCACAAAGTCTATGAATAAGGATATGTCTCCAGACATGTGTCTTGAGCACCCACTATCGAGAACCCATCTTCTCTCGGTGGTCTCGACACATTTCACCTGTCAAAACATAATTAGCACAAGGAGGTACCCAATGGCATATTGGGTCCTAATAGGTTAGCGACAAAATGGTTGCGTTTGGGCAACCATTGGTAGATGCCTTTAGGAACAAGAAATCTTCTAAAACGGCATTTACCAATGGAGTGGCCTTTCCTGCAACAGTATAAGCAAGCAAAATCAACTTTAGAGACACTTTCACTTGCTTGATCCCTAATTACATATGCATATTTTTGGTATGGATTAATCATACTTTTTCTAAAATCCTTTTTATCAATAGCAAATGTAATTTTAGGCTCGAGTGCCTTGTTTAATTTGGCCTTGAGGTGTCTAACCTCACCTTGCCAAATATGACAAGTGCCACACCCGAAGTTGAAAGGGTTTCTATCGTCCTTACAATCCGATTCATTGCCTTTCACAATGGAAGCCTTTAGGTCCTCTAATTTCTTTTCGGACTCTTTAACCTTATGCTCTAAATGCGTAAAGATTTTCTTATTAGAAGCAAGTTTCTTGAAGGCTTCAACTGCTTCATTATGTAAGGCATGAAATGCGGCTAGTAATTCTGAATGCGACATATTTGATGACTTGTCATATTTAGAGTTACGTACCTGTTTTTTCTTATTTTTCTGATTGGCGGAGAGGCATAGATTCACGGACTCTTCTTCATCACTAGAACTTTCATCAGAGGAGGAAGAGTCACTGTCACTTTCCCATGTTATGTACGCTCTCCTCGGCTTTGATGATTTCTTGTGTGATTTTGATGATTCCTTGTCCTTTCCCTTTTTATTCATTGGACAGTCCGGTTTGTAGTGACCGGGCTTTCCACACTTGTAGCACGTCCCTCTAGTCTTTTTACCTTTCGAGTCATCATCCTTGGAGTGTCTTGATTGTTTCCGGAAGTTTACCAAGTTCTTCTCGGAATGTTGTATGTCGTTCTTCCTTACGTAACGGTTATACCTTTTAACAAACAACCCCATATCTTCGCTTGTGTCTTCTTCTTCTTCGTCGCTCGAGGAATAATCATTTTGCTCTTTTGCTTGAGACTTCGAGGAGGAAGTCTTGAGAGCTATTGATTTCTTTTCACTCACCTTCGCTTTGTCTTTCTTTTCCATCTTTTCACGTTGGTCTAAGCTCAAGAGTACCTGTTCATGCTCTTGCAATTTGCCAAACAATGTTGTCAAGTCTAATATGGTAAGATCATTTGCCTCTTTGATGGTGGTCACTTTTGGCTGCCATTCCCTGTTAAGACATCTCAAGACTTTATTAGTAGCAACATCATTGGAAATCTAATGAATGTAAATGATTGATAAGATGAGTAAATCTCCTTTGCATGTCAGCAATGGTTTCCCCTTGCTCCATGAAAAAGAGATCAAACTCTTGTATAAGAGTGTTGATTCTAGCTAACTTAACATCGGTTGTCCCCTCATGGGCTATTTGTAGTGAATCCCACATGGCCTTAGCAGTAGGACAATGGGATACACGGTAATATTCATCTACACCTAATGAGGAGATTAAGATGTTTTTAGCTTTCCAATCATAATTGTATTTTTTCTCATCGTCATCGGTCCATTGTGCTTCAGGCTTTGGCACAACTACATTATCCGCATTGGTCATAGTAATTTCTATTGGACCATTAAGGATAACGTTCCATATTTTTCTATCTATGGAGTTGATATGCACACGCATACAGTCTTTCCAATAACTGTAATTTTCACCGTTGAAAACAGGAGCCCTATTGTACGCCCCTGTAGGTTCGTTTGCCATTTTCTATCTCGTTGTATTTGAAGCACCGAATAACCGGAGCTCTGGATACCACTTGTTAGACTATGGCACGGATCTAGAAGGGGGGTTGAATAGATCCCCAATTAAAATTTGAGTCGGCGCAACCAATTTGAAATTGGTTTTAAAAAGTTTTAAGTGCGGAAGCGGCCGAGGAAAAATATAGTCTAAAACGAACGGTTATTGGAAAACCGGATATACGTAAGCCTATGGATTTATCACAATTCGGAAAAATAGAATCACAACACAAACTATGCTTATCAATTATTTACTTCAATTTGCAAGGTTACTTAGTTCCAATGAAAAACAAGGCACACAAAAACTAGAAGCAAAATAAGACAATTTTAGTTCAGGACTTTTTCGAACAGTTTATGTGCACAAATACCTCAAAGGATATTTATGTTGAGTAAGAGATTGGAAATGCCCTAGTACAATATTTTTATTTTACTTAGTAGTTAAAAACAAAGTTTCAACACCTTACTCAATTTGTATCACAGTTTGACAATAATCACTTAAGCTAGAATCACTTATTTTATAAGCTGAATTGAAAATGACAGAAACTAAAGAACACACGATTTGATGAGGCAGTTCCCCCGTCGTCCTCGCTTCGGGGTACGTCTGCCCTCAATTCTAAAATTAGAATTGAGATATATTGAATATATATCACCTGTTGGAATGAACAGTTTACACAAGAGTTGATAGACAATGATACAAACAATCTCAAATGATGTTGATGCTTGCTATCACTTCTTGCACCTTGATTCAAGATGAATCAAGCCCTTCAATTTGTTGTGAATGATCTCTGATTCTAGCCACCTTAATGAAAAACCTACCGTTGTTCAAACTTTCGGCTCGGCTGATCTTAGACACCAACAAATCAAAACCCGGAAAGTCTTCAACACTTCAACGCCCTAGCTACTAAACTGATAAACCTTCCGTTGATCAATTACCTTCGCACTTGCTTGAATGTTGAACGAACTATCCCGTAGCAAAAGCCCTCAAAACCTTCTAGTCTTGATGGGTAAAACCCTCAAGGTTTTCTGCAAGAAACACCTGCCCCAATTTCCACCCGAACCGGATCTTCAATCAACGCGTTCGAACCTTATCACCCTTGAACAAGACACCAATCACAACAAAAATGATTGTGTGTATTTGAGGATTTGTGTGTTGTTTGAAGGATGAAGATGAAGAAATATGTTGCACCTATTTCACGTTTCTTGCCCTGACAATTTACTCAAGATTTCAATTGTTAGTTGTCAAAAATAAGCAAAACTCTATTTATAGTAATAACCAAAACAGTCAACTGAACAGAATTTTAAAACACAGCAAGAAAAACTGCACAGCGCGCGAACGGTCGACCATAGGGTCGGCGTGCGCTGACCCATGGGAAATACACAGCTTCATGCGCTGAGTGGCATGGTCGACGCATGTCTTCATGCGCTGATCCGTGGAAAATCAAAACACCCATGCGCCGACTGTTCGGTCGACGCATTGCTTCCATGCGTTGAGCCGTGAGAAATGCCAGGTTTCATGCGCCGACTGTATGGTCGACTCACTGCTTAGAAACCTGCAAAAATAACAGCTTTTTCCATTTTGTGCATCCTGCCACATTCAGTTATGGCTCGTATTAAGGTATAATGATTTAACAATGAAAAAGAGGCATAGCATGTTGAAGTATTGCATGATGCTTCTAATTTGTCCAAGGTTGTGTTTTGTCATCATCGAAAACTCGGAGGCCTGTATTGTGAGACAACTTGCCCTCACAACTATCCCTTTCATTTATATCATGAGCATGATTGGCATGATTGGTGTTTAAATTCAAAATGTGGTCCATATGTAAATCTGCCAGTTTGTGTTGTGCCAACTATTTTGAGCATGTAACTACCTTGGATATGTGTCTTTGCCTTGGTATATGTCTTGTGAATGTTGAGATAGTTTCTGTCATAAGTTATTGTTGGATGTTATCATAAGTCATGTTTGTTTTACCTTGGTTTTTGTTGCAAACAGCTTGGGAGGTATCATTGCAGCCTTACACAACTTTGATCTTTTGTTGTTAATTTTTTATTAGGGTCCCTATATGTTATATTCATGTCATGTTTTAACCCTAGGAGATTTTAATTCATAACTGTTGTGCTTAAATTTGGATTTGAGTGCTGAGCTGTTTCCATGAACATATTGTTGTTGATACTTTTAGTTCAAGTCAAAATGTTGGTTTGCTTTTGAGCATCTTGTTTGATTGTGCCTAACATGATTCTTGATATATTTGATCTTTTGCTACTTGAATCTAGCATAGGACAGTTTTGTGGCAGCTGTGTGCATAGGCCATTTTCTTTTTTAAACCAAATGCCTTGTTGTTGTATCTTTGTGTGAAATTTGCATATACCATGATTGCAATGTATGCCAATTTGTTTTGCACTTGAATATCATGTTTCATGTTTTGACCTCTTTATGCATCAACTGTTTTGAAAAGGAAAGTTGTTGGTTGTTTTAGCATTGCCATGTCATTTTTTCAAATGTGTTTATCTTAATTGCTTCTTGCTATTTGTAAACAAAATGCATCATGTTTCATGCTCTGATCCCTTTATGCATCTCACCTGTTTTAAAATGTCATGTCTTCCCTTAGGGCATTGTGCTAGGTTTTGTTTGGTATTAATGAGGTTGAAATGACTCATACAAGGTGTGTTGAAATATACCTAAACCTTTGATGATCAACAATGCCATTTTCAGTGTTTGTGTATGTTGGTTGATCTTAGAGGAGATCATTTGTGAAGTTGTGATTAGAATCCATCAATAAAACATTGATTGGAATACCAAGAGTTGATTGCCTTGTTGCTACTAACTCCTCAGTGTTTATGTTGTTCTTGCTTTTGCCTTAGGGTTGCAAATTCTCATTAGAAGTGTGTTCTGGTTTTGTTATGGCAACCTGTTAAGGGTGTCAACTTGGTTATGCTTAGAAGTTTGTTTTGGTCCTGCCATGAGTTATTTCTGGTTTGAGTTTGCTAAACTCTAACTGTCAAGGCAAGGTTCTAAGCCACTTATGGATATTGCTTGTGGTTGCATCAGCCTTGGCTATTTGTTTCTGTGTTAGGAAAGTTTGCCTTGGTTGTGCATTATGTTTGGCTAAGGCATAGTGATTCATCAATGACTGTTTGAAGCAATAGAACTCTACCAGCGTGTTCACTTTGACTATTCAGTATCATTATGCAGAAGTGTAGCATTTGGCATTTCTCATGTTCATTTTGTGTTCCTTGTATCATTGTGTAGACATGTAGCATATGGCATTTCTGTTGATTATTTGGTGTTAGTGTTCTTTGTATCATTAGGCAGATGTGTTTTGTTTTGGTGAAAGGTTAACATGGTTATGATATGGCATGTCTATTATTTCTTCATCAGCATTGCTTTTAAATGTTGTGGCTCTGAGAGAGCCCTTTTGAGTTCATCAACTCATTATAACTGTCAACATGTTGATTTGAATTGCTGTTGTTGAAATGATTCAGAGCTGTTGGAGCCTATTTCTGATGATCAATTTGTGTTTTATTCATGATTTGTTGGTTGCCAAGCCACTTTGAGGTTTGTTAACCTCTGATGCCAAGTCTCATTTTCAAACTTAAGAAGCTATCACCATTTGTGTGTGTGTGTGTATTCAGTGACTGTTACAAATTGTGGATTGATAAGCAATAATGTTGTGAACTGTTGTTTTAATATTTGGTTAGATACAAAAGTTGTTCTAAAACTACTTCCATAAGTTGCAACTGAATGGCCACTTCATGATTCAGTAGGGATTGGAGATTTTTTCTTTGAGCATAATCATGAGTAGCATATTTGAAACATGTGTATGGCTTTCTTTGACTTTGTTCATATCAGTTTTGATTCATAACTTCCAAAATGCATTTCAAAAGCTACAACTGCATGTTCATGCGAATTTCAAAATATGTACATTTTTTGAGAAAACTGAGATTGCCATCTTGATCCTTGTTGAATTTCACACAAGTTAGGCTTTTAGTTTGCAAGAATTGATGGAGTTTTGAGCTAGTTTGAATCTTCACGCATTTGGCCATGTTTGCTTGCTTCCCATGTTTTGCCTTGCCCAGATTTTATTGGTTTTGTTAAGTATTTGAGTTTTAGGCGTGGCAAAATACACGGATGTATCACCACCCTAGTGGTTAAACCTTCATTCTCTCATGCGCCTTTCACCTCTAGATCCTGGGTTCGATCCACAGTGGAGATCAACCCTTTTTGATTTTTCATATTTGCCTTGTTTTCTTTATTTCTGTATTTCTTTCCTTCCAAATTACAAATGCGCGCCTTGGCCCAGTTGGTGTAATTTTGAGTTGGTATTCCAAGGGTGGTGGGTTCAACACCCACCAGGCGCCTCCCTCTCTTCTTTTTTTATCATTTCAAGCTTTTGATTCATTTTTCTCCAGTTGATTATTGTGATGTGAGTTCTATGTTTGTCAAACCTTGTGTGTGTAATTAAAACTACTTGTTGCTTATAAGCATGATGTTTGATTCATTTGATTTCCATGTAATATCCCCATGAAATTGACTTATTTGCATTGGTCGTTACCTTCGTCTTTGTCAAGACATGCTTAAGTTTTTATCTTTCATGGAGTCTTGTAAGAACTCATCTTTGCTTGCCTATTGTCATACGCTTGCATGCTTTATTGTAACCGTTCATCTTATTTGATGTACTTGCTTGCTGTAACATGCTTGTATATGCTTGGTTGTAACCATGTTTCTTATATTCATCCTGTTTAATGTTCATACTTTGTTAAGTTTAGTTTCCCTAAGTGATGGAACTCTCTAGTTCTCATCCAAGTTGCCTCCTCTTTTCTCCTTCCAAAGGAAAGTCTCTCTATTGACCTTTGGGTCATAGATAGCTCATCTCTCTCCCTTGACTTTGTTAAGTCATCTACACTTAGTTAAGTTAGAACCTGTCCTTTGGACTTTGCTTAAGTCTAAAAAGCCTACCCCTTGTTAGGAGTGCTCTTTCAATTAGAACTTAGGATAGAGTTTGTTAACTCTATGTAAGAATCATGAAAATGATTTCTTACTCCCCTTTCTTGAGTGTTCAACTTAGATCTAGAGAGTTTCCTTAAACTCTACACAAGCATTGTAATGTTTGTTCCCCTTTGAACCTTGATCGTAATCAAGTGTTCGTCAACCCTAGTGAGGTGAACTACGATTGCTCTGATTCTATCCTAGTTAGGATACGTAGGCAGAAGATGCGATGTCTTTGCGATCAAAATTAGTGTATATATCCTTAGGTTTTGACCTACACCTTTTACCCAAACCATAGCAAACATTTAGCAAGCTTAGCATACAACAAACAAAAGGTTCCTGTAGAGTACTACAGATGTTTAGGATGTGAAATACCTACCCTATGCATAACCAACCCCGATCCCCGAATCTCTTAGCGTTGTTGTTACATCGCGCAAAAGGTTCTTTCTCTCTTTAGACCTTTCCTTTGGATAAATTAAAGTTCGGTTATGAATTCTATGAATTAAAGATTCAAGTTAATTCAATAGCTTGGTATCCGATTCTCACCGCAACAATGATCCTTGGAGGTTCTCAACTCCAATGGAAGATCATCATCTTCTTGTTGACATTCATCAACATTCTTTTCTTGGCTATCATCTTCCTCCTTTTCAACATCCACCACTTCAGGTTGATCAGTACCTTTGTCGGTGTCTTTGAGCATATCTTTCGTAGATGCACCTACATCAAGAAAAGAAGTACCTTTCCAAACACTCTTTGGGCAAGTCTCATCAAAGGAAACACGAACAGACTCATCAACACTAAGTAATCTCTTATTATAGACTCTATATGCTTTAATAGATTGTGGGTATCTAAGAAAGATACCGACAAAGGTACTGCCTGAACTTCTGTCCATTAAAGGCGGTTGTGTTCCAACGTAGCTTAGGTTTCAAACTTGTGGTGTTCTGATCTGAACGTGTGTACTTTATGTCATATGAGTGACCAAATTTAAAATGAGAATACAGAGGAGTATAACTAATAATTAACCTATCAACAGGTTTTGGATTTGATTCCTTCCCAGAAGATGATTCATATCCAATCCCTTTTCTGTTGTTCCTGCTCAGACCATAGATCATAGAGGCCATTTTGCTTCTGTCTATGCTTCTAGACAGGAACCTTTGAAAACTATGGTCATACTCTTCTAAAATAATTTTAGAGCTAGACGTAGTATCTGTTTCAGATTTTTGTTGAGCTTTTTCCAATTCAATTTTAACTTGAAAATCATTTTCTTTCAGCTCAGCAATTTCTGATTTCAGCTGACCATTCTCATATGCAAGACTGCTTTGCAGCTTCTTGTATTTGAGTCTGATCTTACTATAGTTTTCACACATATCAGATAAGCTTTCAATTAACTCAGCTATGGTGAGGTCAGCAAATACCTCTTCTGAATCTGATTCTGATCCAGATTCAGATGATTCATCATGCTTCTCTATGTCAGCCATTAGTGCAATGTTTGCACATTCGTCTTCAAACTCTAACGAGGCTTCAGAAGAATCTGAGTCATCCTAGATTCTTCTTGGGTTTATCCTTTTAAAGTTTGGGACAATCATTCTTGTAGTGTTCTGGCTCTTTGCATTCATAGCACACTACATCCTTTTTGCTAGATCTTATGTGACCAGAGGATTCTCCACGGTGTTCTGGTCTTTTAAATTTTTTGAACTTCTTTTGCTTGTGCTTCCAGAGTTGATTTATTCTTCTGGATAGTAAAGATAGTTCATCTTCATCTGATGAAGAATCTCCAGAGCTTTCTTCTAGTACCTGAAAAGCTTTAGTTTCAGATTTATTGTTAGATTTTAAAGCTATGGACTTACCTTTCTTCTGAGGCTCATCTTCTTCAAGCTCTATCTCATGGCTTCTTAAAGAACTGATGAGTTCCTTCAGAGTGATTTTGTTCAGATCTTTTGAGAGCTTTAACGTTGTGACCATAGGTCTCCACCACTTTGGTAAACTTCTAACTATCTTCTTTACATGATCAGATGTGAAGTAGCCTTTGTCAAGAACTTTCAATCCAGCAGTCAGAGTCTGGAATCTAGAAAACATGGTTTCCACAGATTCATCTTCCTCCATCTTGAAGGCTTCATACTTTTGAATCAGTGCTAGAGCCTTTGTTTCTTTCACCTGCGTGTTTCCCTCATGTGTCATCTTCAAGGACTCAAACATGTCATGCACTGTATCTCTATTGGAGAGTTTCTCATATTCAGTATGAGATATAGCGTTCAGCAGAATTGTCCTTGCCTTGTGGTGATTTCTGAAGTCTTTCTTTTGTTGATCAGTCATTGATTTTCTATCAATCTTTTTACCTTCACCATTAGTGGGGTGAGTGTATCCGTCAATGACTATATCCCAGAGATCCGCATCATAGCCAAGAAAGAAGCTTTCGATTCTGTCCTTCCAGTAATCAAATTTTTCTCCATCAAACATAGGAGGCTTTGTGTTGATTCTGTCTTTCTCTTCATATTTGTTGTTCAACCCAGTGTTGTTTGAAGATTCAGCCATAGTAAATCAAAGAGTTTTCCAATTGGATCTTTTCTCTGTCACTGTTAAGTGATAGCACTCATAACCGTGCTCTGATGCCAACTGAAGGTAGGAAAACACTTAGAAGGGGGTTGAATAAGGGTTTTGAAAACAAATAAGGTAATAAAAATAACAGGTATTTTTATACTGGTTCGTTTGAACTCAAACTACTCCAGTCCACCCGGCCAAGGTGATTTCGCCTCTCTCAAACGAGGACTTAATCCAATAATCAAAATTGATTACAATATTTTTACTAAGACAAGCTTGTCTTAGTCTTTTCAAGAATACTGACCACAACTTGGTCTCTCAAGGATCTTTTACAAAGTAACACAATTAAATGTGTTTAAGTGCTTCTTAGAAAAGCTTTTTCACAATAGTGATTTTTCACAAATTTAAGAACAATGAAACTTTCTATTTTCTTTTCAGCAAAAGTTGTAAGTACGTTGTAGAATGATGCTTTCACTTTTTGGAATGATGTACTATATGAATTGTTGTTGAAAACTTGTTTAAATACTTCACATTTATCAAATAGCGTGCACAACTTTTTTTCTTCTTTGACTGTTCCTTTCCATAAAAGGAATGTTCAGAGATATCCTTTTTGTTCTGACATCCTGTACCATACACAAAACAGGAATAGTGTCGTTGGATGTATACAATGAGTGGCAACAGATCTTTCTTGATCAGCATCTTTTTAAATGAACGAGTATGGAAATAATTCCTGCATCAGATCCTCTGATGATGTTCCAATTTCTTCTTATCAGAGTGACTTTCTTCCAGAGTTCTGATGATGTTCCATTGTCTTCTTATCAGAGTAACTCTCTTCCAGAGTTTTGCAGCTTAGTGCTAGCGTGATTGTTTATTCAAACTGTTCATCTAGAGGAACGCTTCAGATCAGAGCATATCTTCGCTCTTACGTGTTATCCAAATGTATCACTTTGTTTCTAAATATTTCAGAGCCTTACGTATTTTGATTTTCAGAGCCTTACTTGATTTGATTTTTAGAGCCTCTGTAGTTGCAGCGTTGAGTTAGTATGCTCAGAGTTTTCTGAATCTTCGCTTTATACTCTACACTCAGAGTCTTCTGTAGCTTCGCTTTTACCAAATGCTCAGATTCTTCTATAGCTTTTCTTTTTACCAAACGCTTAGAGTCTTCTGCAGCTTCGCTTTTTACCAAACGCTCAGAGTCTTCTGCAGCTGTAGCTTAACGTTCAGAGGAATACTCCATTCAGAGGAATATTTATTATATTATCTGAAATAAAAACACTTGAACAAAATTAGAGTATATATTTTCTCTATACAAAATTTCATTATTGTTATCATAAAACATTGAGATATATTAAGAACCAATATGTGTTCTAACAGGTGTGGTGTGAATTAGTGTGGGGTCTGCTTTGTACTGATGTGTAGAAAATTTTTGCAGGTTAGGTGATTTGGTAAAATTGGCATGAAGTAATATGTGTGGGACCATGATGATTTGATATGTTTTGATGTATATGATGAGCCTTTTCCTTGTGCTGCGGGATGGTGAATGGCCACTGTTGACGACAATGACGCAAAGAAAAATTGAAAAGTAGCCTCTTTCTTTCTATGGACTCTTATCATGAGCAAGCTGATGTAGAACCTCATGAGTTGCAACATAAAATAATATCATGTACCATGAAAAAATGTATTGAACAAGTCATCTCAAATCTTATTTATTTTCTTTTTCAGGTGGATGAATCTTGCAAGTCAAATTAAGCCTTATTTGAAGCAAACAACCCAAGGAAAATAAAGCTTAACTAATGATGTTCTTCTTTAAGAAATGTTTAATCAATTCAAAAAAAATCCAATACCAACTTGTGAGTTCCTTTGATTTTGATAGTTCCTCTTCTTTTATTCTTTGACTAGAATGGTAGTGGACTAAAAAAATCCTTGAATTTATGGGCTTTTTTTTGTGAAAATGTTGTAGATGGACTTTTTGTAATAACTATTTTGGTGAATGAACTGTTAGATTTTCTTGTGCAAATGAGCCCTAATTTTCCCTTGTAATAAATCTTCAAAATCAGATTATTTTCCTTATGATGCAACTTGGACCTTTGAACAATGCTTGAATTTGTAGTGTGTAGAACATTTATGATGAATCTTTGGCCAAATAAAACCAACTGAAATTGAATTGCCTCTGATATGCCTGAATTTTGAAAAGTGAAACCAACATGAACTAAACTTTTTTTACTAGATCATGCTATCCTGAATTCTTCTTTGAATATTAAACAACAATGAACACTATAATACCTTGAACAATAAATATCTTGCACTAACTTTGAACCATGAAGCCAAATGCACCAAGCTTGGATATTCTTTGACTTAATGAACCTTAACTATGCATAAAAACCTTAACTTGGATCCTCATACACAAATTACATAAACCTAATCCACACTTGTCTTCCAAAGATCCATAACACAAGTAACTTGCAAATGAAGTAATTCCAATTTGTTCAACCAAGATCAGGTTGAACTTCTCCTTAAATCTTAATTATTACTGTGCACACACTTGTCTTGATAAACTTCAAATAAACCTCAATCAATACCACACATCACTATCCTGATAGCCTTTAATGAACCTGGACTTAGGCAAGCCAAAAACAACATATATTTTTTTGAATTTTTGAATAATGGTTAGCGAATGGATGTACAGATGAACGTCATATACATGTAGGAAAATTTTGGGGTATGACAGATGCCCCTATCTAATTGGCTAAAACCGAGGAATATGAATTGCTACGGCGTTCATTCTTTCAAGGTATAAGTCGATTAGATATGAAGAAGACTCTGAATTTGTCCGAAAAGAAAGAAAATGCTTAAGAAGTAAAATAACATATCAATGTCGATCCTCGAGTGGACACTAACTAACTTATAAGGATCGTTATCACCAAAAGGATTATAACAAAAGCAATCTGACACCAAAAGGATGTCAGGCCTTTCACCAAAAGGATAATAGTAAACACACGCACACAACTCCGACACCAAAAGGATGGCGGATCTATCACCAAAAAGACGATAGAGAACACAGAGATTTCCGACAGAGATATCTGACACCAAAAGGATGACATACCTATCACCAAAAATATGATAGTACACACATACACATAATATATGACACCAAAAGGATGACAGACCTATCACCAAAAGGATGATGGTGAACTCACGCAACGACCCTTCACCAAAAGGATGAAAGACCTATCACCAAATGAATGATACTTAGCACAACTCCGACACCAAAAGGATGATAGAGAACACACGCAATGACCCTTCACCAAAAGGATGAAAGTGAGGTCAAAACTCGCTATTACCAAAAGGATAATAGTAAGCAAACATAAATTTCCGACACCAAAAGGATGATGGCTATATCACCAAAGAATGATAGAGAACTCACACACACAGAGATATCTGACACCAAAAGGATGACAGACCTATCACCAAAAGGATGATAGTATACATATACAATATCTGATACTAAAAGGACGACAGACCTATCACTAAAAGGATGATAGTAAACTCATACAATGACCCTTGACCAAAAGGATGATAGTAAACACAACTCTGACACGAAAAGGATGACAGGTCTATCACCAAAAGGGTGATAGAACACACACACACACAAAATCTGGCACTAAAAGGATGACAGACCTATCACCAAAAGGATAATAGTAACACACGTATGACACCAAAATAATGACAGATCTATCACCAAAAGGATGATAGAGAACACCACTCAATGACCCTTCACCAAAAGGATGAGATTAAGGTCACAACTTACTACTACCAAAAGAATAATAGTAAGCAAAACAATATCAAAGGTTTTTATTCACCAAAAGAATGATACACAGGCCAAAGGTTCACAGATTTCCGACACCAAAAGGATAACGGTAAGATCAAACAACACAAGTTTCTACCACCAAAAGGATGATAGAAACTTTCCACATGGAGAACTGCCAACACCAAAAGGATGAAGGTTAGGTTGAATTGATATAGTTTGGCTACCACCAAAAGGATGATAGTAAGGCAATTGACAAAAGGGCAAGTTTGCCAGAAACATGATGAGTGAGGCTTATTTGAGGACATCAACAAAAGGTTGAAGCACGAAAGGTCACTGAGGAATACCATCATTGTCAATAAAAGGTTGAAAGGAACCAACTCACTGGCGAACGCCCACTGACTTAGAGAAGTGTTATTGGTTGAGCTGGGGATGACCACTTCATCAATAAAAGGTTAAAGATAAAAGCTCAATGAGGAACACCCATTTGACTTGCTTGGATATCAAAGTTTTATAAAAAAAAAGGTTGAAATAGCTTCCATGAGAAACTCCCATGAATTTGAAGAAGATTCCCCTGGTTGGGCTGAGGTTTGCTTTGAAATCTTGTCTTGATTAACAAAATTTTGATACAACTTCATGAGGAACACCCATGGATTTAAAGGAGATGCCCTTGACTGGGATGAGGATTACTTGAAATCTTTGCCCTGATCAATAAAAGTTTGATACAAATCCATGAGGAACGCCCACAGATTTGAAGGAGATGCCTCTGACTGGGCTGAAGATCATCTTGGAATCTTAAGATTGATCCTGGATCTTGACCTATGCAGGTATGAATGCTTGATTTTGTAATGATATTCCATATCGAACGCAAATGCAATGCAAATGCTAACGCGCGGAGATTCAAGTGTTGGGGAAGTATGATTGGTTTTTATGTATATGATGCACATGATGTTTATGATGTGAATGCGCGTATGATGCTAAATGTGATGTGTATGATGCTTATGATGCATATGATTGCAGACAAGTGATTGGATATGTTTGAAGGTGCCAGCACGGTAGGCTTTGGTAGTTACCAATGCGAATTAGACTCTAGGTGGTGGGAGGGTTTGATTTCCTCGATACTCAGTTCATTGAAGACGCCATGATTGAAGCAGAAGAAGATGCTCCCAATGCCCTAAGTTTGATCACTTGATGATAAGTCGTAGGTTCGTTCTAAAAGAATCACGACTATGTGTTTGATGGTCAGGATATCCTGGTCTTGCCCCAATTTAACATGGTAATGGCCTACCCCTAATTAACCAGTTCTGAAGTGATTTGATATTTAGAAGCTGAGCTTTGATTTGCTTTGAGATTACTTGCCCCTGATTGAGTTGTTGAGAGGTTTACCTCTGATTGAGGATTTTGTGGTAGTCTTACTTTGGGTCAGCACCACTGGAAGTAAAGTTCCTCCTTGATTTCCCTTTGTTGGAGTTTATTTGATGTCAAGCACTGATTTGCAGTTAGAATTGCATATTTACAAATGGTAATCTTAATGCAATGCTCACGCAAGTTTTGAAAAAGACTCGTTTATTCGAGTGCCATGATAGTGTGAGACGAATGGACCGTTAGTTCAGACGCTATGCTAATTTTTTGGTGTGAAAGATATAGCAAGGAAAATGACACCAATGTTGAATATTAGCAAATATGTGGGGAGTCAGTTTACGCAACCTTGCAATAGTATGCTTTCAGAATAAACCTCGCCTTAATTAGGTATTTCGAGGGTTGTAACATGGTCTGGTTCACGGTTTAAAACAAAGGATATTATGCTCAAATATTGGTTTGTACCCACCCATTCTTTGTGATGTTCACCAATCCTACGTTCAGTTAATTTTGCACAGGTTTGTCTTCTAAAAGGGGTGACGGTGTAAGCGATGATTCTAGGTTTTCTTGAAATGGCGGTCACCTTATTTTGTTTTGATGGATGTCAGTGACCTTGTGAATTTGATTTGGCGGTCATTGAATCTTATTATATTTTTGCTGAGGATTTGAGGACCTCTTTTGCTTTTGTTTTTAATCCCTAACTTTTGCATGGACTGATTTCGCTTTTCGAGTCCATCGGGATTGCCTTGATTTTTGCCTAAGTCTCCTTTAAGGTGCTCTACTTAGCAGGCTTTTTGATTTCTTAATTTTTTTGGAGGATTATGACTGCCAAGTCATGGGTGTTGATGAACAACTGTCATGTCTTTTGGATTTTGCTTTCTGATTCGAGTGTGCAGTCAGATTAACTAAACACTACCTTTCCCCAGGTTGAGTGTAAGGGTTTATAGATCCGAAGGAAACTGCTACTTCTAGGCTCGAAGTGGTTAAATAGGGATTAACTCCTTGTCTCTCCAGTGTTTGGGGGATTTAAATAATTTTTGTACAACATCGGCAGGATTTTATCCGAAAGCATATCGTTTGCAATTATGGGTATTTTGTTTTCATCATCCTCCCCCTAATCATGCTAAACAACCGTTTCATAAAGAGTGAAGAGGATAAATATGTGTCGATGATTTGCAGTAAATGTAACAAATGAGTGAGTACGACATAAATAATTCAAAATATGCATAATCACTACATTAATAAAACCAAATACGAATGGAAATGTTTAGAGCATACATTACTTAAACAAATAAAGACAAAATACAATAATGTAAATGACGGGATGGAAACATGACTTCCTTCTTCTGGGAGATGAACTTGACTTGACTTGATTTGATTTGATGTTGGCACTAGCTTGGCAACGGAAGAGGGTAGTTCGTGATATTTGCAGTCCTTCCTTTGAATGTGAGAAACTGCGTGTCAACCAAGTCTTGAACTTTGTGTTTGAAAGCCTGCAGTCCTCAAAAGTGTGCCCCGGGGTGCCTTTATGAAACTCGCAATGAGCATTAGCATCATAATCTAAAGGGATGGCAGTTGGAGGAGCTAGACCTCTCTAGGTAATCGCCCTTTTCTCCAGTAATTCAGTAATGATCTTAGCATACGTCATTGGCATATGATCAAAGACTTTATCTGGCCTCCTTGTCCTTTGTTGATTAGGTGGACGTTGTTGTTGAGCGACTCATTATTGTTGATTCTAAGGGGGATATTGATACCCTTGATAATTATATGATGGTTGCTGAGGAGCCTGTTGCTGAGGCCTTAGAGCTTGAACAGCTTGAATAGTTGGGTGATAAGGCATTAGAGTGTAATGCGCAGCAGCAACATATGGATACTGGTAGTAAGGGATTTGATAAGATATAAGAGCAGAAGCTTATTTAGGAGCTTTCACTTTCTGCATAGAGGTGGAATTTGTTTCGCCTTCTTTCTTCTTGTAACCGTTAAAAGGCTTCTTGGATCCAGACTGGCTGCTATAACCTCCTTGGATCTTTCTGCTTTTTAAACCTTCTTCGATTCTCTCACCTATAATCACCAAGTCAGAGAATCCAGCAGAGACACTACCAATTAGATTCTCGTAGTACTAGCCTTGCAAGGTACCCATGAAGATGTCAATTAGTTCATGATCAACAAGAGGTAGATGCACCTTTGCAGCTAGCTCTCTTCAATGTTGCGCATAATCTTTAAAGGATTTGTTGTCCTTTTGAGCCATACTCTGAAGTTGACTATGATTTGGAGTAAGTTCGGTGTTATATTTTTATTGCTTGACAAACGCATCAGTTAGCTCAGCCCAAGTGCGTACACTGCTATGCTTCAGCTACATATACCATTCAAGGGATACTCCTAGCAAGCTGTCTTGG
The DNA here is from genome assembly GCA_963859935.3 of Lathyrus sativus. Lineage (NCBI taxonomy): Eukaryota > Viridiplantae > Streptophyta > Magnoliopsida > Fabales > Fabaceae > Lathyrus > Lathyrus sativus. Next base: position 453,883,225 of record OZ012738.1, on the reverse strand, counting down.
AAGCAATGAATCATCAACTTTTTGTCCCTGGCATAGGCAGCCATTTTGCAACAGTACATCTTCAAATGGATGTTTGGACAATTGAGGCCTTTTTAATTTGAGAATTCTGGCACCTTGAAATTGGGAGGAATGACGACATTCGACACCAAGCACATTTCCAAAACATTGAGAGAAATTGGGTTGTGCCCCTTCATGACTCAGAGTTTTTCAGCTAGATCGCGACATATTTTGATGGCTTCACAATCCTAAGCAGCAGCAGGATTGAAAATGGGGACAGCAGCATGATAGTTTTGCACACCATCATACTGATTTAATAGATTCTCTTCAGCATGAGGAATGGGGATCTGAACGACAGTAGGTTGGGCTTGCGAGATGGTTCCAACAGTAACTCCAGGTGTGGGGAGTGGTTGAGAAGTGGCTCTTTCAGCAGCGGTAGTGAAGTTGATTGGGATCCCATACGTGATGGGGTTAGGAACAGGAACTGGGAGCCTTGAGGTAGACCCTTGCATAGGAACATTGTTGTGGGCGGCAGTAGCTTCACGCAGCTCTTCTTCCTTTCTGGTCGTAGTGATGGCTTCAAGAATCTAGTCAATCTTTCCTTTGAGGGAGTCCAACTCCTCCCTGAAGTTAGCTTGCTCTTGTTGAATTTTCTCCATCATGCGTCTAGTATTGGCTCTAGTTGCATACTAATGTCGAGGAATCAACTTGATTTACTAGAGAAGGAAGAAGGAGAAATGTGATTTTGTTGTGGAAATGAAATGCAAGATGCTTAACAAGTACAATGTAATGAAATGACATGTATGTAAGATGTAAGATCTAGGATCATAGGATCAATGGTTCAACCTATTTTGAGGTTGGCCGGAGGAACGAGTTAAGAGCCACAGTCTCTGATCAAAGAAACCCCACGGGTAGGATTCTAAAACAGGTAAGTGCCTAGAGTCATGGATATCTTTCAAAGACATTATAACCATGGTAAAGGCTCACCATAACAATAATATCCTTGAAAGGATCTCCTCTAGGTGAGGCCTTCGTATCTTCCTCACGAGAAAGACTCCTCGGAGGCGTCCACTGCACAACCATCGACACACGAGTTCTAAGAAGGGTTCTCAGAGTCATAGATCAAGGTTGAAAATATTACTATCAGGAAGTAATATGTTCAAGGGATCTCGTCTGATTGTGGCATTCGTATTAACCCAAAATGAGTCAACACTACTAACCACCATGGATTAAATGGGTTAATGGTCCTTGGGATCAACAATTCAGGCTCGAAAAAATTATTGCCATGGCATAGACTCACCACAACAATAACATCTCCAAGGGAATCTACTCCAAGTGGGGTTTTTGCTTCAGCCTTACGTAGAAGATACCATGCAAGTATCCACTACACAACCACAATCCCAATCCTAGGGTTTTACTCGGACCCGGGTATAGAGCCATCTCACAAAGCACACAGAAGCATAGCAGCCACACAATGTTACAAAAGGTAACACAAATAAGGAAAAGGAAAGTAAGTAATAAATGAATAAATGATAAGAAAACAACTAAGCGAAGCTAACGAGCTCACAATTCTAACTAAGATAGGCTCGACTCTCTCTTGCATGGAGCAATAGTCCCTAGCAGAGTCGCCAACTATCGCACCTCGAAAAATAATCGAAGATACGACCCTCACGCAAAAGGCACGGAAAGCGGTTTAACAGAGTCGCCACCGAACTTTATTATCCTAAAAAAGAAGGAAAGGAAAATGTTGAGAAAACCTTTAAAAGGAGAGATAAGAACACGGTCGTCGCAATCACGTTCTGGGTTCGAGAGTCGGTTACGTAAGAGGAAGGTATTATAACCCCCTATGTCCGTTGTACTCAACGGGAACCTCTTAATTCGAATTATGATGAACGTCAGCTAACCTTATTTGTTTTCTTCTAAACCATTAATGTGAAACGGTAAGATAAAAGGAATCGATGCTAAGGGAAAATGGGTGGTTTTAGGATAGGGTACTCGCAAAGGATTGGGGCCCTTGTGCCTATGTAGAATCACTCTGACGAGAATGAGGAATCAGAGCGCTCGTAGTTCGACTGCAGGGAAGGTTAGATGGAAAAATGGAATATGGATAGAATTGTGAAGAAAACGAGGGAAAAAGAAAGAGGTAAATGCAAAAGGATGGAAAAAATAAAAGGTAGACGCAAACGGATGGAAAAAAGAAAAGGTAGAAAATGAAATATGGAGGAAAGGTAGCTCACCAAGATCATCGCAATATTGTGCCTACGTATCTTACGCTCCGACGAAAATGAAGAATCAGAGTGATCGTAGTTCGTGGGAACGACCATATAAAGAAGAGTTTAACGTATTGAAGTTTAGTTTGGATGGTGATTACTCAAAGCTTAAGAAAGGCTCATCAGGCCCAAGTAATCAGAAGAATGAGTCAAAGGCGTGAGTCTCTCTCTCTCTCTTTCATCTTGAAAAGGTGTTGCATTTGAAGAGTGTTTTGAATAACGAATGGTTAGAAGCTGGTTTGAATGTTATTGAGTTGGAAGTTTTTTAGAGGCGTCAATTGCTTAGACACGAGTAAGAGAACTCGCATCCAAACAACTGAAGAGAGATCAGAGACTCAATCCCTCTCTTTTTTACCTTGAAAAGAGTTTCTATAATTGTAAATTATTTTGAAGTTTGATTGAGAAAATCCGCTTGACATTGGATCAAGGGTTTAATTGTATTTGCATGCGATGAAGTTGGTTGAAAGAAGTTGATTTTGAAAATGACTCGACGACGAATCGAGGGTTTGGTTAAAAAGAGGTAAGAATTGATACTAGTCCCTATGGGTGCTCCTAATAATGAAACCACAATGGAATGTGTGAGTGTGTGCTTTAGGTTGATGGTGATGCTTACAAGCAATCGACTTACAAGGGGTGTTTGAAAATGGCTCGATGACAAATCGAGAATTAAATTGAAAATGGTTTAGTCTATGCTAGTCCCTGGGGGTGCTCCTAGTAAAAAAAACCACAATCAAAGTAATATGAATGTGTACATTAGAATGGGAGTGGGGTACATGTAAGTTACACGGGATTGCATGAAATAAAAGGTCTCATTGTCAGGTAGCCTAAGAGAAAGTTGTGTGTGTGCAGGGTGTCGTAAACTAAACCTTGAGCAAGATTTAGTCAAAAGGCTCTAAGCTAGCATTTCTGTATACAGTCCAAGTTCCGTTGCTCGGAAAAGTAACCAACAGTCCACCAATTTAGGCTTTTAGGGTTTCGATAATTATTAGTGTGTTTCCGAATAGTGTGAACAAGATATGAGCAAAATGAATAAGATGATGAATATGATTATGAACAATAGTATATGAACGATGATAATAAGATCAAAATATATTGACGGAAAAGTAAATCAAGAATACATTGGCGGAAATTAAAGTTAGTAGTCAATTGTTATTGCTTTGAATCAGATCGACTATAGCGCTAATCCGTCGTAGCGCGATCTATGAGAAAGATCATACTATAAGAGGTCGCGCAAGTTAATATTCATGCTAAAACACAATGAAGAAATGATATCGAGAATCATTCTCCAAAGAAATCGTGTCCCACGAAAAGAAAAGGTGACAGTCTCGTCTTAATCATAAACTCGCGTTAATTTATCGAAGGTAACCTATCACGATCCCAAAATATAGAGAATGATCATGATGATCATTCACTACAGATTTGAAATAGTGAAGGTTAAACAATCTCAACCAATCAACATTCGTGAATAAAAAGACTTCATCAATCAATATTGAAATAGAAAATAAAAATCGAAGATGAAATGGAACTAAAATAGAAATCAATAAACGAAACACCAGTGATAAGATAAATCAATATTAAAATATCAATTTTAAAACCATGAAAAAGAATATAAATGCAAAAATATATTAAAAAAAATAAAAGGGATAAAATGAGATGTGAAAAAAAAATTACTAAGGGTTAAGATATATATATATATATATATATATATATATATATATATATATATATATATATATATATATATATATATATATATATATATATATATATATATATATATATATATATATATATATATATATATATATATATATATATATATATATATATATATATATATATATATATATATATATATATATATATATATATATATATATATATATATATATATATATATATATATATATATATATATATATATATATATATATATATATATATATATATATATATATATATATATATATATATATATATATATATATATATTATACAAAAGAAGGTTTAGAAAACAACCAAAATAGAATAATATTCAAAAAAATAAATAAATGAAATGATAAAAACAAAAAGGCCCAAAAGAAGAATGGGGGTGCACAGAACCAGGGTGTTGTGGTAATAAGGAATCGTTTGGGCTTAAAGCCCATCATCCCTCACAAAAAAGGGGCACGGGTGGATAGAACAAAAAAGGGGTGGTAAGAAGATTTCAAACGGGCCACGAGAAGCCCAAAACGCACATATCAGCCTTGTAAGACAACATTGAATCACTTTCACACAAAAATTTTAAACAAAACCCAAACCCTTTGTCGTGACAACTATCCCCAAAAGACCAAAGAAAAAGGCATTGTCACACAAACAAACAACACGGATTCTGCTGAATCAAAGCAAACTCAAAAGCTAACGATGATTTTCAAGAATAGAGCAAAATCATATCAACAATGAGACTAAATCACACAAGCTTCTCTCATGTTCAAATCGTGTCCATCTCGCTTTTCGACTTAAATCCATTTCCAGGTTTGTCTTTGAATCGGCTTTGTATTTGTTAACTTTTTCTTTTCATATCAAAATGTTCTCTGGGTTTTGTTTGGATTTCAGAAGATAGTCAAGTATTTTTTGGGTTGATATTTGTTCATCTGGTTTGAGATTGAAAGTTGAGAACTTGTTTAGGTTGTAATGTTGAAGGGAGGAGAAGTTTGAGCTAGAATTTTCGTAGGGATCCTTTGGCTCCCCTGTGCTTGGCCGAATGAGTGAGGAAATGGCAAGATTTACAGTGAGATTGAGGGGTATTTATGGAGCAAAAGATTTGGCAAAGAAATTTGCAACATGAAAATTGCTTAACCGTTTTTTCATGCGTTGGGTGGATCATTTTCAGGTGGTTGTACTGGATGTGTTGTATGAGTGAGACGAATGGATTTTTGGCTGTGTAAGTTGTATCATGGTGGGGTCGTTTTGTGTCAATTTGTATTGGTTTTGTTGTTGTTAGTTTAGAATGTTGCATGAAGTGTAGAAAGGTTGTGGATGTTGTTGCGTGAAATGTGGGTGTGGGGCCTGCTTCGTACTGATGTGTGGAAAAGATTCGTAGGTTGGGTGATTTGAACAAAGTGGCATGAAGAAGTAATATGTGTGGGACCATGATGATTTGATATGTTTCGATGTATATGATGAGACCTTTCCTTGTGCTGTAGAATGGTTAATGGCCACTGTTGACGACAATGACGCAAAGAAAAATTTAAAATTAGCCTCTTTCTTTCTATGGACTCCTATCATGAACAAGATGATGTAGAACCTCATGAGTTTCAACATCAAATAATATCATGTACCATGAAAAAAACTTTATTCAGCAAGTCCTCTCAAATCTTATTTATTTTTTTTGTTCAGGTGGATGAATCTTGCAAGTCAAATTAAGCCTTATTTGAAGCAAACAATCCAAGGAAAATAAACCTTAATTAATGATGTTCTTCTTTAAAAATGCGTAATGAATTCAAAAAAAATCCAATACCAACTTGTGAGTTCCTTTGACTTTGATAGTTCCTCTTATTTTATTCTTTGACTAGAATGGTAGTGGACTAAAAAAATCCTTGAATTTATGGGCTTTTTTGTGAAAATATTGTAGATGGACTTTTTATAACAACTATTTTTGTGAATGAAATCTTAGATTTTCTTGTGCAAATGAGCCCTAATTTTCCCTTGTAATAAAGCTTCGAAATCGAATTATTCTCCTTATGATGCAAGTTGAACTTTTGAACATTGCTTGGATTTGTAATTTGTAGAACTTTTCTGATGAATCTTTGGCCAAATTAAACCAACTGAAATTGAATTGCCTTTTATATGCCTGAATTTTGAAAAGTGAAACCAACATGAACTAAACTTTTTTTTACTAGATCACGTCATCTTGAATTCTTCTTTGAATATCAAACAACAATGAACACTATAAGGCCTTGAATAATAAATATCTTGGACTAACATTGGACCACGAAGCCAAATGCACCAAGCTTGGATATTCTTTAACTTGATGAACCTAAACTTTGCATAAAAACCCTAACTTGGATCCTCAGACACAAATTACTTAAACCTAATCCATATTTGTCTTCCAAATGATCCATAACACGAGTAACTTGCAAATGAAGTAATTCCAATTTGTTCGACCGAGTCAAGTTAAACTTCCCCTTAAATCTCAATTATTACTACGCACACACTTGTCCTGATAAACTTCAAATAAACCTCAATCAATACCACACATCATTGTCCTAATAATCTTTAATGAACCTGGACTTAGGCAAGAAAAAAATAACATATATTTTTTTGGATTTTTGAATAATGGCTAGCGAATGGATGTACAGATGAAGGTTATATACATGTAGGACAAATTTGGGGTATGACACTTGGGAGTAAGTGAAATGATTTTTGCATTTGGGAAACCTTTTAAAAGTTCCATTTGGTACTAGAAAGCACCTAAACTTGCATTTTTCTATGGTATGGCCTTTCTTGCAGCAATAGTGACAAACCAATCTATGATGAGCTTTACTCTTTCCATTAGAATCCTTCTTAATCAAATAATAATTTTTATGAGGCATTTCAACCTTTAAGAAGCTAATAGCAAGAGTATCACATGGTTGTGAAGCCTTATGCACTTTGGTTTCAAGAGAAATTACTCCTTGTTGTCAAATTTAACAAGTTTCACAATCGAACCGACATGGTTACTCATCCCCATTTTTATATTTTTTACCATCTATAATAGATCGCTTTAATGCTTCAAATTTATTTTTGGTTTCTTCAACCTTTGATTCCAAGTATGTAAAAACTTTTTCATTGGAATCTAATTTTTTATAAGCATGGATCACTTCCTTTGGTAGATTTTCAAAAACATTTTTCAAACCAATAAAAGACAAATTGTCAACGTTAGAGTATTTAGAATGACTTACACTATTTTTCTTGCCTTGTCGTTGATTAGCTATGAAACAATAATTTGCTTCTTCGTCGCTCTCACTTGAGCTTTCCTCGCTTGAGATATCACTTTCACTATCCCAAGCAACTTAGGCCTTTCTAGGCTTCCTAGAATTATTTTGTTGACTTTTTCCTTTCTTACTAACAAGAGATGGATAATCCGGTATAAAATGATCCGGTTTTCCACATTCATAGCACATACCTTTTCCCTTGTTTTCTTTGTTGTCTTCATCTTTAGAGGATGTAGATTATCGTTTGAATCTCACAAGATTTGTGTCAGAGTGTTTAACACCATTCTTTCAAATGTATCGATTGTATCTCCTAATAAAAAGTCCCATTTGGTCATCATCCGAGTTTTCTTCATCACAAGAATCACTATCATTAATTTTCTCTTCCTTTGAGGATCTAGAATTTGAAGCCTTAAGAGCTTTAGACATCGTTTCTTCCTCCTTATTTGTTTCCTTCTCCTTTTTCTTCTTTTTCTCAAGCTTCTTTTCATGTTCATCCAAGAAATTTAGTTCTTGCTCGTGTTCTTCTAACTTTTCGAACAAGGTGGTGAGATCAAGTGTTGTAAGATCATTGGCTTCCTTGATGTCCATAACCTTAGGTTTCCAATTCCTAGTAAGACATCTCAAAACCTTGTTAGTAGCAATAGCATTGGAAATAGGATTACCTAACAAGTTTAAACGATTAATAAGATGTGAGAACTGCTTTTACATTTGAGCAATGGTTTTACCATGCTTCATGCGAAAGAGTTCGAATTCTTGATTAAGTGTATTAATCTGAGCTTGTTTGACCTCATCAATTCCCTCATGGGCAACTTGTAGAACATCCCGCATAGCCTTAGCAGTCTCACAATAAGAAACACGATAAAACTCATCGACCCCGAGAGAGGATATCAAAATGTTTTTCGCTTACCAATCGTGCGACCACTTCTTATTATCTTCCTCATTCCATAGTGTTTCGGGCTTAGGTAAGGTAACACCATCCACAACATTTGCGATTGGTGTAGGTCCATTTTGAATGGCCTCTCAAATAGCTTTATAATAAGAGTTCACATGAATTTGCATACAAGCTTTCCAATAACCTTAGTTTTCTCCCGTAAATATTGGAGCTCTTTTATAATCCCCTTTAGGTTCATGATCCATTTTCTAATAAGTATTTCGAAGCACGGAATGAAACGGGATATTGATGCCACTTGTTAGACGAAGACGACTTGTTTAGAGGGGTTCTATAGACACCCATGCCAAAATCACCAAATAAAATTTGGGTTTTAAAGTTATCTGAAAAAGAATGCACGCGGAAGGTTTTTGTGTGGATCGAAAAAAGTCATCTACACGAACCTAGTTATTGGAACTCGGATATGCAAAGCCAATTATAGAATGACAAACACAATAATTGAATTTAAACTTTAATCAAGTATCACGTTACTACTCGTTTAAACCAATTACTTAGTAATGTATTTTCCAATGATAATAAGCAGAATATATTGAACTAAGCAATTTATCAAACACTTGATGTGCAAATAAATTTTTTAGAATTTCCTTTGTGTTGTTGTTGATATGAAAACCACTTATGATTAAAAGTGATTATAAGCTAATCAACAACCAAGTTAAAACAGAAAGATCACAGGAAAATTCTTACGAGTCGATCGTTTAATCAATACTATTTGACAAATTGCATAATAAAAAATAAAGCGAGTAAAGAGATAATAGAGAGGTTGACACGAGAATTTGTTCACACGGTTCCCCACTTTCGTCCTCGTGTGTGGGTACATCTGCGCTTAATTTCCAATGTGGAATTAGGATACTTTCTTACTATACAAAAAGTAGATATACAAGAAAAATGTTCAGAGCAACCATACAAACACAACTGGTTCTGATGTTGATTCAACCTCTTTTCTTCTTTTGATATTGAGTAAGACCAAGACAACAATGGATGCTAATTGACTTGTCGATATTACTACTCCTTTGTGTTTTTTATCTCCAAAGCTTTCGCACATGATCAATTGCACTGATTGTTCCACAAGACTTCAATTCATTCTCTGTTCTCCACTACTTCCTTTTCATTCTTTATCTCCAAAGGGTCCTTTGCATACTTTATCTCCAAAGGATTTTACAACTTCACAATCCACTCTTGAACGTCTTGCACGAAAACCCCCAAATTTTCACTCGATCTTGGAGGACAAACCCGCGGTTTTTCTGGATGAAGACCCCTGCAAATCTCAACCCAATATCTCGGCTACACAAGAACCTAATTGGGCATTATCAGTCCTTCACCTAGCTGGCACCCCCAACAAAAGATTATTATGTTTGATTTGTCAGTGTGTAGACATAGGATGGAAGTTGAAGATGATGAGAAAATACAAGCTAATTTTATGGTATCACCAGTTTGGAATGAAGCTGAATGATGTGTTTATAGTTTTGGAAGATTGGTGGCAAATAGGTAATTTTCGAAATAAAAAACTAGAAATCACCAACTTAAACAACATGTGTCGGCCTGAACTTTGGATGTGTCAGCACATACTATCAAAAATAACAGCATGTGCTGACCTGAAATGACATATGTGCCGACCAAACTGAAACAGAACCTATAGTTTTATTTAGGACAGTAGATGTGCCGGCCTGAAACACGTACGTGTCGGCACATAATAGTGAATCTATCAGTATGTGTCGTCCTGCAAAAGGTATGTGTCGACCAAAACAAAACAGAAGTTAAATGCTTTAATATTGAGTTACATGTGCCAGCCTGAAATGCGTATGTGTCGACACATGTAATGCATTTTTGTGCAAAAACAAAATAGAAGCTACAGGCTTTAATATTGAGTTACATGTGTCGTCCTGATATGTGTATGTGCCGACACATGTAATGCATTTTTGTGCAAAAATCTATTTTTCATGTTTTTGCGCAAGTTCAAGGTGGTTTTTGATTATTCCTAAGACCTCTAATTCAAGGGAGCCACACATACTCAGAGTTGTTGTCCAATATACCAAAATGCGAAGTAGTTTCAATGTATTGACATCACACAAAACATCTCATGGTGAAGTTGCACTCACACATAAGAATCCCCAACAGTTGCACCCTCGTATGCATCTCCATGCATCATGCAATGCATGGCATATCCATCCAAAGTGGAACATCATATCATAACAGGATCCAGAATCAATCAGCAAGCATCTCGGCCAGTCCGCTTTCAAAGTCGGCAGCATTTTTTTAAAGGAGCTAATACCCCGCATGTGCTCACGGAATTTCTATTCCCCATCAATTCATTCTTCTCCGATGCATTTGATAACAATTTTTCCCCAGCATCTTCACTTTTGTTTCTCCCCAAGCAGAGGTTACCCTAAAAAGTCTCCTATGAGCTTTTCCACTGCAGAGCTTTGCCAATAAACTTGTTCTTCCTTTATTGCTTTCTCTTTCTACCTCAATTTTGCTTTTTTCCTCTTGATAGACAAATTTCGAGGTCTTCTTGTATCTAATTGGATTTTACCCTAAAAAACAAACTCCATGTAGAAGTATATTCTCTCGGGTTTAAGGCAATTAGATAGAGGCATCTGTCATACCCCAAATTTGTCATACCTTTTGTCGCAACTGCGAAAAACAATCGGCGAGAAAAACAGAAGAGTCATCAACAAACATATTTTATCTTCGATGGGGCAAAGTAAACAATCAAAGAAATCTCAAAAAAGGAGAAGACATAGTCTTGCAACCAAATCCTGAGTTCGGGAGTCGATTACGCAAGAGAAAGGTATTAGCACCCCCTGCGTCTGATGTACTCAACGGGAACCACGCTTGTTGTTTAATCAAAGGGTGTGTTATCTAAAGCCTACTACTAAACAGAAACGAGAATGAAAAGGGAAAAAAAGGAGAGATAAAGGAGACTCGATAGGACTTCACATTCCTAAGCCTATGTATTCCCTCGTGTAATGGGAAAGTCAGAGTCAACGTAGTTCAAAAAACTACGAGTGAAAGGGAAGGTTTCTCGCCAAGACTCCATGGTCTTGTGCCTATGTATCCTCATTCAGACAGGAATGAGGAAGTCAGAGCAGACGTAGTTCGACGTACGAGTCGATATGTGTTTTTTATGAGCGACGTTAAGTTCACATTCTAGTAGTTAGGGTCGATTCCTATTTGTGGTAGAACAGAAAAATAACATACTCTTTCTGAAAATGATTTGACAAACGATCCTGAAGTATGAAAATAATTTGAGTTTATTTGTGAGTTTTAAAGAAGTGAATTGATTTTATTTGGAATATGCATTGCACTAAAGTCTATGACATAGGATCGAATACTTTGCGCTAACGATCCAAGTGTCTTGCGCACAAAGTACCCTGAGATGAGGTTAGAAATTCATCTGCTCGCCTTTTCCCATGTACTTAAGGCTCATAGTATACAATGAACATTATCTTTATTAAGTGTTTTGTTGTTGTTTTGAGAAAGAGGAGAGAAAGACACACATAAGGGTCTAAGGGGAAAACTCGGTCCTAACGTTGTCATGCAAAATGGTCTTAAGGTCGGGATGCAAAAGGAATTTTTATCCTAATGTTAGCATGCGAAAGTGGACCTAGGGTTGAGGTTAAGAAGGGACTAACCTAATGTTATCATGCATGGATTAACTCCTAATAAAAAATTAAGTTGGACTAGGATGCCCTAAGGGAGCATGCAAGAACAAACCAAAACAAGGAAAACAAACCAAAAACAGCAGCTACAACAATGCTTCAGCTTCATAACAGCAATAAAATCCAACAAATAAGCAAAACAGCATTTAACAGCTCATGTTTCAGCATATAACAATTGTAAAATACAGTAGGCAGAATAGATGCACAATTAATAGCATGCCAAAAATCAAGACTGCAAGTGTAAAAGCTCAAGTAGTATGCATACATTAACATTCCAACAAATGCATATGACATGGTGGAGATCAATCATGAACATGCATCAAGCAAGTTTAATTGATGAACACGTATTAATAGTTAAGTACAAGCAAGTTCAATAAGATCGCACAACTAAACATTCATCAAGAACATCATCCATATTTTACACCAATTAATCATTTCAAACAATCATGTGTTTGCGGAATCGGAAACAAACATAAGCATGTGACACATATCCAGCAAGATAGACATCAAGAACCAACAATCACCATTGTGCAAACGATTATGCAACATGATCATCACATCAAGAATGCAACACAACAATCATAGATACTCATCAACGAAAACCACATATATGCATCATATCAATCCATGAAGTTTAAAAGTGGAAAGGAATCAAAACAAGCTTAAAAATGCACAAAAATCACATTTTGCATCAGTGTTAATCGGTTAACCATTTGCTAGGCAAAAGTGGCTAATTGATTAACCCCTTTTAAAAAGCCAAAAAACCTGAAAAATACACTGGTTAATCGATTAACTAGTTTTGCCCTGCAACTGGTTAATCGATTAACACTGACGCAGTAGTAGAAAAACACCAATTTAAAAGCACTTTCAGCAATTAATCACTTTATGTATCCATCCACATGCTTAAACAATCAAATATGCACGAAAGTTATACCAAATTAAAACAATCAAATATCAATTGGATCCAACAAACACCAAAATCAATTATCAAAATAATCAATGGACCAAATATCACCAATAAACAATAGATCTACATTGTGAAATTCAAGATTAAGCAAAATCAAAGCTAGATCTAGAGATTACCAACCTACAAAGTTGAGATTTGCTTTGGTGAGTGTTGTTAAACTGCAATTGACATATCCAAGCAAGAAAACCAAGGATCTATGAAGCTCTAGCAAGAAAACTTGAAGATCCAAGCAATAATCCACAAATAAGCAAAAGTTCTTCAAGAAGTGATTCTAAAATACTTGACCAAGATCCAAATGAGTTACAAAACCAGAATTGAACCAAGGATGATGATGCAATGGAGGTTTAGTTTAAGAATTCACAAATTGCAATGTACAATTCGTGAGGCTTTTGACTATGGAGCTTTTGTGAGGGTTTTGGAATAAGAGAAAATTTAAGAGAATTAGAATGAGATGTGTAGAAAAATCAGAAAAGTGAGTGAAAATTCTGAGAGGTTTAGAGCAAAATGATTTAAGTATGGTTTAGATTTGGAATTAAATGTGGTTTGAAGTGTGGATTAATATGAGGAATGAAATTAGGAATGGAAATGTTTGAAATTTGGAGGGAATTTGAATTAATTGAAAAATAAATCAAATTTGGAACCACTTCTAGATCCTTATACTGGGGTGAAAATGAAATCAAGTGATTGGAATTGGAACCAAAAGCTGGAGCGCTGAAAAGTGAAATATCTGGGCAAATTTTGCACCGGTTAACCGATTCACCAAATTTGTCTAGCAAATGGTTAATCGGTTAACACCTTTCAAATTTGAACAAAGTACTGAAGAAAGGAATCAAACATGAACAAGTGTTAAAAGAACAGCGACGAGTTTCTAAGATTAATACGAATGAAGTATTGAAGAAAGAAATCAAACATGGACGAGTATTGAAAGAACACGGACGAGTGTCTAAGATCAATACGGGAAAAGTATTGAAGAAAGGAATCAAACATGGACGAGTGTCTAAGATTAATACAGACGAAGTATTAAAGAAAGGAATCAAACACGCACGAGTGTTGAAAGAACACGGATGAGTTTCTAAGATCAATATGGACAAAGTATTGAAAAAAGAAATCAAACGCGGACGAGTGTTGAAAGAACACAGACGATTTTCTAAGATCAATACGGAAAAAGTATGGAAGAAAGGAATCAAACACGGATGAGTGCTGAAGGAACGAGGACGAGTGTCTAAGACCAATATGAATGAAGTATTGGAGAAAAGAATCAAACACGAAGGAGTGTTTACTGAAGCTAATTGAGATGAGAATAACTCTTCTAACATGTGCACGACAAGTAAAAGAAACAACATTGTCGCTACTCAAAAAAATGCAACGACGGAGAGGCGAGAATGAAAGACAGAAGAGTCGCCATCGAACTTTATTTATCCCATAAGGGGAAGGGAAAACATCGAGAAAACCCTAAGATGAAAAAACGGATAAGATGGTCTCGCGACCAAAGAATGGGATCGGAAGCCGGTTATGCAAAGGGAAGGTATTAGCACCCCTCGCATCCATCGTACTCGATAGGAACCATTTGTTTGTCTATGTGAAGGTATCTGCTAAAATATTATTGCTATAAAGAGTTTTCCAAGGGATAAAGAGAAGGGCTAGAAATAGGGAAAAGAGAGGAAAGAGACTCGATAGGACTTCGCGGTCCTAGGCCTACGTATTCTCAACAGATATGAGAAAGTCAGAGTCAACGTAGTTCGAGAAACTACGAGTGATGGGGGGAGGTGTGCTTGCCAAGACATCGATGTCTTGTTCCTACATATCCTCATCTGGTATGAGAAATCAGAGCAAACGTAGTTCGGGTAACTACGGGAAAGGTCTCGATCGCACTGGGGCGAAAGAAAAAGTTATGGATAACTAGTTGGTCTCGATTGCACTGAGGCAAGAGAAAAGGGAAATTAGTTGTTAGTGTGCTCGTCAAGGATAGAGATCCTCCTGCCTACGTATCCTCAATAGGGAATGAAGAATCAGAGCAGCCGTAGTTCGGCCTATGGTCAACTGGTGTTTTTTTTGGAAGATGCTAACATACGCATTCTAGCAGTTAGGTGTATTGAAGCTCGCTTGTGGAGTCTTAGGAGTTACCTGTTTGCGGTAGAAAGGACGTAACATATCCTTTTTGAAAAGAGAGTTTTCACCATCGAGGCAAGATGTCACATTTGATTTGTGGAAGTTATTTTTTAGGGGTGAAATAGATCCTCAGATAGTAACCCCTTGCGGGTAATACCCAATTCTTTATCTCAAAATATTTATTGTGAAATGGTGTGGCGAATATAGTCACGTGTTCGTATTGAAAGACGAGTATCGAGACCGCACACCCTATAGTGAGCATCCTGACACTCGGAGAGAAAAAAGTCTGCACTTAATCCCATATCTTTAGTTCAATACAAAATGGACTTCATTCTCTTATTAATGATGTTTTGGATCTTGGATGGTAAGTGTTTTACGATAATGAACTATAAAGGTAATGTCAAGCACTCGGGGTAGGAGAAGGCCTACGCCTAACCACTCCACAACCATCCAAGTTTTTTTGGAAAAGATTTTTTTTTTTTTGGAAAATGCACTTGGTACGAGGCCAAGGTTTTAAGAGAAGAGTTATGAAAAGAATGAATGTTGAATTGGTTTAACAATTGTTTGAGAAAATCCGCTTGACGTTGGATTAAGGGTTTGATTGCTTAAAAAAGTTTGAGGTGATGCGAACAAGGTTGATGGCGATGCACAAGGCAATCGACTTACAAGGTCAAAAATGGCTCGATAAGAATCGAGAGTTTATTTTGAAAATAGTTTTTCTTTGGGAACCAAAAGTCAAGGATGACCATAATAATATCCACATATAATGGTCGTACAACCACATTGGGTTAATAGGCTTGAAAATACATAGGCAAAAGGCACTGAAGTTCGCTGTGCAAACTTCTTAGGGTTTTTTCAGATCAGTACACTATTCACAAACAGAGGCAAAAGGCACTGAAGTTCAATGTGCGAACTTCCTAGCGAATACACACTATTCACAAACAGAGGCGAAAGGGACCAAAGTTCGTTGTGCGAACTTGCCAACCAACCTGCCCAGAAAAAACATCATGAAGTTCACGGTTCGAACTTTATGCTATTTTGCCAAGAATATGCCTCTTTCACAGAAACATAGGGGAAAGGGGGAAAAGTTCGCTGTGCGAACTTGCTAGTGAACATGACAGCATTTTGAGGTTTTTTAAGTGTTCTCACCTCTCTCTCTACAAAACTCACTCTTGTTTTTTTACAATAACTAATCACTCTTAAACCCTCATTAAAAACATATGTATCCACAAATATTATCCTAACTAACAACAAAGATAAAGTGTGCAACAACCATGCAAGCATACAAAAGTATATACAATGAAATATAAAGAGAGTAAGGTTCAAAGAAATGGATACCCAAGAGTTGCTACTCTCCTTCTAATCACCAATGTTGTTTTGTTGGATTTATTTCTTCTTTCACTCTATGTTTCTATCTCTTTTTTCTATTTTTCTTTTTTAAAATCCTCTTGTTCTCAATGTCACTTTTCTCTCCTCTTTTTTTTTGATTTCCTTTTTTCCTATCTCTTGCTCTCTATCTCCTCCTCTTACTGCTGCTCTCCTCCTTATGTCCAAAACATTAGGGTTTTCACTTGTTTAAAAAAACTTCAGATTTCTTCATTGGGGAATACCTTTTACCATTTTCTTGATGTCACTCTCTTTCTTTCCATTTTCAGAAATCTTACTTTTTCTACTGCACTTTTGCTGCTGTACCAAAGTAATAAAGTTTGGACATGCTTCAAGTTTCAGAATTTCTATACGTGGAAATGCTTATTACCACTTTCTTGGTGCAACCCCATTTCTTTCCATTTCTAGCATGCTGCTTTTTCTGCATTTGCTGCTGCACTTTCCTAGTGTTGTTTTTTATGCATTGCTCTCCTTTATTCACTTGTTCTTGGGTTGTCCTTGTGGTCCATGCTTCTCCCCTTGGCAGAATTTTCAAAATCTGAATTTTGGTATGTATGTGAACCAACATGATCTAGTCCCTCAAGTTTTTTGACATGGTTTGTTTGGTTGGGAATTAGTTGGTCATGGGGCTGTTTAGATCATATTGAAATTGCCTTGAAATTGCCCATGGCTAAGCACTAATGGTCTTGATCTTGAAATGTTCCAATGTTGCATTAAACCTTAATTTTTTTTCCTTGGATGTTTGTAGGTTTATTTGGTTATGAATCATGTGAAGGCATAATGTGGAACATGTAGACTTAATGAGGCGTGAAGGGTACCATAGCATGAAGTTGATTAGAAACTTGAGTCAAGATTAGTAATAGCTTAATTTTCTAAGCATTGCTTAAAGTTGGAAACTTCGTAACAAATGTGACATTCTTGCAATGTCATGAAATTTCCCTTTGTAATAATCTTGAATTTAATCTTGAATTCATGAATATTGAATTTGGAATGACGGATCTCCCTTATGCCATTGAATTTGAAATGGATGAAGTCTTGAATTATGAACTTGTGATCTTGACTCATGTCTTACAAATTTGAATTCCACTCGAACATAGAATTTGAAACAAATTTGGATGAAGAAATCTTGAATTAGGCCTTGCACTTCATGTTCATTAGGAATATTGATCTTGAATATCCTAATATTTTCAAGTAACTTCTCCTTGAAGAAATGTACATGAGTAAATTTTCCAACTTGAATCAAACCTTAGATGATGAACCTTTCTTCAATGTAGCCCATGATAGGCAATTTCGCTCATTTGGAATGGAAAACAATGGAACGAACCAATCCTTACTTTATAAACTCGCATGCCCGATATGCCCTAGAACGATGTATGATATGATGAAAATAGGACATGAAAGGCTAATGGTGAAAATCTTTGGCTCTTGATATCTGAAAATTCTCGAAGAGATTAAACCTGATACCTGATGATTTGATTCACAGAAACTCCTGATCCCATGCAAATTCTGACCATGAATTACAACCTAATGATGATGCAGATGAACGCAAAGAAAAATCCAGTTAAGGTTAGAAAAAGGGAGGGAAATTTTAGGGGTGCTACAAACACCCAAAATGCTAACCAACTATGAGGGAACAATGCGAGCGACCACCTAGACTAAGGGGTGAAAAGAAAAAGCAACCACAAACTGTCAATTCTGCGACGGGTAAAAGTTTCCTGGCCAGGCAACTCTACAAGGGGACACAAAACAAATCCTCTAGAAGGAAACACTAATAGGATAAACGAATCAAACAATACCTCCTGAATTACGACATCTTCTACTGGGGAAATGTTTAGAAAAGAAGGTATCAACCACTGGTTTATGCTTCGGATGTATATGTTTGAATTTTTCTATGGCATAATGCTCCATACAAAATGGAAATGTTACACAATTAGAGGATGCGATGCAAAAATTCTTATGATATGCAAGAGACACTCTCCCAGACGGAGTGCCAAAAAGAACCAGCAACAAAACCGATGGGGAAGGCAAACTGAACTGTCCTCCAAATTACAACCTCTGTTGGAGAAACCTCCAAATGAACTTACATCATGCCAGGAAGACAGAAATAACAAACACCTACTAGTGAGACGATCCAAGAATCTAATGGAGAAGGGTGCCAACGACAATTAGGCTTCGAACCTATGGGGAATACCTCAACCACTGCTAGTTTACCTGCCGAGGAAATCAGAAACCAACTCTTCTTGGGGAGAAAAACCAATGATACCAAACCTGCACTGAGATCACCCCCTTATTGGGGGAATTAACTTTTTATCCTACCCTGTTGGGGATAACGGAAACACCATCGTCGGAAATGCAAACATGCTTGGGAAGCATAGGTAAACCACCACTATCATGTCCAAGACAAACAGCTTCTAGACACTCGTTGTGGAACAATAAACCATACACGACACTGGCTAAGGGAGAGTAAGACTCCTGAACTCTTGTTGGAGACTTCACTAGGGAAGATAGCAGACAAATTCACAATGCTCTGTTGAGGAAGATAACACTTATATGGCCTCTGTCGGGGAGAGCAACTCTTGAACTCTTGATGGAGAGACTATTCAGAATCTCATCTAAGGATGGCAACACTTCAGTAGTCTCCATCGGGGAGAGCAACTCTACTGGGAAAGAGTAATCACGCCATCCTACAAACACATACCAAGCAAGAAAACGTTTTATACGCGATGTGGCAACCTGAATTACCACCCAAGACACTCACAATTTAAGCAATTTCCAATGTTTTTAACATGCTCTGCAAAGCTTCAATGTTTTCACATGCAATGTTTATCAAAATATTAGACGTTTTACAAACAAAATAGTAAAAACAAAGACAAAGATGGACAGCTTTTGAGTGAAATTAAAATTCATTGATTGAATGGCCTGTAAATAGGAAATTACATTATGAGGCAATTTCTAATAAGAGGTAATTGCGCAAAACTAAAAGAGAAAATACACAAGTTGCAACGTGGAAACAGATTTCCATCAAGTTCTGACTCAACTATGACTCGTATATCTTTGACGTTCTCAAACACTTCTGCCTTCAGAAGAGACTGATTGGACTAATTCCTATCCCTCGGGATTCCCATGTATCAAGATGAGCTCACAGAACAAACGCAGATCGCAGCCTCTCGCTTTCAAATCCCTAACTTTTGCCTGGATCACCCTTTTGGGTTTTCAATCCACCAAGATACCCTTTTTGCCAAAGTTGCCTTTGTAGGTTTTCAACTTTGCGGGTTCATCAATTCTTTTCTTTTAACTCTAATTTTTCCCGAATCTTTTCTTTTTTTGATTCGCTGGGATGTCCTTTTTTTCCTGGACCTTTTCTTTTTATGGTCCTGTGGGTCTTTTTATGCGAAGTATTTTTTGACTGCGTTTGCATTCATAGGGGACGTAAAATCTTCACCATCCATAGTTGAAAGTAACAAGACTCCACCAGAGAAAACCTTTCTCACAACATATGGTCCTTCATAATTTGGAGTTCATTTGCCTATGTAATCTGTCTGAGGAGGGAGGATCCTTTTCAAAACCAATTCACCTGTCTAGAAACCCCGAGGAAGCATTTTCTGATCAGATGCCTTCTTCATTCTGCTTTGGTATAAACGACCATGTGCAATGGTTGTCAATCTCTTCTCTTTGATGAGGTTCAGTTGACCCAACCTGGTTCGCACCGATTCGACTTCATTAAGCTTCACATCCGCCAAAATCCTTAAAGAAGGAATCTCGACTTCTAATGGTAGGACAACCTCCATACCATACACCAGCGAGAAAGAAGTTTCCCCTGTCGATGTACACACCAAAGTACGATAACCATGTAAAGCGAAGGGCAGTATTTCATGTCAATCTTTGTATTTTACCACCATTTTCAGCATAATCTTCTTGATATTCTTATTTGTTACCTCAACAGCACCAGTCATCTTCGGACGATATGGAGAAGAATTGTGATGTTCAATTTTGAAGCTCTGGCACACCTTCTTCATCATCTTGTTATTCAAATTTGAACCATTATTAGTAATGGTTCTCTCAGGGATACAGTAACGGAAGATGATGTCCTTCTTTATAAACTGTGTGACTACTTGCTTAGTATCATTGGCAAACGAGGTCGCTTCCACCCACTTGGTGAAGTAATCAATGGAAACCAAAATAATGCAATGCCCATTGGAAACAGTAGGCTCAATCTTTTCGATTATGTCAATGCCCCACATAGCAAAGGGCCAAGGAGATGTTAACACATTCATAGGAGTCGGTGGCACATACACCTTATCTGCATAAATCTGGAATTATGATATTTTCTGGCATATTTAAAGCAATCAGACTCCATAGTCATCCAGTAATACCTTGCTCTCAACAATTTTCTAGCCATAGCATGCCCACGAGCATGAGTATCGAAAAAAACCCTATAAACTTCTTCCATCAACAGGTCGGCCTCGTGCTCATACACACAATGGAGCAAGACCATGTCAAAATTCCTTTATATAACACATCATCCTTGTTCAGAAAGAAATTACCAGCTAGCCTCCTCAGAGTCTTCTTGTCTTTACTGGATTCCCTTGACGGGTATTCTTGACTTTTAAGAAAACACTTGATATCATGAAACCACAGCTTACCATCCGACATGTCTTCAGCAGCAAACACAAAAGCAGGTCTATCAAGACACAAAATGTTGATTGTCGGAACCTCATTCCAATAATTTACCTTGTACATCGACGCTAACATTGCCAACGCATCTGCCATCTGATTCTCATCCCGAGGCACATGATGGAACTCAACCCTGTCAAAGAAAAGTAACAACCTTCTGGCATAATTCTTATAAGGAACCAAGTTTTCCTGATGAGTCTCCCATTCGCCCTTAATCTGATTAACCACCAGTGTTGAATCGCGGTACACATTAGGATTCTTGATCCTTAGATCAATGGCCTCTTCTAACCCCATGATGCACACTTCATATTCTGCTTCGTTATTGGTGCAAGTGAATGTCAATTGGGCAGTGAATGGTATGTGAGAACCATAAGGAGTGGTAATGATTGCTCCGATTTCGTTGCCATATGCATTAACAGCGCCATTAAAAATCAAACTCCACTAAGATTCGATCTCAGGTCCTTCATCAAGCAAAGGCTCATCACAGTCTTTCATTTTCAAAGACATGATGTCTTCATCTGAAAATTCAAACTTCATTAGTTGATAGTCTTCATTGGTTGTTGAGCAAGATATTCTGACATAACACTTCCCTTGATGGCTTTCTGGGAAACGTAATGAATATTGTATTCTATCAAAACCATCTGCCAATGGGAAATACTTCCAGTAAGTTCCTGCTTCTCAAACACATATTTAATCAGATCCATCTTCAATATCAACAGGATTGTGTGGTTTAACATATATGGCCTCAAACGCTTGGCTACCCAAGCGAGTGCACAACATGCTTTCTCCAGCATTGAGTACCTCAACTCACTATTAGTAAATTTCTTACTCATGTAGTAGATGGCATGCTCTTTTCTACCTGTTTCGTCTTGTTGACCAAGCACACATCTGTCACACCCTCATTTTCACTGTTAGCCTTTTATACCCTACATTCGGCATATCATACATCATTCTATTACGTATCGAGCATGCGGGTTCACAAGGTACGAACTAGGCCGTTTGGTTGTAACTTGTCTATTTTCGGACTACATGAAAAAAGGTTCATCACCTAAGGTTTGATCTAAGGAAAAAGTCTACTCATGAAAATTTTGGCAAGGGGAAGTTACTTGACAAAATACAAGGATATTCAAGATAAATATTAATAGACATGAATGCTAGGCCAAATCCAAAGCTCCTTCATACATGTTTATTTTTATGGCATAAGTGGAGTGCAAATTATTAAGGCATGAATCAAGATCATCAATGCATAATTCAAGATTTCATTTTTAAGCACATGAGGGAATCCATCATCCAAAATTCAAGATTTATGAATGGAGATAAAAATAATACTAAGAGGAATTTTGTGACATTACAATCATGTCATTTGTTACAAAAATTCCAACTCTAGATAATGTTTAGAAATTAATCTATTTCTAAATCTTCATTCAAGTCTTTAATCAAATCTATGATATGGTACTCTTCATACTACACCATTTTTTTCATGTGCTACATTATGCTCACAAACATCCAAGAAATATGCAAGAACTAAATCAACATTGGAATGTTTATGGGCCAAGATTATGCATGTTCAATCATAGGCAAAACAGCCCCATGCAAGAGTTGAAGAATTACTACATGTCACAAAATCAAGAGGACAACATGTACTATGTTACAAGATCATTTTTTATGTCACAAAGTCAAGGAAATAGCATGCAAATGATATATTTACTTGCTAAATATCAGTTTGCAAATGCTGTCAAAGAGTGGTAACAATTGGCTACATGGCAAGATACAAAGCAATACCATCCAAGACACTAATGGGCAAAAAGAGGGATAGTAGTATAGTATGCTACAGCAGAAAAATGCAGCAAGTCATACTAGAAATAGAAGGGAAAAGTGGGGCTGCACAAAAGGAAGAAAAAGGCATTGCCAAGAATGGAAAGTTGGTGATGAAAAGGTGTGCAAAGTGTGTGGCTTTAGAACAGCAGAAAGAGTTGACAGAAAAGGTGGAAAATGGGCTGCAAGCAAGCATAGAAAACATAGTATTCCTTACTATCAAAACATAACACAACACAAGAAGCAAGCAGAGTAGAGACTACACATAGAGAGCAAAGAGTAAGAGCAAAAAACCAGAAAATAGTTAGCAAGAAACCCTAAAAAAACAGAAAAAAAGAGAGTGAGATAGAGACACAAGAGGATCATTGAGAAACCAAACCTTCACAACATAGAGTGAAGAGGGGAGAGCACATCCAACAAAGGTCATTGGAGTACTTGCAAGAAGGATAGAAAGCTCTTGGTATCCATTTCTTCAAATCTTTCTCCTTTTATTCTTTGCTTTTATATTCATTTCATTCACTCTTTTATGTGTTGTTGAACTGTATATCATGTAAGATCCCCTAAGGGACTAAGAAAACATCCTCAAGGAACCACAAAAACGAAACGAAAACATAAAAAAATGTGAGATTTCGACCTGGACCAGCAACACGGGCCGTGTCACACGACACGGCCGGCCGTGTCACGCTACTGTATGAAGTTTTTTTCCCAGGCCTTGCAACACGGGCCGTATCACACAACACGGCCGACCGTGTTGCATCACTGTTTCAACTTTTTTCACCTGTGTCACACCACTGTTTCCTCCATATATTTTTTTTACCCGTTTTTTTTTGTGTGTCTCGATTTTTTTGAGCCGTGTGGCTTATGTTTGCATGATGTTTGTATGTGAATATTGTTATGGCCCTTGTTGACCTTTGTTTCCAAAAACTATTTTTAAAAGTAAACTCTCGATTTTATCGAGCCATTTTTTACCATGTAAGTCGGATGCCTTGTGCACCGCCATCGACCTAAATCGCATCACTTCAAATATCTTTACAAGCAATAAATCTTGATCCAACGTCAAGTGTTTCTCTTTTCGCATAAAAATACAAAAAAAACACAATAAAATATATGATTGGAATTATGCACCATGAACTTTAAAGTGGTGGAGAAGGAATGAGAATGGAACCCTCCTACACTCATTCCGAATGTTTCGAATACAAGGCGCTCGACTTGGTTATTCGAGACATTCATCTCTATCCAAAGTATTTTGTATAATCCTAGTCAAGAACACATTTTCTTCAAAAACAAAACTAAAAACAACATCAACTCATCAAACTATTTTTGCCTTAGGGCGTCAATCCAAAAAACCCTTTTTCAAGGTATAAAATCAACCAACAAACAACAATTTCATAAAGCCTCCGAACTACGGAGCTCTGATTCTTCACTTCTTTTAAGTGAGGATACGTAGGCACAAGGGCCACAATCCTTGGCGACCATTAAAATAAATAAACCAATCCCTCTTTTCCTTAAACAAGCAAACTTTTAGAATAAAACACCCATTCACGCGAAATAACCTAGGAGGTTCCCATCGAGTACGATGGATGCAAGGGGGTGCTAATACCTTCCCCTCGCATAACCGACTCCCGAACCCTAAGACTTGGTTGCGATGACCACGCTCTTTTCCCAAAGGTTTTATCGCTATTTCCCTTTCCCCCCGTGGGATAAATAAAATCCGGTGGCGACTCTGTGTCATTTTTCGCGTAGCGACAACATCCCATTGAATTCTTAAGAACCGTCAGATACATAATCAAAGGTCTTCCTGCTACCGGAGGCATGAGAATCGGAGGCTCCTGCAAATATTCTTTTATCTTTTCAAAAGCTTTTTGACAGTTTTCATTCCACCTGATCGCTTTATCTTTTATTAGAAATTTGAATATTAGTTTGCATGTGGCTGTGAGATGAGAGATGAACCTATCTATGTAGTTCAACCTCTCCAAGAAACCACGAACCTATTTTTTCTGTTCTTGGCTCAAGCGTCTCTTGTATTTCTCTTATTTTGGAAGGATCAACCTCGATACTCTTTTCACTAACAATGAAACCCAGTAGTTTACCAGACCTCACTCCGAAAGTACACTTGTTTGGATTCAACCTCAGCCTGAATTTCCTTAACCTTTCAAACAACTTATGTAGCTTAACCATGTGTTCTTCCTATGTATGTGAGTTCGCAATTATGTTATCGACAAAAACCTCAATCTCTTTGTGAATAATATCATGAAAGAGAGTCACCATTGCCCGCTAATAAGTTGCCCCA
The DNA here is from genome assembly GCA_963859935.3 of Lathyrus sativus. Taxonomy (NCBI): domain Eukaryota; kingdom Viridiplantae; phylum Streptophyta; class Magnoliopsida; order Fabales; family Fabaceae; genus Lathyrus; species Lathyrus sativus. Next base: position 453,858,154 of record OZ012738.1, on the reverse strand, counting down.
GCATTTTCAATCCAAATGGAATCACTTTATAAAAAAATATCCCAAACGGTGTTATGAACATCGTTTTATCCTTGTCCTCTGAGGCCATCTTGATTTGGTTGTACCCAGAGAAGCTATCCATGAAGGAAAACACAGAATATTGAGCAGTATTATCCACTAACAAGTCAATGTGAGGGAGCGGGAAATCATCTTTCGGGCTTTCTCTATTCAAATCCCTATAATCAACACACATTGTGATCTTTCCATCTTTCTTAGGTACATGCACAATATTAGAAACCCACGAAGGATAATTAATCACATCAAGATATTCGGTATCCAATTGTTCATGAAACTCTTCTTTGATTTTGACAGCCATATTTGGTCTTGTTCTTCTCAACTTCTGCTTAACCGGAGGACAATCCTCTTTGAGAGGAAAATGGTGCACAATGATATCTGTATTGAGCCCAGGCATGTCTTGGTAAGAGCAAGTGAAGATATCCACATACTCTTGGACCATTTAAACCAATCTTCTCTTGACACTATCTTCCAATGCAACCCCCAATCCTGACTTCCTTATTGACGTCCTCAGTACCCAGATTAATAACCTCAATATCCTCCGGATGAGGTTGGAGGATCCTTTTCTCCTATTTCAAATGTCTGGCTAATTCCTCAGGAAGTTCATAGTCTTCGTCAGTCTCCTCTTCAACATGGTAAATCGGACTGTCAAAGTCATACCGAGTCATGGCTGAATCATTATTGGTGAGATCTAAGGGAATGGGTATGCATTAGTGATGTTTTATGTTTTATTAAGAATGAAAAGATGAACAAAATAAAAACACGTTTCCATTTTTAAAGATGCAAAAGTAAAATGAAAAACAGGGAGCAAAACATTTGAATGAAAAACGTCCTTTATTCATGATAACATTGAAAGCAAAAACATGTGGCCATAACGATGAGTCACTACGCCTTGGGCAGAACAAAGAACTTGACATATGTAAAAACAATAAAATTACTCTTCGCGAGTGACAAGGATGACTTCCTCGGAAGACCAGTTGTAGAGTCCCTGGCCTGGGATGCAGGGGCGGATCCAGCTAATCATGTCGCAATTGATATCGACCTCATCTCTCCTATTGCATGAATCTGATCAAAAATGACCCCAGCACTTGTCAACTTGACAGGACCTCTGAACCTCGGCAGAGCTTACGATGAACCTGGTTCAACCATAACATGAGCTTCTTTCAAAGAAGACATTGAAACCTCAAGCTTTTTAGCCTCCACAGAAGGCTCCTTCTGAATTTGGACTGCTTCAAAAGCCTGACAGAGGGTTTCATGTATTTCCCCATCAACCTCGACATACTTAAACGATCACAAATGGCTAACCATAATGTCTTCCTCTCTACAAATGATAACAACCCTCCCTTCAAACATATATTTGAGCTTATTATGCAAAGTTTATGTGATTTCCCCAGCAGAATGAATTCGGGGATGGCCCAACAGACAGCTATAGGTTGGCTAAATATCCATGATGTAGAAGGTTGTTTTGAAAACTTCAGGTCCAACTTGAATAGGAAAAACTACTTCACTGAATACAGGCCTTTTGGATCCATCGAAGGCTCGCACCACGAAATCACTAGGTCTACTAATCAAACCTTGTGTATCCAACTGCATGAGGGCCCTCTTTGGCAACACGTTCAATGACGACCCAGTATCCAACAACACGTGGGACAATAGAGAGCCCCTACACACCATGGAGATATGAAAGGCCTTATTATGATTCCTCCCAGTCGGTGTCAAACCTAGATTAGTAAACCCCATACTATTTCCTGCATTGACATGGACTACCACCCCTTCGAGCTAATTCACCGAAATTCCCTGTGGAACATAGGCATCATTCAACACTTTCAATAGTGCATTCCTATGTGCCTCATAACACATCAACAAAGATAGAATGGAAATCTTAGATGGTGCCTGATTCAACTGGTTGACAATCTTATAGTCACTCTTCCGAATCAATCTCATAAATTCCTCAACACCTTTCGAAAAGGAAGCATCCCCAGACTATTATTTTATGGAATCTTCCATAATTACTTTCCTTTACCCTTATCATATTTGTGAACATTAACATTTGGCGAAGAGAAAACCCTGCCACTGCGTGTAATACCCTCAACACCAACAATATTGTCCACAGTAGACCCAACATTTGAAGAACCTGCCAACTCTTGTTTCTGCCCACTACAAAATACCTCAGCTCCGTAGCTCCACAGAATCGCCTTGGTACTCTCATACAGTATCGGCCCCAGTCTAGTGATAACGGCGGGTGCTTGTCGCACTGGTGCCGAAATATAAACGGTCCTGTACGGAATTGATATTGTTGCAATTTCCTTATCATCATCATTAGCATCATCCACAACATTAGTCCTATCAAAGTATAACTATCCATCATCCATCAATTTCTGTATGCCATCCCTTAACAAGTTACAACCCTCTAGCTGCGATACACATCCCTGACAATCAAAGGCACAACCTGGGAAAACATCCCCTTTCAACAAACACTCTTTAACCAATAACAACGGAGTCTTCAACTTATTCACAATGGCCACCAAATTTAACCTCTCCTCATCTTCAATACCATTCGCCCTTGTCGCACCATAATATGGCATAGGGTTTTGGATCACATTAGGTCAATCATTACTGAAGTTAGTAGCCTTGGAATCCAACAGATCTTGCACTTTGTGCTGGAAAGCCCTACATCATAGCCCGGTGGTAGCTTCCTTGTAGGTGAGGCTAAAGTTTAGAGCTCAACTAAACGCAACTGCAACAAGTGTTGTAACAAATGGGCATAAGGAATGGGAGGAGGATCAAAACGCCTTTTTGTCATCCTTTGTCTGCTCTGGTAGTGATGAGGAGCATCATGTTGTTGCTGAGGTGCATCCAGGATGGCAACAGTAGCAACTTGTTGTGTAGAATTCTAATTAGTTCTTCTCTTGCTTCGATAAAAGGAAATAGAATTGGTATGCCTTCCCCTCTTCTAGGGACCTCCAACATATGGCTTCTTACTTCCTCCAGATGAGGAACTGTCGCGGTGAAAATTGGATACCAAACTACTGATTAGTTTGAATCTTTAATTCATTTGCAACCGAACTTTGATTTGTCCAAAGGAAGGGATAAAGATCAAAATTCCCACAATGCAATGCAAATGCAAACTAGAGAGTTTTAGGTTCGGGGGTTGGTTAAACTTAGGGAAGGTACTAGCATCCTAAGTTTCTGTAGTATCCTACAGGAACCTCTTGTTTTATATTGTTTATTGCTAAGTGTTTATCTGCTTAAGAGTTTAAAGACCTAGGGGTTTATTTCTAAGTATACTCAATAAGATATCGCATCTTATGCCTACATATCCTTACGGGAGTGAATCAGAGTATCTGTAGTTCCTCTAAAGGGTTTGAGGAGTTCTTTGACTGTGGTTAAAGTTCCTACGGGTTTAGGGTAGTTGATTGATTGATTTTAGGAGAAGAGATGTGTCTTCATTTTAAGAGAGATTTAACCGCCACGAGGTGTAGGAAAATAGTCTTTGCATCGTCTTAAGAAAAGGGCTTAAGTACTCGGATTGTTTGGCGAGTATGCCTTTGTTTCTCTTAAGGCAAAGTCCCTACGGCTTGATTGTATTGTTGTGGGGTGGAGATTCTATCTCACTTAAGATGATTAACATTCTTCTCTATTGTGTTTGGATAATTGTTTTGAATTGTGTTGATTGTTTGAATATTGTTGTGGTGTTGATTATATTGAATCGATTGTTTGGATTGTTGTGTTGTTTGTTTTCCTATGTTGTAAAGATAAAAGACGAAGTCCTTCCTATGGGGTAGGATCTATCTTAGAGATCGACTTGAATGGAATCAAGGACCTTATGGGGAGAATGATGCAAATGTGAATGCACTACACACGATTGTTGAATCATGTGTAGGGTTTTCCTTTGGACGGGTGCGATGCAATAATATTAATGTGATGATGTAAATTGCGGAAGGTAAATTGCGGAAAAGTAAACCATACACATACGCATGAAAGCGCTAAGTGAGTGTGTGAGTGTCGTGAATGTGAGTGTGCACGATTAATTTGTATTTTACGATATTGATTTGATTTTAATTGGTTAAATTGGTCTTAGTTATAATTATAAGAAAATGTTGATTCTGTTATTTCTTTCTAAATTTGATTGAGAACTAATGATTTTATTATTAAATAAATAAATTGTCAAAAGGTGTAGTTTGTTTATAAAAGTTTTTAATGTGAGAAAATTATTATAAGGGGTTGTTAGCTTGCTACGTAAGCGGCCCAAGTGTTCAAGGGCTTTTCACGAGTTTGATATTTGGGTGGCCTCCGGATGCCTATTTCTTCAGACTCAGTAGGGAGCTGGCTTCGCAATCCAGAGGGTGTGGTGAGACCTTGTGCTTTAATTTTAATCTTTGAACTCATAAGTTAATTAATCATGTATGTTAACTTGGTTTACAAGCTGTTGAAGATGGTTCCTGATGGCTTTGTGTTTTACCAACATTTCTTCTTGTTTTGCAGCAGTCAGGTTCGGATATGGTGCGGTGTCATCTTCTTTGCTGCAGTTTCGTCTTGTGATGGCCATTCGTGTCTCTTTTGAAGGTTAAGGTTCTCTCGAATTTTCTCATATGTTTCTTTCCATTATTATGACCTTTCAAATACTTGGGACTAAACTTAATACCAAAAATTTCACAATGTATCATTGGCGCAGCATGGTGTTTTGACATGAGGTAAACGCTTGTTATCACCATATGCTTCCGGCTTCAGATGCGGTAGGGGTTTTTTCTTTACACATGGCCATGTCAACTCTCCACTCAAGATATGGTATGATCTCCTTTTCTAATACCTCAATTTTATATTTTTGAAAAGCAAACATCATGTAGACCATAGCAACGAAACTGCTTCTCCAAATAACTTGCCTGTTTAACAAGAACCACTTATGTTGAAATAGCCTGCTGAACTCAAAAACAAACTACCGCTAACATGAAGATTACTAATGAGTTTGATTCTATTATTACGTTCATATCTCAGCTGTTAAGTTTCGGATATTTGTGAAGGCTAACGTAAACTGGATTGCGACTTGCAGGAATTCTGAAGATGACTGTCTTTGTGAACAAAGGTCGTACTTGGTATTCTTGAGACTCCGCAATATTTGTCTGGCTATGCGGTTAGCGAAATCATACTTGGTAGTGGTTTTGTCTTAGAAAAAACAGGGTGTACATAACTTCTGCTACTATGATGCTTATTCTATTCTGCTTACTGATTTCTTGTCAGATTGTTAGTAATAAGAATTCTTGATCCCTCTGTTTTTCAATGCAGCACCGCAGCTAAGGATGCTGCCTGTTAGGGGTAAGCGAGTGTAGCTGAAGATCTTGGTGCAAGTTGGATTTGATATAACCAAACCAAATCATAGCTGATACGTCCGCCGTACTTCTGTACTTAATGGTTCGCAGTTGAAAACCAAACCTATATTCTTACCGCTTTGGCTTGCCTGCCCAGAAAAGAAAACCGGTACTTATCCAAGTTATCCTCATTCTTGCCACCTTAAATTGCTAGTCAAATTGATGAGACTCATGGTGACTTGAATTTTATGTAGGACAAGTGGTATCGACGAAGATTACATCAACGTTATGGCTCCGAAGGTTGGAACTTGACGATAAACTGTAGTCAGAGAGGGGGGTTGCTTGGATCGTACTTGGTTTCGTTGTGTTGCAGGGACTTGCGGCAACCACAAATAGTGGACAAGGTCTGTCCATACTATCTGGCGTTGGTAATAATGCGCCGCTCATTCATGGTCTTTCCCCTTTTATTTAAATTCCTCGCTTTGAGTTGCTGTTTAAAGGGCATCGTCCTGTTATTCGCTTCGAACTATACTTTGCATGACTAAGTTCCTTTATGCAGGTTTTGCTTTGGGGTTTTACCGAAGGAAGCAATAAAACCACCCGATGGAAGGAGAAACCAGAACTGAAGAAACGGGGCTTGCCGGAGTTGTCCAATCTCTTAATCCCATTATGCTCTTAACGTCGTCGCCTCGCTTCCGTCATCAGCTATATCGAAAGGGTTCTCTTCACCTATCTCTTCTCATACCTTTATTTCAATTGTGTTAACATAATAGCTGCGCATTGGTCCTTTGTGTTGCAGATCGCTGAAGGGGAGCAGGGTCACCTGTTGGTTTCTGCTCAGAATCCTCTCTTAATTCTTTTGCAGGGGGAACCTTATGCTGACAACCGAGTAACGGACAGTAAACTTCAGGCCAAATGGTGGTGAGAAATTCCAATAGGCTCATGAAGGACGAGAAGAGCAACGGCAAGCAATATACGGATAAACCACCGAATATCGTGTACGCAGCCAAAGTATTGTGGTTGATGCTTGAATACTCTCTGTATTTAAATGGTAATGATTTGGACCTCTTGCAAGTCTGATGGTTTCCTCTTTCTTCTAGATTAAATGATTCTTCTTGTGATTTGTTTCTTCTTCGAAGGCTCTAGGTTTCCGTCAAGGCTGATTCCAAATTCGTAGCTTGATCGTCTTTGTATGTCTTGACTGTTACTTTTGGCACTCCTTTTGCAGGTATGACTTGGAGAACCAATGGCCAAGTATGATCCCGCAGAACTTTGTTGTTGGAGACAAAGGATCCCTCACGAGCTCGGCCGCGACAAAGCCGGCAGAAACTTTGAAGGTGCTATGCAGAACTAGGGCGATAACTCACTATCACGTTGTCCTCACATCAGCTTAGCTTCTTTGTAAAGGAAAACTAATAGATTTTGTGTTAAGCTTAGGGTCCTGTCTTGTAAATGATTCACGGATTGATTTGAATAATACAACCTGACTTCGTAGTGCAAATGGTATAAAGAACATTGTCTCTTAGATGGATGAATTTTGAGTTGTTTTGTGGGACGGATAATAATCTAACTTTGCAAAGCTTGTTGTTGATCTCTTTAGGACATCCTCTTCTTTTTAGTTGTGACGGGTTTAATTTATATGTAGCTCCAAGAAAGTTTAAATATTGATTGACTAACCAAACGGGTTCGTCGTAGGCTATGCATACCAACTTGCACTTGTGGTTTCTAAACTTTGATGGTGAACAAACGGTCTTCCTCCCACTTGGATCTCCTTGAGTTTCATAGTTCCTGATTTCACAATGTACTAAAGTTTGAAGGATACACACAATTTCTTTTAAGTTGTAGCTTGAATCTTTAAGTTGCGAAGAAAGATAGCGAATAAATTCAAATCTTCATAAATCTTGAGTTCTATCCTTTTCCAAGAATATGCACTGAAACTTAGGAGATGCCGACATAGCCGAATGTTTGAATTGAATCAAAGCCCAACTGACCTCGTCTTTGAAATTGTAAGAATAGGTGTTGGTTCACTTGGGATTACTGCGTATGCACATGAACAAAGTTAAATAGCAATAGAAAATCCGCAACAAGAGGTGGGATCCTACAGTCAAAAATTAGGGTGCAACAGGAACCATTACCATTCTGAATTTTCCCAGTCCGGATTCCACTTTCTACCCTTTCTCCAGCCATTACAAGATCTAAGAACCTCGCTGATGCACACCCTACCAACTTCTCAAAATAATTCCCCTAAAGGGTACCCATAAACATATCAATAAGTTCTCGCTCCATCATCGGAGGTTGAACTTGTTCAGCTAACTCGCAACATCTCTGAGCATATTTCTTGAAATTTTCATTCCCCTTATGAACCATATTATGTAACTGCATTCTCTTGAGCGCCATGTCAATGTTGTACTGATAATGCTTGACAAAATCCTCATCAAGATCTTTCTAAGTTCTGATGTAGGTTCTCTCTAACCTCATGTACCACTCCAAAGATGCCCTATCTAGGCTATCTTGGAAGCAGTGCATAAGCATCTTCTCATTATCAGAGTAGGAAGACATCTTCCGATAATATCCTCGGATGTGAGTTTTGGGGCAGGTTGTTCCCCTATATTTGTCAAAGTCTGGGACCTTGAACTCCTGCAGAATCCTCACACCTGGGACCAAACCAAGATCAATCATATCTAGTCCAAAAGCATTATGGTTCTCATAATCCCGCATTCTCTCCTCAATCATCTTAAATTTCTTATCAAGTTCAGATGGAAACCAGCATCTAGGTCACACATAGAAAGTTCATCTTCTTGTCTGTCTTCCTCCCACTGATGGTTGTGAGCTCCACCAGTTCCATGGACAACACAAACACATCCCCCACCAATACCACCAGGAATTCTAATCAGTGGTTTTTATGCATTATTTTACCATTAGTTTTAGTTAATCTTCTTATATGTTTAGTTGCATTTTATTTCCTTTTATCTCATTTTATGTGTTAGTTTTGTATTTCCATTATTTTTAGGTTCAGGTGAGCAATCAGGAAGAATTGGAGCAAAAACCAAGAAAAATTGCAAGAATCTGGAAGAGTTTTCAAAAGGGAAACAGTGGCCTGACACGGCCATTTGTGTCACCTGACACGGCCCGTTTCAAGAGGATACCAAGAGAATGAAATGTTGTAGAGAGGCAGTGGGCTGACACCGGTACCCATGTCAGCTGACAAGGCCCATGTCAGCAAGTCTGGAGCACGCAGAGTTTTTATCAAGCAGCCAGAGGCCAACATGGCCTGTGTTGGCTGAAGTGCTTCGTCTTCTAATTTTATTGGATTTTTTACTTGTGTGACCCATGAGGGTATTTTGGGCATTTCCCTACTATTGTGTTGGACCTGGGAGTATTTTAGATGCTTCTTGAGAAGGAAAAAGGGACTTTTGACTAGGGAAGAATTACACGATCAAGACTGGAGAGATCAAGGTGATTGGGGAACTGAAGGTTTTCATGAGCAGAAGCAATTGAAGATCAAAGAATCCTATTATCTTGTAATGTCTAGTTTTTACTTTGTATTTTCTTTGAATTTTATCAGTAGCTAAACCCCTCAATGTTAGGGGTATCCCTGATTTGAATTTGTAATGACTCTGATATTAGTATTGCAATAACAATTCCTTTGTTTTTTATAACTGATTTGATCTCTAGATATTCTTAATGCTCGCCCTATCGGACAAACAGGGTTTGAGTTTCGATTAACGATTAGGCTAGATCGCCATTGTTAATTCTTTACTTTGGATCATTCTGTAGTAGATATCACCTAGGACTAGCGATACCCTATAGGAACCAAAATATTCTTGATAATTGATTACTTAATTTCATCTGTAATCCTCTATGGACATAGGAATTAGGGTGGATGATTAAAGGTTTTCTCACTAAGGACTTAGGACTAAACATTCAAAAGAATCGATAATTAGTTAGTTACAATAAGTTGTTGCAGTGCAATTCAGAGTTATTACTGAGTCGTATCACACACCATCTCTAGCATAATCTACTCATATATTTTTTAAACCACTTATATACTTTATTTATTTTTATGCAATTTCTTTTATAATTTCACAAAACAATCCTCAACCCCCAAGTACTTTTTGTTTAATTGAACTCAAAACTTATATTCCTACACAGTCCTCGAGATCGATATTCGGGGAAATTCCCTTTTATTACTACGTTGGCAAAATAGTACACTTGCTATTTTTTCTATCAAATTTTTGGCACCGTTTCCAGGGATTGCCAAAATATAAGTCTAGTTTTAATTCAATTGAAATTTTGTTGCTCTGCGACCAAAATTTTATTTTCAATTTTTTTATTATTATTATATTTTTGTTTCGATACTACTAATTTGTGTCTACCATTTTTATGCAAGGAAAATCCTCAGATAATTTTTCTTTTGACGCAGAGATCAAAAGAACTCTACACGCAAGGCGTAGGCAAGCAAGAATGGCAGCTTCAGAAGCAGAGCCTTCAGCGTCAACACCAGAAGAAGAAAGAGTCTTTGTTCATTCAGAGCATTCTGATTCAGGTTCAGACTCAGATAGAGATATTGTGACTATGGCTGGAGTTCCACTAGCGGAGAGACTCATTGGTGATTACGGTGGGGCTAATGCACCGGCTGGTAGGTTAACAATTGTAAACCAACCAGTGAACATGGCAAATTTTCAGTTGCATTCGAGCACCATCACCCAACTTGAGAGGAGACCTTTCACTGGAAAGGTTAATGAAGATGCCAACAAACATCTACAAAGATTTCTAACTATGAGCACTACTCTCAAGATTGATGGGCACACTGATGAAGCAAAAAAATTAAGAATGTTTATGTTCACTCTCTCTGAAGATGCTGAAGAATGGTTTTACTCGTTACCTGTAGGAAGTATTGCTACTTGGGAAGAGATGGAGAAGGCCTTTCTTAATGAGTATTTTCCTGCCTCTGTGTATATTCGTAAAAGATATGATATCATGAATTTTAAACAGAAGGAGGGAGAATCACTGGGCGATGCGTATAAAAGGTTCAAATGGTTATTGGTTGCATGTCATACTCATAACATGGATCAAAATGAATAGATGCATATGTTTATGAATGGTCTCAAGATGAAGACTAAGCAACTAATTGATATGGCAATTGGTGGCTCATCAAACTTTACAACAGCCACTGGTATAAAAAAGATCATTGAAGTCATTGCTGCAAATGAGCATTTGGAATTATATGACTCTAGTGTGAGTAAACATGAACGAACAATTGACTTGAAGTTGGATAATCAAGTTATGAAAATGGAAGATCAAATCACAGCTGAAGTAGAAAGAATGCTTAAAGCAATGAATATAAGTACTCAGGTTGTTGCTCAAGTTTAACCTGTCCAAGCTGTGAGTTGTGTGATTTATACTGGACCCCATTTTACTGCATATTGTGGTGTGAATGCTAAACAAATTGAAGAGATAAAGTATCTGAAGTAGAATAATCCCTATTCTCATACTTATAATCCAGGGTGGAAGAATCATCCTAACTTCTCTTAGAAAGATCAGAATCAACCTCAATACCAATAGCAGCAACAGGCTCCTCAGAAAGCAGAATGAGAAATAGCTATTGAAAAGATGGTAGCTCACAACATTCAATTCCAAGAAGAGACGCGGAATAACCAGAGGAACACCATAGCTTTTATAAAAAATATTGAGGTGAAGATGGGACAAATAGCACAACAACTCTTCACGCAAACTCAAGGAACCTTCCCGAGCGTGATAGTACCGAATCCAAAAAATCATGAGAATGTTAATGTTATCACAACAAGAAGTCAGGGAGTCGTGGAAGAAGAGTAAGAAGGAGAAACAAATGATTATCAATGTATAGAGGTTGAGCTTGAAGTAAGATAAAACGGGAAAGAACCGGAAAGAGCCTTACAACCTATGAAGTCAACTGAAGAGAAAAAGAAAGTGGAGGTTAAACCAAAAATCAAGTTACCTTACCCTCTGAGAGTTACAAAGAAGGATCAGACGGAGAAAGATTTTGAAAATTTTAGCACAATGTTCAAAAAGTTAGAGATCAATATGACGTTCTTTGAAGTACTTGAACAAATGCCTTTGTAGAAGAAATTCATGAAAGAGGTAATGGGGAAAAGAGAAAAATGGGTGAGGAGCATAAAATTTCAACTAAGCAGTGTAGTGAAATATCACAAGGAAGGAGAATCCTCATCAAGCAGAAAGACCCTGGACCTGTAGTAATCCCGTGTACTATTAAAGATAGAACTTTCAAGAAGGTCCTTATTGATTTGGGTGCTAGTGTAAGTCTCATGCATTTATCAATTTTCAAAAAGCTAGGTATTAGAAAAGTGAGTGATACGGGAACAAACTTAAAGTTTTTCGACCACACGACTAAGAGGTCATATGGGCTAGCAAAGGATGTATTGGTGACGATTGATAACTTTACCTTCCCAGTTGATTTTGAGATTATGGATATCCTAGAAGATGAAGAGCCTCCCATCATACTTGGCCGACCATTCTTGCTTACTAGTCGGTGCAATGTTGATATTGAAACAGGTATCTAACCTTGAAATCTTTTGATGAGGAAATAACTTTAAAAGCGTTGGACATCAAGAAGCAAGGTAAAGAGGAAAGTAATCAATCTTCAGTTGGAATGATCAAAATAGTGGAAAAGGGAAAAAGTTTAAAACCACTTCTTGAAAAAGTCTCTAGTGTAATCTATCAGGTTGTAATATCTCAATCGTCTAAGGCACATAGCAAGATTCTAAAATTCATTCGAGGAGTCAAGAATAGAAAAGTTGGATGTAATTTAATACACAAAGTTGCTCTTATCTCTGATCCTGACCGGTTCTCTGTTGCGGAAAGGTCAAGCAACAAAGTGTGGAAGCTGGAATACCCCCCCATAACACTGGAAGTGAATCGTCGAGCCATGCGACGTTAAACGAAGCGCTGCGTGGGAGGCAACCTAAGTTTTTTATGATTGGGAATTTTCTTTTTGTTGTTTTGTATCGTTTGCAGGTAATAAACGAGACCTTACAAGTGTAAGTTAGGATGTAGCAAATGGGTGTTGCATTACCCTTCGACTCCTCAGTAAGGATCTCTGTGAGTTATGTCTTTTCCTCTCTTGTTCTAAAACATTGAGGCCAATGTTTAGTTCAAATTTGGGGGAGGATTTACTGTTTTGAGTTTTGTTTTAAGTACTTTTAAATTGTGTTTGTATGCTTTTGTTTAAAAATCGCTGTGAACTCTCCCTGAATGAGGATCGTAAAAAAAATTCTTGTGAATACCGTGATGTGTGAGGTAGTTAAGAAAGTATATAGAGTCTGAGGGAAGAGAAGCTAGAACTAGGTACATTGGAAAAGTTTGAAAACTTAGGTATGTCCTGAACACCCGAGATTCCCCGAAGTAAGGAAACGAGTCCAACGTGTAGATTTGTGTGATAATACTTGGATTTGAGAAATATTCCCCGATTAGTTCATGGTGATGGTCTGGCATGATTAAAAAGAATTGGATGTATAAAGTGATTGAGAGAATGACTTATGGAACCAAAAAAATGATGAATAATGACGGTAAAGACAACTGGTCCTTCTAAGTTGGGTAACCCTCACCCGGTTACATAGCCTAACGGCGGTTGAATCTCTATAGTCATCACAAAGTGGACTAATAAACACCAATGCATGTTTAAAAAGAATAAAGGTGCCTCGAAAAAGTCTCGATCAAATTTTGTACATGTGAGAGAAAGCGATCAAAAGTGCCTTAATCTGATTATCCGAATGAAATGGGTAGAAAATCGAAGAAAAGACTTAAGCCTAAATCATAGTTGGAGAGGTGACCGAAAGGGGGATTTAGGTATGTGGTTTTACCGCAGTATGTGTTTGTGTAATACCTTCGTTAACGAACGATTACCAAGATAACTAGTTTTAGCCGATCGGAACAAAGGCTCACGTATGAGTATCGACACACCTTACCTTCACAAGTCTTTTATTTGATGTATACCGTTTAATCTGAAAAATCTTTATGCAAGCTTGTTGCTTGAGTTCAAGCAAAAGTTTAAGTTTGGAGGAGTTTGATCAATGGTTTTTATGCGTTATTTTACCGTTAGTTTTAGTTAATCTTCTTATATGTTTAGTTGCATTTTATTTCCTTTTATTGCATTTATGCGTTGGTTTTGTATTTCTATTATTTTTAGGTTCAGGTGAGCAATCAGGAAGAATTGGAGCAAAAACCAGGAAAAATTGCAGGAATTCGGGAGAGTTTTCGGAAGGGAAACAGTGGCCTAACACGGCCATCCGTGTCACTTAACATGGCCCGTGTCAGGAGGATACCAAGATAATGAAATATTGTAGAGAGGCAGTGGGCTGACACGGGTGCCCGTGTCATCTGACACAGGTGCTTGTGTCATCTAACACGGCCCGTGTCAGCAATTCTGGAGCATGCAAAGTTTTTTCCAGGCAGCCAAATGGCCAACACTGCCGCCTGTGTCAGCTGACACGACCCATGTTGGCTGAAGCGCTTCATCTTCTAATTTTCTTAGATTTTTTACTTGTGTGACCCATGAGGGTATTTTAGGCATTTCCCTACTGTTGTATTGGACCTAGGAGTATTTGTTAGACTATGGCACGGATCTAGAAGGGGGGTTGAATAGATCCCCAATTAAAAATTTAAGTCGGCGCTACCAATTTAAAATTGGTTTTAAAAATGTTTTAAGTGCGGAAGCGGCCGAGGAAAAATATAGTCTAAAACGAACGGTTATTGGAAAACCGGATATACGTAAGCCTATGGATTTATGACAATTCGGAAAAAATAGAATCACAACACAAACTATGCTTATCAATTATTTACTTCAATTTGCAAGGTTACCTAGTTCCAATGATTAACAAGACACACAAAAACTAGAAGCAAAATAAGACAATTTTAGTTCAGGACTTTTGTCGAACAGTTTGTGTGCACAAATACCTCAAGGGATATTTATGTTGAGTAAGAGATTGGAAATGCCCTATTACAATATTTTTATTGTACTTAGTAGTTAAAAAACGGAGTTTCAACACCTTACTCAATTTGTATCACAGTTTGACAATAATCACTTAAGCTAGAATCACTTATTTTATAAGCTGAATTAAAAATGACAGAAACTAAAGAACACTCGATTTGATGAGGCAGTTCCCCCGTCGTCCTCGCTTCGGGGTACGTTTGCCCTTAATTCTAAAACTAGAATTGAGATATATTGAATATATATCACCTGTTGGAATGAACAGTTTACACAAGAGTTGATAGACAATGATACAAACAATCTCAAATGATGTTGATGCTTGCTATCACTTCTTGCACCTTGATTCAAGATGAATCAAGCCCTTCAATTTGTTGTGAATGATCTCCGATTCCTGCCACCTTAATGAATAACCTTCCGTTGTTCAAACCTTCGGCTCGGCTGATCTTAGACACCAACAAATCAAACCCGGAAAGTCTTCAACACTTCAACGCCCTAGCTACTAAACTGATGAACCTTCCGTTGATCAATTACCTTCGCACTTGCTTGAATGTTGAATGAACTATTCCGTAGCAAAAGCCCTCAAAACCTTCAAGTCTTGATGGGTAAAACCTTCAAGGTTTTCTGCAAGAAACACCTGCCCCAATTTCCACTCGAACCGGATCTTCACTCAACACGTTCGAACCTTATCACCCTTGAACAAGACACCAATCACAGCAAAAATGATTGTGTGTATTTGAGGATTTGTGTGTTGTTTGAAGGATGAAGATGAACAAATATGTTGCACCTATTTCACGTTTCTTGCCCTGACAATTTACTCAAGATTTCAATTGTTAGTGGTTAAAAAAATAAGCAAAACTCTATTTATAGTAATAACCAAAATAGCCAACAAAACTGAATTTCAAAACACAGTAAAAAAAACTGCACAGCGCGCGAACGGTCGACCATAGGGTCGGCGTGCACTGACCCGTGGGGAATACACAGCTTCATGCGCTGAGTGGCATGGTCGACGCATGTCTTCATGTGCTGATCCGTGGAAAATCAAAACACTCATGCGCCGACTGTACGGTCGACGCATTGCTTCCATGCGCTGAGCCGTGAGAAATGCCAGGTTTCATGCGCCGACTATATGGTCGACTCACTGCTTAGAAACCTGCAAAAATAACAACTTTCGCCATTTTGTGCATCTTGCCACATTCAGTTATGAATCACATTAAGGTATGATGGTTTAAGAATGAAAGAGAGGTATAGCATGTTGAAGTATTGCATGATGCTTCTAATTTGTCCAAGGTTGTGTTTTGTCATCATCGAAAACTTGGAGGCCTGTATTGTGAGACAACTTGCCCTCACATTCTCCCCCTTTTTGATGATGACAACCTGTTGCACACAACATGCGATGTCTTTAACATAGTTGTACGCTCTCCCCCTTTCTTTTTCAGTAAAAGCAGTTGTGGTTGACGCTTTTCTCCCCCTTTGACAACATCAAAAAGAAACTGAGAACTATAAAGTCTTGACGGATTAACAATATATCTAACATAAAATCAAGACAAGCCATACAATATATCCAATAGATAATAATTAAACATACACCAATATTGATGCAGAATATTGATAAGAAACGGAGATAGAAGATAATATAAAATAGCAGCACATAAAGTCATGACAGAATTTTAGAAATTAAAAAAAACCATAACAAAGTTTGCGTCCAAAAACAACGAAAGAGACCATGATGCATGCAATCAAAACAAAAAATGAAAAATGTAAGACGAACATAAGCTAATAACCCCGTCCACGTCCACGACCACGGCCACGCCTCTCGTAGTAATGGGGATGGCGTTGAGGATGAGCCAAATCAGTGAATTCTTCAGTTATGTTGTTCAGGAAGTCGAGACTGTCAGCAATTTCCCGTTCTTCAGCTTGATGGGAGTGAACGAGAATCTCAAAGCGAGCATCCAGCTGTGTGGAAATTCCACTGAGCCGCTCATTTTGAGTTTGCAGCTCAGAGCGAACTTGTTCCATCCGTTCATCCTGATTTCTCATAAAATTCTGCTGCTGCTCTTGCATAGTGGTCATGAAATTACGTTGGTCTAATTGCATGGACTGCATCATTTCCAGAATGTCGGAGTTGTTGGATGGCTGCTGAGGAGAAGGAGGTGCCTCAGAGCTAGCTTGATAGGGCTGATAAAATCTCCCAAGTGTGGTCCACCCAGTGTATTGCCATTCACCCCAGCCTTGGTTATTTTCCTCACTGTCAGTTTCTTGTTGACCCGTGTAAGGAGTCCAGTCATTATTGAGGTTGGAATTTGGTGGCGGCTCTTGATAGTTATCTGGAGGCTCATATGTTTGACGTTCTGTATGATCCGCTTGGTCCGGTTGCACTGCGTCAGCCGCCTGTGTATCCTGTTCTTGTTCTTCTTCACTTTCATCTGAACCATCTGCACTTGCTTCATTCTCTTCACCTTCTGACTCATCTGCACTCTCTTCACTTGATGAATCGAACTGAGGCATATTTGAGCGACGATAGAATTTGTACTTCTGGTATTTGCGAATCCAGACGTATCCCATCATTGAGAAAACTTTTGGACTGAATTCTTTGTCAGCGGAAATAGAAGTGTATGCGAAGGAGGGGTAGTTCACATTTGCAGAATTGAGGACCTCTTGGATGAAAGATCCATAGGCAAGTGCCGTACTTCTTTTGGAGTCACGCAATTCATACATGCGACTCGCAATGTAATACGGCCAGTTGATTTTGATACCGTGACTCAGGATATGTATGAGATGAACTTCAGCCTGTTCCACCCTTAATAATCCACCCTGTTTGGGCCGCAGAATGCGCGCCACAATCCACTGAAGAATTCTTGCTGAAGTTTTGAGTTTTCCGGAAGTGACAGATCGTGGAAAAGCAGCACTGTTCACAATGTGGGCAGGATAGGGTCGCTTAAGCATACCATTCAGTGCAGTTTTGAACTCATAACCTTCAATTGTGTGTGAATCAGTTACCTCAGCTAGAGGAGGTTCATTTTCCTCCACAGTCATATCAAAATATTTGTTCCAAATTTCAGAAGTTAGAGATACCTTAGTGGGTCCGATAACGGAGTGGAAATTTTCACCATGAAATTTATCATTGAGACCAGTATAGAATATACGTACCAGGTCTTCACTGTACTTGGCATTGCATTCAAGAAATTTCTCAATACCGTGATATGTGAGATAGGTCATGATTTCTCCAAGATGCATGCGTTTGGCGACAAGTTCGTAGAATGCATGTTGTCGTACAACCTTTCTTCGACCAATATCCTTGTTGAAGTTTTCACGGAGGGATGGATGAACAAGTGATTCGGCGGTAATGGGTATTGAGGCAGATGTTGACCCTCTTGACCTCTTTTTGGTGGGTCTATGAGAAGAAGAAGCCATGGGTAGAGATTTTTGTGAATTTGAAGTGAGAGGATTCTGAAATGAGAGGTGTTGTGGGTTCAGAAAATGGTTTCCCCCTTTTTAAGTGAAACTTAGGGTTTGTTGGAGAGTGGAAGAGACAAGAAGGAGTAGTGGAGGGTAGTAGATGCAACTCCATAGGAATATGTGTGAATGCATGTGTAACCGCCTTAAATGAGGAGTGCTGAAACGACAGGCAAAAAAAATAAAACTGAAATTTTCAGCAAGCCGTCGACCATAGCTCTGCATGCGTCGACGCATGCTGTAAGATTTTCAATAAATATAAAACTGAAACAGAGTGCGTCGACCTCTGTTCTGGTATGGTCGACTCAAGACCTGAAAATGCAGAATTTTTGCCTAGTTTCATATGACATGGTGCTTAGTAAATGCAGACAATAATGCCACAAAAAAATGTTCAATCAAGCAATTAAATACACAACAGATGATTCACATATGCACCACAGTTAACATATTATACTTTGAGATCACAAAAATCGTATGTAGAGAGAAGGAAGAGGAACAATATCACCTCAATGCCGGATAAGCTTGATAAACAACATACTTGTACTTGCAAAAACATCAAGTTGTTAGAAGTACAAAATATAGATGTGAATGAAATAAGCTGAAATAAGAAAATTATGACTCCCGCTCCGAAATGTCGAGAATACCGAGTTCTCGGCGAATATGAAAGAAAGGTTCAGTGGCTAGCGGCTTAGTAAAAATATCCGCTAGTTGATTCTTAGTATCAACATGTTCAAATACAACGTCACCTTTCTCAACATGATCTCGAAGAAAATGGTGTCGAATTTCGATATGTTTAGTGCAAGAGTGCAATACCGGATTCTTGGTAAGATTAATAGCACTGGTATTGTCACATAGAATTGGAATACGTTCAAGTTTGAGATTAAAGTCCAATAATTGTTTCTTAATCCACAGGATTTGAGCACAGCAACTACCGGCGGCAACGTATTCCACTTCGGCGGTTGATAAAGCAACTGAAACTTGCTTTTTGCTATGCCAACTAACCAAAGAATTTGAAAACAAGTGACACGTACCACTAGTGCTTTTCCTATCCAATTTGCAACCCGCAAAGTCGGAGTCGGAATAACCTACAAACGAACAATCACTACCTTTGGAATACCACAGACCATACTTTGGAGTACCGGATAGGTACCGAAGTATTCTTTTAACAGCTTTTAAGTGGGATTCCTTAGGACATGATTGGTATCTTGCGCATATACACACGCTAAACATAATATCAGGACGCGACGCAGTGAGATAGAGAAGTGATCCAATCATACCTCTATACCTTTTTACCTCTACGTCCTTACCGCTTTCATCCTTATTCAAATTTGCACATGTAGGCATGGGGGTGTCTATGGCCTTGGATTTTGCCATGTCAAATCTCTTGAGAAGATCCAAACAATACTTTGTTTGACTCACGAAAGTTCCTTCCTTGAATTGTTTAATTTGCAAGCCGAGAAAGTATGTGAGCTCTCCCATCATACTCATCTCGAATTCACCCTGCATAAGAATAGAAAACTCTCTCACGAGATTCATGTTAGTAGATCCAAAGATTATATCATCAACATAGATTTGAACTAATATCAAGTGCTTTCCTTGACGTTTAATAAAGAGTGTCGTGTCAACCTTTCCTCTTGAGTAACCTTGATCAAGTAGAAATTTACTTAGGCGCTCATACCAAGCTCTAGGAGCTTGCTTGAGACCATACAACGCCCGTTTTAGTTTATAAACATAATCGGGGTACTCATGAGATTCAAAACCCGGAGGTTATGCGACGTAGACCTCTTCATTTATGTACCCGTTAAGGAACGCACTCTTGACATCCATTTGGAATAACTTAAAATCTTTCGCACATGCGAAAGCAAGTAGAAGGCGTATAGCCTCGAGTCGGGCAACAGGAGCATAAGTTTCCTCATAGTCGATGCCCTCCTCTTGGTTATACCCCTGCGCGACTAAACGCGCCTTGTTACGGGTTATTACCCCGTTTTCGTCCAGCTTGTTCCTAAACACCCATCGGGTGTCGATTACTCGATGACCTCGCGGAGGAGGGACAAGGTCCCAAACCTCATTTCTAGTAAATTGATTTAGTTCCTCCTGCATTGACAGAAACCAATGTTCATCGAGTAAGGCTTCCTTAGGATTTTTGGGTTCCATTTGTGACACGAAAGCGAAGTAATAACAGAAATTACTTAGCTTAGCACGAGTTGTTACACCCTTTGTGATGTCTCCAATAATGTTTTCAATAGGATGGTCTTTAGATGACTTCCATTCATGAGGAAGATCGTCGTTTGAAAGCGGATGAACTTCCTCTGTTGCATCACGGTGTGCATCCTTATCCTCCTCAACTTTGGCTTCGTCAGGTTGATCAATCCCTATCTCGCCACTTTTGAGTATGTCTTCAGTGGATGAACCTGCACCATGAACAACACTATCCTTTCCGACATTTCTCGGGTATGATTCATCAAAGGTAACATGCACAGACTCTTCTACAGCAAGTAAGCGTTTATTATATATTCTATATGCTTTACTCAAGTTGGAGTATCCGAGAAAGATACCTTCATCGGCTTTGGAATCAAATTTGCCCAAGTTTTCCTTTCCATTGTTTAATACAAAACATTTACATCCAAACACGTGCAAGTGAGAGACATTTGGCTTTCGCCCTTTTAAGAGTTCGTACGGTGTTTTGTTTAGAATGGGGCGAATAAGTACCCTATTCAAAACATAACATGCCGTACTAATGGCGTCGGCCTAAAAATATTTGGGTAAACCACTCTCATTAATCATTGTTCTTCCCAATTCTTCTAAAATACGGTTTTTGCGCTCCACAACCCCGTTTTGTTGAGGAGTGCGTGGAGCGGAGAAGTTATGATCAATGCCATGGTTACCGCAATATTCTTCAAACAAATGATTTTCAAACTCACCTCCATGGTCGCTCCTTATGGACACTATGTTTGTATTTAACTTGTTTTGGGAAAGCTTAGCAAACTTTTCAAAAGCGGCGAATGTATCACTTTTACTTACTAAGAAGATGGTCCAACAAAACCTAGAAAAGTCGTCCATTATTACGAACCCGTAATAGTTTCCTCCTAGACTTTTGATCCTAGACGGCCCAAACAAGTCCATGTGTAGAAGTTCAAGAGGTCTCGTTGTTGAAATTATCTTTTTGGATTTAAATGAGATCCTCGTTTGCTTCCCTTTTTGACAAGCATCACAAAGGTGATCCTTGGTGAACTTTATTTTGGGAAGTCCTAAGACTAGGTCTTTTGAGACTACCTTATTGAGTAAGTCAAAATTAACATGCGCTAAACGCCTATGCCATAGCCATGAGTCTTCACTCATAGTTATGAGGCATTTGTCGCTTGTTAATGATACTTCATTTAAGTCAAGCATATATACATTGTTTACTCTAAAACCATTAAACATATTCTTCTTATCATTTTCATGCACAATTTTGCAACAATCTTTTGAAAAAGATACATTGTATCCTTTGCCGCACAGTTGGCTAATGCTAAGCAGATTATGTTTAAGGTTTTCGACAAGCAATACATCGGAAATCATAGTAGAGGCGGGATTACCTACACTACCTTTACCTAGTATTGCTCCGCGGTTGTTATCACCATAAGTTACATGCCCTTTCTTCTTAGCCACAAAGTATATGAATAGGGATATGTCTCCAGACATGTGTCTTGAGCATCCACTATCGAGAACCCATCTTCTTTCGGTGGTCTCGACACATTTTACCTGTCAAAACATAATTAGCACAAGGAGGTACCCAATAGCATATTGGGTCCTAATAGGTTAGCGACAAAATGGTTGCGTTTGGACAACCATTGGTAGATGCCTTTAGGAACAAGAAATCTTCTAAAACGACATTTACCAATGGAGTGGCCTTTCCTGCAACAGTATAAGCAAGCAAAATCAACTTTAGAGACACTTTCACTTGCTTGATCCCTAATTACATATGCATATTTTTGGTATGGATTAATCATACTTTTTCTAAAATCCTTTTTATCAATAGCAAATGTAACTTTAGGCTCGAGTGCCTTGTTTAATTTGGCCTTGAGGTGTCTAACCTCACCTTGCCAAATATGACAAGTGCCACACCCGAAGTTGAAAGGGTTTCTATCGTCTTTACAATCCGATTCATTGCCTTTCACAATGGAAGCTATATGACAAGGTCCTCTAACTTCTTTTCGGACTCTTTAACCTTATGCTCTAAATACGTAAATATTTTCTTATTAGAAGCAAGTTTCTTGAAGGCTTCAACTGCTTCATTATGTAAGGCATGAAATGCGGCTAGTAATTCTGAATGCGACATATTTGATGACTTATCATATTTAGAGTTACGTACCTGTTTTTTTCTTATTTTTCTGATTGGCGGAGAGGCATAGATTCACGGACTCTTCTTCATCACTAGAACTTTCATCAGAGGAGGAAGAGTCGTTGTCACTTTCCCATGCTATGTACGCTCTCCTCGGCTTTGATGATTTCTTGTGTGATTTTGATGATTCCTTGTCCTTTCCCTTTTTATTCATTGGACAGTCCGGTTTGTAGTGACCGGGCTTTCCACACTTATAGCACGTCCCTCTAGTCTTTTTACCTTTCGAGTCATCATCCTTGGAGTGTCTTGATTGTTTCCGGAAGTTTACCAAGTTCTTCTCGGAATGTTGTATGTCGTTCTTTCTTACGTAACGGTTATACCGTTTAACAAACAACCCCATATCTTCGCTTGTGTGTTCTTCTTCTTCGTCGCTCGAGGAATAATCATTTTGCTCTTTTGCTTGAGACTTCGAGGAGGAAGTCTTGAGAGCTATCGATTTCTTTTCACTCACCTTCGCTTTGTCTTTCTTTTCCATCTTTTCGCGTTGGTCTAAGCTCAAGAGTACCTGTTCATGCTCTTGCAATTTGCCAAACAATGTTGTCAAGTCTAATATAGTAAGATCATTTGCCTCTTTAATGGCGGTCACTTTTGGCTGCCATTCCCTGTTGAGACATCTCAAGACTTTATTAGTAGCAACATCATTGGAAATAGGCCTACCTAATGAATGTAAATGATTGATGAGATGAGTAAATCTCTTTTGCATGTCGGCAATGGTTTCCCCTTGCTCCATGAAAAAGAGATCAAACTCTTGTATTAGAGTGTTGATTCTAGCTAACTTAACATCGGTTGTCCCCTTATGGGCTATTTGTAGTGAATCCCATATGGCCTTAGCAGTAGGACAATGGGATACACGATAATATTCATCTACACCTAATGAGGAGATTAAGATGTTTTTAGCTTTCCAATCATAATTGTATTTTTTTCTCATCGTCATCGGTCCATTGTGCTTCAGGCTTTGGCACAACTACATTATCCGCATTGGTCATAGTAATTTCTATTGGACCATTAAGGATAACATTCCATATTTTTCTTTCTATGGAGTTTATATGCACACGCATACAGTCTTTCCAATAACTATAATTTTCACCGTTGAAAACAGGAGCCCTATTATACGCCCCTTTAGGTTCGTTTGCCATTTTCTATCTCGTTGTATTTGAAGCACCGAATAACCGGAGCTCTGGATACCACTTGTTAGACTATGGCACGGATCTAGAAGGGGGGTTGAATAGATCCCCAATTAAAAATTTAAGTCCGCGCTACCAATTTAAAATTGGTTTTAAAAATGTTTTAAGTGCGGAAGCGACCGAGGAAAAATATAGTCTAAAACGAACGGTTATTGGAAAACCGGATATACGTAAGCCTATGGATTTATGACAATTCGGAAAAAATAGAATCACAACACAAACTATGCTTATCAATTATTTACTTCAATTTGCAAGGTTACCTAGTTCCAATGATTAACAAGACACACAAAAACTAGAAGCAAAATAAGACAATTTTAGTTCAGGACTTTTGTCGAACAATTTGTGTACACAAATACCTCAAGGGATATTTATGTTGAGTAAGAGATTGGAAATGCCCTAGTACAATATTTTTATTGTACTTAGTAGTTAAAAAACGGAGTTTCAACACCTTACTCAATTTGTATCACAGTTTGACAATAATCACTTAAGCTAGAATCACTTATTTTATAAGCTGAATTGAAAATGACAGAAACTAAAGAACACTCGATTTGATGAGGCAGTTCCCCCGTCGTCCTCGCTTCGGGGTACGTCTTCCCTCAATTCTAAAACTAGAATTGAGATATATTGAATATATATCACCTGTTGGAATGAACAGTTTACACAAGAGTTAATAGACAATGATACAAACAATCTCAAATGATGTTGATGCTTGCTATCACTTCTTGCACCTTGATTCAAGATGAATCAAGCCCTTCAATTTGTTGTGAATGATCTTCGATTCCTGCCACCTTAATGAATAACCTTCCGTTGTTCAAACCTTCAGCTCGGCTGATCTTAGACACCAACAAATCAAACCCGGAAAGTCTTCAACACTTCAACGCCCTAGCTACTAAACTGATGAACCTTCCGTTGATCAATTACCTTCGCACTTGCTTGAATGTTGAACAAACTATTCCGTAGCAAAAGCCCTCAAAACCTTCGAGTCTTGATGGGTAAAACCTTCAAGGTTTTCTGCAAGAAACACCTGCCCCAATTTCCACTCGAACCGGATCTTCACTCAACGCGTTTGAACCTTATCACCCTTGAACAAGACACCAATCACAGCAAAAATGATTGTGTGTATTTGAGGATTTGTGTGTTGTTTGAAGGATGAAGATGAAGAAATATGTTGCACCTATTTCACGTTTCTTGCCCTGACAATTTACTCAAGATTTCAATTGTTAGTGGTTAAAAAAATAAGAAAAACTCTATTTATAGTAATAACCAAAACAGTCAACAAAACTGAATTTCAAAACACAGTAAAAAAAACTGCACAGCGCGCAAACGGTCGACCATAGGGTCGGTGTGCGCTGACCCGTGGGGAATACACAGCTTCATGCGCTGAGTGGCATGGTCGACGCATGTCTTCATGCGCTGATCCGTGGAAAATCAAAACACTCATGCGCCGACTGTACGGTCGACGCATTGCTTCCATGCGCTGAGCCGTGAGAAATGCCAGGTTTCATGCGCCGACTGTATGGTCGACTCACTGCTTAGAAACCTGCAAAAATAACAACTTTCGCCATTTTGTGCATCTTGCCACATTCAGTTATGAATCACATTAAGGTATGATGGTTTAAGAATGAAAGAGAGGTATAGCATGTTGAAGTATTTCATGATGCTTCTAATTTGTCCAAGGTTGTGTTCTGTCATCATCGAAAACTTGGAGGCCTGTATTGTGAGACAACTTGCCCTCACAGTATTTTAGATACTTTTTGAGAAGGAAAAGGGGACTTTTGACTGGTGAAGAATTACATGATCAAGACTGAAGAGATCAAGGTGATTGGGGAACTGAAGGTTTTCATGAGCAGAAGCAATTGAGGATCAAAGAATCCTATTATCTTCTAACGTCTAGTTTTTACTTTGTATTTTCTTCGAAAACTATGAGTAGTTAAATCCTCCAATGCTTAGGGGTGTCCCTGATTTGAATCTGTAATGACTATGATATTAGTATTGCAATAACAATTCCTTTGTTTTTCATAACTGACTTGATCTCTAGCTATTCTTAATGCTTTCCCTGTCGGACAAACAGGGTTTGATTTTCGATTAACGATTAGGCTGGACCACCGTTGTTAATCATTTAATTTAGATCATTTTGTAGTAGATATCACCTAGGACTAGGGATACCCTATAGGAACCGAAATATTCTTGATAATTGATTGCTTAATTTCATCTGTAATTCTCTATGGACATAGGAGCTAGGGTGGATGATTAAAGGTTTTCTCACTACGGACTTAGGAGTAAACATTCTAAAGAGTCAGTAGTTAGTTAGTTACAATAAGTTATTGTAGTGTAATTCAGAGTTGTTACTGAGTCGTATCACACACCATCTCTAGCATAATCTACTCATAGATTTTCTAAACCACTCATATACTTTCTTTATTTTTATGCAATTATTTTATAATTTCACAAAAGAATCCTCAACCCCAAAGTACTTTTTGTTTAATTGAATTAAGAACTTATATTCCTATGCAATCCTCAAGATCGATATTCGGGGAAATTCCTTTTTATTACTACATTGGTAAAATAGTACACTTGCTATTTTTCCGATCATATTCCACCAGCAACACCTCCGCCGGGAGTAATAACAACGCCTGCGCCACCTTTGCCTGAAGGAATGACAACACTAGCACCACCTCCGCCGGGAGGGTTCACAACACCAGCACCACCAAGATGGACCACTCCACTGCCATCAACTCTATGAGTGTCAATAAGAGGTTGAACCAAAGTTCTCAGTTGTTCTTGCCCTTGGGCCATGTTTTGCATAAGTTCCATGAACTGAGTCATGTGTGTCCATACTTCCAACAGTTCTTCCTGAATCTGATCCATTGTCCGTCTCTGATTTCCTCGTGTATGATACCTGTGAATATGAGGATCTGCTATCCTGCTGAAGAATACCATATAGAGGTGAGAAAAGGCAGCCCAGAACACCTGTTACGCATATGGGTATGAGAATGCGAATGCAAATGTCATGTTTGAATATTCCCAGGGTGTACACCTTGATCTGAGTTTTACGATAAATACAAGATATAGATATGACACTGGTAAAAGCCGATCATAGATTGAATAGGAAAATGAAGTCAATACAGAGTCAATACATACAGGCCATACAACAGAGATAAAATCAAATACACAGTCAATGACCCCGGTCAAAAATCCTTACGGTGATCAAGATTAAAGGAATAAAGACAACTACGACATATCATCAATATCCACCAAGGACAACCCTTCTCAGCCACTATGCTCCTTTCACCAGGCTTGAACCTCCCTGAATAACCTCTTAGTATCAGGATGCTTTGGTCTCTGGATCAGCTCCTGAATGAGAACATCTCTCTTGTGCATGATCCCTTCCAAACAACGACAGTGTAGCTCTCAAGCCTTTTCACCAAAGGCATCTTCAAGTTTAGGCTTCTTCACCTCCGCTTGGACCTTGAGCTCTTCTAAGGCTGACAAAGTCTCCTTAAGTTTCTTTTCGCTTCTGTATCTATGAGATGACTCCTTTTTGACCTCTCTCTCTCTTTACCTTTAAGTTGCAGCTTCAACGTTTCAATCTGGTCACGTAGTTCATCTTCTTTCATCTTGTGAGCCGTTACGGTGGAGTTCCATTGACTATTGAACTTTGAAATATTGAGACGGGCTCTATCCATATCTTTCTTTCTCTGTTTTAGTAGGTTGTTAGCACTCTTTAGATCTTGGCATATCCTCTCTCTACTCTTGACTTCTTCTTCTAGCTATTTCTCTCTCTTGGATAGAAGTTTCGTCTTCACCTTAGATACATAGGCTGCTTCGTTCTTAGCATGGCCCAACTGGTAGACCTCCATATTCAATTATTCATTCTCTTTTCGGATCTCTTCTTTTTCGGCCCAAAGCTTGTTATACTGCTCAATATCCACCTTCGTGGGTTGCTCGATCTCTAGAGGATACAGAAGTGCTTCTGTGCAAAAAGGCAATCGGAAAATCTTGGCTCTGCTCTACACCCATTCCATATAAGGAGGGTAGGCTCTAGAATTACTCTTGCCTAGGGATGATCTTCCCTTCCTCTGAATAGTACCCCCAAGCTCTTACAACCCTTCTTATTGTTTCAGGATCCTCTGTCCCGATGTAGTACAAGGATTCTTCCAATTCTTGATCTGTTGGAGGATCTCTCAATGTGTACCTTAATTTTCTCCTAGCAAGGGAGGAATTTTAGTTTACTCCACCCCTTATTCCCATGAGGGGCACATTAGGAAACTCCCCACAACTGCATATCATCTCAAGACCTAATAGCCTCATGTCGAACCAGTGGATGTCTTTGGCAACGAGGCCCATCACTCTCTCTGACCACTTCAAACAGTATTTAGTGTCTACAAAATCACCCTCACGTGGTAGATGGCTCATGAACCATTTATAGACAAGAGGAGCACAACAGTAAACTAATCAACCTTTCTTCTTGTAGCTCCTGGAGTGCACTGAATGATACACATTACCAAGAAGGGTTGACACGAGATTTCTTACCATGAAGATTCTGATGGCATTCATATCTACAAAGCCTCCTATATTAGGGAAGAGAGCAATCCCATAAATGTACAAAGAAAGGATGGAGTTGAAAGTATTCCAACTACAAGCCTCATCATGCTTCAAATCTTCACTCACCAAGGAAATTAACAGAAAGCCAGAAAAACCTCCCTTGGATTTTAGATTATCCTTCACCACATATATGCTCAAATAAAGAGCCTTAACAATATCTTCGAGAATAGAGACTTCTATAGATTCATGAAAGGTTACCTGATCTCTAACCAGAATATCCAAGATGAGAGAAAACTCTTCCAAAGTGGGAGCCAATTGAGAATCTCTGAAAGTGAAACATCCTAACGAAGCATCATAGAACTGTAACAACGTGTGAATAGGCATCCTCTCATACTCTGTGATTGTGTGCAACATACCCAGGATCTTCCTATAATCATCTCTGAATAGCTCTAAATTTCTTTGAGTGGTCTTGGCAAGCAGATTATGGATCAGACCCAACTCTAGCGATTGAAATTTGTAAATGATAGTACCTTCCTACCAGTGTCCATCTCTTCATATCTTCAATAACAAGAATCAAGAATAAGATGCAAATCCTAGAAAAAAACAAACATGAATATTAGGATGCAATGATTATGCACATGCAAATGCAAACACATGACCAAAGTAACCAAATGCTCTGAATAGTTACAATACTCCTGACTGAATAAGGTCATAGTTCTGCATCACCAAGAAAACCAGAAAACCAGAATACCAGAGTAACCATAATACCCAGAATACCAGAATCAAAAGTCCACACTGATAAGAAAACCAAAAAATAGGGTAGGTTGAAAGTCAAGGCTACCTTCAAAACCCATCCCTTCTTGCATGCGGATTCTAGTCTTGGACACAGGCATCCTAGTAGGTCCTCAGTATCACGGACTCTCAGGTCGAGAAATGATGATACGTTCACCATTTCAGGTTTTGCATCATCATCAATCAAGGAGGTCTCAACTGACTTTTCATGAACGGTCTCCAGAGTCATAAGCTCTCAAAGGAACACCTGATTATTGTATAGGCATACAGGTCAAAGCATATCCCAAAAAAACCTCGTCTGAACGTGAATCTCATGTCAACAGTATGTATCAAGTGCTACGCATGCCAACACAAGCCCACTCTAATCCTATATGTATACTCAAGCCTGGGTACTAGGCTTATCTCTCGTGAAACAATCCCACCCAACAACACAGCAGCACCAGAGAAATATGATAATAGTACTCAAATGCGAAAATGTACTAAAATACAAAAATAATACATATAAAAGTAAAAAAAATAAACACCCAAAGAACAGAAACAGGCAAGCGTTAGGATTGACTCACATAGGGAACTAGAGTCCCCAGCAGAGTCGTCAATTGTCGTAACTATGAAAAATAACAGGCGGAAAAACAAAAGAGTCGCCAACGAATATTATTTATCCCGACGGAGGAAAGGAAACGATCGAAGAAACCTCCCTAGTTTTTGGAGTCGATTATGCAAGAGAAAGGTATTAGCACCCCCTCCCCCGCGTCTGTTGTACTCAACGGGATCTATGCTTGTTGTCTAATCAAAGGGTGTGTTATCTAAAGCCTACTACTCAATAGAAACGAGAACGGAAAGGAAAAAACAAAAGGAGAGAGAAAGGAGACTCGATAGGACTTCGTCGTCCTAAGCCTACGTATTCCCTCGTGCAATGGGAAAGTCAGAGTCAACGTAATTTGAAAAACTATGGGTGAAAGGGATGATTGCTCGCTAAGACTTCGCGGTCTTATTCTTACGTATCCTCATTCGGACGGGAACAAGGAATTCAGAGCATTCGTAGTTCGACGTACGAGTCAATATGTGTTTTTTATGAGCGCGTTAATTTCACATTCCAACAGTTAGGGTCGACGCATGTTTGCGGTAGAACGATAAAATAACATACTCTTTCTGAAAATGATTTGACAAATAATCTCGAAGGATGAAAATGATTTGAGCTTTTTTGTGAGTTTTAAAGAAGTGAATTTATTTTATTTGGAATATGCATCACACTAAAGTCTATGACATAGGATCAAATACTTTGCCTTAATGATACAAGCGTCTCGCGCACAAAGTACCCTAAGATGAGGTTAGAAATTCATCCGCTCATCTTTTCCCGTTTACTTAAGGTTCGTGGCATATAATGCACATTATCTTTATTAATTATTTTGATGTTGTTTTGATAAAGAGGAGAGAAAGACACACGGAAGGTCTAAGGGGAAAACTCGGTCCTAACGCTGTCATGCAAAATGGTTCTAAGGTTGGGATGCGAAAGGAATTTCTATCCTAATGTTAGCACACAAAAATGGACCTATGGTTAAGGTTAAGAAGGGACTAACCTAATGTTATCATGCATGGATTAACTTCTAATGTCTCTCCTACTCCACGCTTAATCAAAAATTAAGTTGGACTAGGAGGCCCTAAAGGAGCATTCAATAACAAATCAAAACAAGGAAAACAAACCAAAAACAACAACTACAATAGCGCTTCAGCTTCAGAACAGCAATAAAACCCAGCAAATAAGCAAAACAACATGTAAAAACTCATGTTTTAGCCTATAACAAGTGTAAAATGCAGTAGGCATAATGGATGCACAATTAACAGCATGCCAAAAATCAAGACAACAAGTGTAAAAGCTCAGGCAGCGTGCATACATCAACATTTCAAAAAGTGCATATGACACGGTGGAGATCAATTATGAACACACATCAAGCAAGGTTAATTAATGAGCACGTATTAACAATGAAGCACAAGCATGCATTTGCACAACTAAATATTCATCAAGAACATCATCATATTCTAAACCAAATAATCATTTCGAACAAGCATGCTTTTATAGAATCAGAAACAAACATAAGCATGTGACACATATCCAGCAAGATAGACATCAAGAACCAATAATCACCATTGTGCAAATGATTATGCAACATGATCATCACATCAAGAATACAACACAACAATCATAGATATTCATCAACGAAAACCAAAAGTCGTGTGTCGAAGAATTACAAGCATGATATCAAGAATGATGCAAAAGATAAAAAACAATCCACATATATGCATCATATCAATCCATGAAGTTTAAAAGTGGAAAGGAACCAAAACAAGCTTGAAAATGAACAAAAATCATATTTTGCATCAGTGTTAATCGATTAACCCTAAACCCTAAAAAATACCTAGTTAATCGATTAACCAGTTTTACCCTGCAACTGGTTAATCGATTAACACTGACACTATAGCAGAAAAACGCTAATTTAAAAGCACTTTCAGCAATTCATCACTTATGTATCCATCCACATACTTAAGCAATTAAATATGCACAAAAATTATACTAAATCACAACATTCAAACATAAATTGGATCCGACAAACACCAAAATCAATGATCAAAATAATCAATGGACCAAATATCACCAATAAACAATAGATCTATATTGTGAAATACAAGATTAAGCAAAATCAAAGCTAGATCTAGAATTTACCAACCTAAAAATCTGAGATTTGTTTTGGTGAGTGTTGTTAAACTGCAATTGACAGATCCAAGAAAGGAAACCAAGGATCTATGAAGCTCTAGCAAGAAAACTTGAAACTTCAAGAAATATTCCACAAATAAGCAAAAGTTCTTAAAGAAGTGATTCCAAAAAACTTGACCAAGATCCAAATGAGTTACAAAACCAGAATTGAACCAAGGATGATGATGCAGTGGAGGTTTAGCTCAAGAATTCACAAATTTCAATGTACAATTTGTGAAGCTTTTGGCTATGGAGCTTTTGCGAGGGTTTTGGAATAAGAGAAAAGTTGAGAGAATTAGAATTAGATGTGTAAAAAAATCAGAAAAGTGAGTGAAAATTTTAAGAAGTTTGGAACAAAATGATTTAAGTATGATTTAGGTTTGGAATTAAATGTGGTTTGGAGTGTGGGTTAGTATGAGAAATGGAAATTAGAAGTGGAATTAGGAATGGAAATGTTTGAAATTTGGAGGGAATTTGAATTAATTGGAAAACAAATCAAATTTGGAACCACTTCTAGATCCTTCTACTGGTGTGAAAATGAAATCAAGTGATTGGAATTGGAATCAAAAGCTGCAGCTCTGAAAAATGAAATATTTGGGCAAATTCTGCACTGGTTAACCGATTAACCAAATTTTCCTAACAAATGGTTAATCGGTTAACACCTTTCAAATTTGAATTTTTTGGCGCCTTAAAGGGGAAAACTTGGAGAATCGCCTGTTGCCACCTGTTATGAGCATATTTTGGCCTCTGAAACTTGCCATTTGATATTGCACCTGTATAATGCCTGAAATAAACTGTGAATTGTCTCCTGCGCTCAAAATAACCTGCTGAAAAATATAATCCAGTACCCGATCATTGAGCAGAATAAATGTTGAAGCCTCTGATGCTTGCTACTTACAAACTTGTTATAAAAGAAAACCTTGAGCCATAAAAACAACTTGATCCCATGTCTCAAGAACCAATGCCATGATATGCACAATGATAATGAAAAATGAAGGAAACATAAGGCAGTTACGGTTAAAAACGAAAGGGAAAATTTTGGGGTGTTACACATTTCTCCGTGTAAGATCATGTGGCATCTGCCCATGATCTTCTGAGATCTAGGTCATAAAATCTTGTGCGTGTATTTATCATGATTAACCAATTTATGCAGGTGCGACACTTTCAGGTTTCGAAACCCGTAATCCTTTGAGGTTTATTATAATTCTGATTTAATTTAATTTCGTTCCAATTTGTTTTATAACTTCGTTTGCTTAATTCTTTCTTATAAAATAAATTGGATTTAATTCGATTGATCGATGTTCCTTAACTTAATCGCGGATTAACTTAGTTTTTTCGTTAATTTACGTCATCTTTAACCGTCTGCTTAATTCGGTAATTAGGAATATAAGTCGTGTGGTATTGTCGACGCTTGTTTGTCAATATTGCAATTGAATATGGATTGGAACCGCTTGGGGAATTGGAATTGTAATAACCGATGATGAGTTGGGAGTCGAACCAGTAGATTAACCTGTTTTAAATCACTTATT
This sequence comes from Lathyrus sativus, assembly GCA_963859935.3. Classification (NCBI taxonomy): domain Eukaryota; kingdom Viridiplantae; phylum Streptophyta; class Magnoliopsida; order Fabales; family Fabaceae; genus Lathyrus; species Lathyrus sativus. The sequence continues at coordinate 453,825,175 of OZ012738.1, read as the reverse complement.
TCAAAATCACTTATTTTACTGCTTATTTTTTTAATCGAATTCTAAATCAAAACTTAAAACCCCCCATAAACCTTTTCTTTAGTTTGTTGAAATAATACAAGAATCCTTGCGATACGACTCGAGTCATTGTCGTTAAACTACCGTTTTTCAAACTACTCGAATTTAATCCGTGCGCACGACATCGGTAGTTTCCCAATGCTTTACTTAAGGGACTCGTCTGCGCTTCACTTAGGGACCCACCCCCACGCTTTGCTTGAGGGACTCGTCCAACATTCGCTTGAAAAATTCTCAACATTTCAGGATGGTGATATGCTAGAATTAAATTACTTTGTCCTTTCCAGGTCCTCGTGATTGAGGGGAAATGGACTGAAATAATTTATTTAGGCTTGGATAAGGGATGACATGTGATAAAATAGCCTACAACAAAGCTTAGCTTGAGGGCATAAAATGATCTAGGCGTCCAAAGTGGGTTAGTCGCCAAAATAGGCATTGGCGCATGAAGGGGTGTAGTCGTCCAAAGGGTGTGGTGAGCTATTTGACAAAACTTGGAACCCTTATCCATAATTTGTCCACTTACCACACGTGGAATAATGATAGAGGACTATGGATGATCGAGAAAAAATATCTTTTGTGATTTGGAGAAAGAGTTTTATCTATCCACGTTTTTTTATGGTGGAATGATGAATTAGTTAAATCTATAAGATCTGTATAAATATTCGAATCTTCGAAGTCTTTTACAACCATCAAGTGAGCATATTCTATCTTTCTCACTATTATACTTTTAAAAAAGTAAAATGCAAATGTTACACTAGAAAACTATTATTACAATGAAATTATTTTATATTATTATAGATATGCCAACTTCAAAAACTTAATCATTATTTTAATGAGACAAGTTATTGATTGCTCCTATGTATGGTTTGAATGAGTTCAACCAACTTGTTCTCTTCTTTTAACAAGGCAAAATCCACAATTTGTGAAGAAAAAAAAATTCTAAGTGGATTTTGTCCAACTAATTTGGTTGAATCTAGAATGTCTATTGTTTATCCTTTAGTCTATTTGAAATAGATAATAATTTTATAAACTACTACAATAATCGTTGAATGGTTCTTTAGTATTATGAAGATTGTGTAGACTAAATTACATAATCATGAATCATTGATTTCATAAAATAAACTATAGAGTGAGAAAAATTCAGAGAAAAATAGAGTTTGGCAATTGCATATGGTTAGCATGGAACACCTTACAAAGTACAAAACAAACTCACACCTCGTGGGAATGAATAAATTCCATATGAAAATAAGCAAAGTCCAAAGTAGATGATTGATTGTTTTGTTTTGTTTTGTTGTTGTTTCTCACACCGACGCTAACGCCGCAGCATTTTTACCGTGCACTAACTGTATTCACATCATGTATGACACGTGCACCGACGCTAATTAGCGGTGGGCCCCACGGGAAAATACCGAAACCATGCTTCACATGGACCAGCCAACTGTGCATGCTTTGTCGTAACTTCCTCTACCTTTCATATAATCAATTTGAGTCTATCACACTCCTTAGGCCATTTTTCAACGTTTGGTCCCAATTTTTATATGCTTTCTTTTGGTTGAAAGAATCTTATGGAACTTGTTTAATGCACATGGTTGAGTAAACATCTGTTTATTATTTAATAAACGAAAAACATGAGGCCAAAAAGTTGATCTATTTTGCTCAACTAATACCATTTGTTTTAATATTTTTAAATAATTGTTACATATTTTTGTTTTAAAAATATAGATTTTTTATAAATAAAAAAACTTCAATTATAAAGTCTGTTTAAATAGTTTTTTTAAAAGTATTATTTTAGGTGTTTTACATTTTTATAAAATTTTATTTTATATCAAAAATTTTATTAAAAAAAATCACTTAAATTTAAATCTATTATGATATGCTTTTCATATAAATTTATTTTTTAATTTATTTTTTGAAAACTATGTAATTTGATAATGTTTTAATCTTAAATAATTAATGTATATTAATGTTAATAAATATCAAAATTAATCTTTTAACTTATAAAAATGAGTTAAAATAACTTTAACTATTTTAGTAAAAGTCATTTTTAAATATAAAAAATTTATTTTATTTAATTAAAACAAACAGATTCTAAACACACCAATGTTTATAGATCCACACCTTATTATTTATCATATTTACTCTAATTCATCTTTATAAAATTTATTTGTAACATATGGAATGTCCCTTTTATGAATCGTGAACTTTTCACATATTATCCTTCATTTGGATGATTTTCCTATATGTTTTGAAATTTAAAAAAATAATAATAATTTGAGTTAAAACTTTTGAAAATTATATATATATATATATATATATATATATATATATATATATATATATATATATATATATATATATATATATATATATATATATATATATATATATATATATATATATATATATATATATATATATATATATATATATATATATATATATATATATATATATATATATATATATATATATATGGAATCAACTTATTTTAAGAGTAATTTTTTTTAACTTATTTCAAATTATAGTCTTTGAATTGAATCTAATCTAATGGTTATTTAGTAAAATGGCTAATTTAATCCTTAGATTAGATTCAATTCAAATGCTATGATCTAGAGTAAGTTAAAAGAATGTACTTTTGAAGTAAGTTAATCCCCATTTATATATATAGGATATGATCAATTGACACCAAAGTGTAGTGACATCAAATCCTATCCATTTATTATTATTAAAAGGTTAAGATATATTCACTTAAAACTAATACATGAGTATTTTAAGAGAATTTATCTTAGTCATTGAATTGATAATAATAAAAGGGTAGGATTTGTTGTCAAAACTAATATTTGACACTAGTGTCAAATGATCCCCTCTCATATATAGTGGGGATCAACTTACTCAAAAAGTAAGTTTTTTTTTACTTACTTCAAATCATAGTATTTGAATTGAATGTAATTTAATGGTTAAATTAACCTTTTACTAAATTAATCATTAGATTGGATTCAATTCAAAGGCTATGATCTGGAGTAAGTTAAAAAAATTACTCTTAGAGCAACTTGATCCCCACCCATATATATATATATATATATATATATATATATATATATATATATATATATATATATATATATATATATATATATATATATATATATATATATATATATATATATATATATATATATATATATATATATATATATATATATATATATATATATATATATATATATATATATATATATATATATATATATATATATATATATATATATATATATATATATATATATATATATATATATATATATATATATATATATATATATATATATATATATATATATATATATATATATATATATATATATATATATATATATATATATATATATATATATATATATATATATATATATATATATATATATATATATATATATATATATATGGGATTAACTTACTCCAAAAGTAAGTTGTTTTAGATTACTCCAAATCATAATCTTATAATATTTAAATTGAATCTAATATAATAATTAACATCTTTACTTAATTAATCATTAGATTAGATTCAATTTAAAAGTTATGATTTGGAATAAACTATAAAAAATTACTCTTGTAGTAAGTTGATCTCCACTTATAAAATGTATTTGGTATTTGTTTTAATAATGTTAGTTAAAAGTGTTGGTTGTCAGCAGATGATTTCATATCAATGGTCAATGATTTTCAAAATGTTGGTTGGTGGTGGTAATATTGGTGGCTAATAATGGTCGGATCGTTGATTTTAGGTAGATGGTGCAGTGATCACTAGTGTTTAGAGTGGTGGTTAAAGTGGTCGTTGGTAGGGGTCATATTAATGATAAGGTGGATGAAGTGGTGGTGGATTATGGTTGATGTGTTGAAAGAGTTGATAATTAAAGTTGCATGAAGTAGTGATTGTCAATGGCTGCACTGATGGTTGACGATGGTTAGAGTGGTGTTTGTCGATGTTCCTTTTTTAAGCAAAAGAATATAGTAAGTTAAGAGAGTTAAAGACATCTCAGTTATGTTGGCACACCTTTAACTCAACTAAAAAAATATGACACCGTACAATACCATTAAGAAAGTAACAAGACATGGGGTTTGAATTGTGTTGATGTTTAAAATTTTTCTGACTTGTTAAAAGAAAAATCAAGTCAATCAAAAATATTGAATGTAAAGAGATAATGGAAGAAAGATTAATACAGAAAAAATATTCTTGGTTAATCCTACAATTTGGAGTTACATCCAATCCCCACACACTTGAATGATTTTCACTATAATCTAACTAATTACAATTTCACTACGGCATCTTTGGATCCAATTGACATATACCTTAGATTTCTCATACACAAAGAATTGATCTCAATTAAGTCTCTTTGGCTTATCAAAGAACGTGGTTATAACTTAAATCTTTGAGAAAATACAATCAAATACAAAGAATTATTTATGTGTTTACAAATATCATTCAATAGAGATTATAAGCAAATTTAAGAACAAATACAAGTGTTTAATATTTCAAAAGAAAGTGTATACAATAGAATCACTTGATGCTTGCTTCTTTTCTCTTTTTGAATAGAGCTTATTTTCTAGGTTTCTTTCTTCGAAAGTTCTTTTATTTTCCCAATTTTATTCTCAAAAGATTATTCGTTTAGTAAAAATGTTGTTTAGTGAGGTAAATAATGTAGTGAGACATTGAGAATCTATACAACTTCACTTAATGGGTTATTGCTTTAGCTTAATGATGGTTAAGAAGTCGTTGTAATCCTTGTACTATTATAACACACTATATTCACAGTATTGTATCACAACAAAAAATTTGGCGCACTATGTTACATAAAATTGTTGTGCATAACATGTATTTTTATACCTTATGTACTATGTGAGATGTTGGATCGAACTCTAGTATGGTCGAAGTCTGTTCGCGAGTAATGCGTGTTGTAGTCGAAGTTTGTTCTAACATGCATTAGTCAATATTGCTAGGGTTGTTAGCATGTTGAATTTGGTCTTGCTTGTAATCTCAATTGTTTAAGTTAGCTTGTACCCTAAGTTAGCTTGTAATGGGTAATTGTTAAAAATTCCATTAGGTTAGTGTGCTATTTTATTATAAATAGGATGCTAGTTTCTCAATCTTGGAATAAGAAAAAATAGGAAGATAAAATCCTAATTTCAAGGGAGAGAGGTTATTTTGTTATTCTTGTATACTTGTAATCTTGTTCTAAGAGAAAGGAAAGAATAACAGTTTAATAACCAATCCTTGTTATTCCTTGTTGTTTTACCTTATTTTCTTTGTTAACCCTAACCCTTGTGTGTTTCTTGATCACAAAGAAACTATTTATACTTTTTTTGAAGGTATCCGATTCACAACAAAATGGTGCGGTGAGCGTGGAGAAGATGTCTTTAACAAAGTATGAGATTGAAAAGTTCACCGGAGTGAACGACTTCGGTCTGTGGCGCTTGAAGATGAAAGCCCTATTGGTTCAGTAGGGTTGTTTGAAAGCGTTGAAGGGTGAGGCAGCCATGGACGATGCGTTAACGGAAAAAGAAAAGACGTTGACTAGTTGCAAGTTTTTCCACTATATGCAGTTAATTAAGATGCATGAAGAAAGCTAGTTTCTTGATGTTATAGAGTTAGATCCAAGGTGGAGATTTGTGAGATGTTGGATCGAACTCTAGTATGGTCGAAGTCTGTTCGCGAGTAATGCGTGTTGTAGTCGAAGTTTGTTCTAACATGCATTAGTCAATATTGCTAGGGTTGTTAGCATGTTGAATTGGGTCTTGCTTGTAAGCCCAATTGTTTAAGTTAGCTTGTACCCTAAGTTAGCTTGTAATGGGTAATTGTTAAAAAGCTCATTAGGTTAGTGTGCTATTTTATTATAAATAGGATGTTAGTTTCTCAATCTTGGAATAAGAAAAAATAGGAAGATAAAATCCTAATTTCAAGGGAGAGGGGTTATTTTGTTATTCTCGTATACTTGTAATCTTGTTCTAAGAGAAAGGAAAGAATAACAGTTTAATAACTAATCCTTGTTATTCCTTGTTGTTTTACCTTATTTTCTTTGTTAACCCTAACCCTTGTGTGTTTCTTGATCACAAAGAAACTATTTATACTTTGTTTGAAGGTATCCGATTCACAACATACTATTAATTAGTTATCTCTCAAATTTGAATTCTTTACGTTAAGATGGAAATCATGAAAGTTATCATTTAAAGAATAAACTTTTAGAATCTTCACCGATGGTCACCAGATGATAAAACTCGGTATATGATGACAACTTAATCTTCTTTAGAGGATCAAACGGTTGACTTTAAGCATTGAGTTGACCAGAGAAACATGATGGTTACTTAAGTAGCTTGTGTCTAGAAAATAGCGTTGAAAGTAAGTACCAAAAGGTAACAGAGAAAAATCTCCATGAAGCACATATAAACGATCCTTAACATGTTCTATACAAAGATTTTCAATGTTCAATATACCAAATGATATCTTCCAAATTCATCTTTAGAATAGAGGATATTGAGTACAAGTTAAACTTCATTACTCTTCTCGGAGGATATACTACATAGAATATATTTAAAAACTTTCTACACATGTTACATATGTTAGAGTGTCATGATCAAACCAAATTAAAGATTGTTGTTTTTCAAAATAACTTTGGTTCAATATTCTAAGGTGGTGGTTAGAGTGGTAGATGATGATGGTCAAATTGGGGATTAGAGGTGGATGAAGTAGTGATCAAAAATGATTAGAGTGGTGGTGGTTGTCAAAGTTATGGTTGGTTGTATTTGATATCTTTGTAGGATTAGTGATCGAAGATTAGTGAGTGGTAATCGATAATGATCGGGGATGATGGTCAAAGTGATCATAGTGATGGTCGTTGATGATATAAAAATAAATATATAAATAAGTAGGATACAAGATCACGTACATACTTTTTTGCATAAATGTATGTTCCTTGATGTTGTTCTTGACATTTAATACTTTTGCACCAAACATTATAACCTTATCGCTTTTTTATTTACTTCAATATTTTTCTTTACGTAGTGATTATAAAAAGCACAAATATATGGGTCGTACTAATGTTGACTGTGACCCATACAATATTTTTTCCTTTATTTTTTATAAAATTTATTTATTGTTATTGATAGATGATATGTATATTGTGTTTCTTTTATAATAAAATAATTTTTTTAAAAAATATTTTTGTCATCAACGAAATTAATGAATTGATTCTCATATTAGATTGTTTTCTTTAAATGTTTTATGATATGGTACAAAATTGTGTGGGTTGATTATAAACCACAATATTTCGAAGATAAAATAATTCAGTTACACTTTTCAATATTTTAGTGCTTCATAAAAATCATTCTACAATTAACCATCAAATATGAATTAGTACTGCTTTCAAATATGATACAAATACCACATGAATCTCTGAAGAGAAGAATTTATCAAAAGAGACATTTTCTATAATAAAAAGTGACTTTTCTTGAATTATAAATTTTACAAAGGCGATAAAAATGCTCGGTAAACTCAATGAACATAAATGTGACAAGGGACTCGACAACTCTGATGAGCAAAAAAGATAAAAGATAGAAAATTTAAAGTTTAGTGTGAAGAAAAAGCTTAGATAAGCTCTATTTATAATGAAAAATCAAGGATTGACTCATGAATAGACTACAAAAAAATTTTATTGTTATGAAATGAACAACCCGATGAAAAAGTAAAAGGAGACAATAATGGGACATGAAGACATAAGCAGACACTGGTTCGCACAGGCTCGTGTGTTCCAAACACGTAAAGGCGTGTTTCAAATGAACATTGACGTAAGGACATGTAAAAAATCCAATTTTTTAAAATTTTTTCTTTGATAAAATATAAAGCTTTGAATACCAAATATTATATTGAACACATAAGCGATAAGCTCATACCAGATCCTGACGGAGCTAGTAGGACGGGGACAGTTGCACATGTGGTGTTAAACTTTTTGCACTTGCACACTCTGTTTGCAAAATCTCTGTATATTTGTGTAACATTTTATAAACACTTGAAAATTGTGTAAGTTTTTTAGTATGGAATATAATGGCATTTTTTTTCGACTCACAACTACAAATTTCTCTTATTAGTTCCAAAACTTGAAATAAATAAAAAATTCAGAAGTAACGCCAAAGGCTTGTATAAAATATTTCTATTATATATATCACTAAGAGTTTCTATTATCACACCACTTCATATCTTTAAGAATTATGCTTCTTTGATTTGTAATAGCATGTTTATCTCATATCACTTCATAAATTGGTATTAACCATTGAACCTAGTTTTTAGGAACTTTAGTCTTTTAGGTCGGATTGCATCATAAGTGGATCATTTCTAAAGGAAATAATCTAATACTTTTTTGTATGTTTTTACTAATTTCTCTCGAATTAATCCTTTCATTAAAAGGTCAACTAAATTTTATCAGTGCAAATATGATCCACTTTAACAACTCCTTATAGTGAAACTTTCTAAAAGTGTCGTGCTTACGACATAATTTTTTGTCTCTTATCTTTATAGTAAAGGTTCTCAAGTTTTGCAATGGTAGTGATATCATAGTGGACAGAAACACCTAATTGGCATCAATTTTTCCTATAAAGAGATATCGACTAGCAAGCATCTTAACCAACTTGCTTATTTATTAGTAGTCACAAGTGTTATCATTCTCATTATATAGTGGATCTAGCTAGGATTTTTTGTTTCTTAGATTTCCAAGAGAATTTTCCTTCAACTATGTTATAAATATACCTGCTAGTTTCTTTTAAATCATTAGAAAATGTATTCCAATCATCATTAATGTGTCATTCAAATACATCAGGAAACATTTGAGAATATAATTTGAAGATTATGTTCCTTTTTAGTATCGAATTCTCTAACTAATATGGAATATCAAGTTTATTAGCAGTATGCTCTTTGACATCTTTGGCCTTATTTTTTATGTTGATTTTCTCGCCCTATACATGTGACACCACCTCTGCCAGGGAAATTGTTGGACTCTACAAGAAGGATCCATTAAAATATATCGCCCTTAGCCCATTTTGGAACACTCCCATAAATATTTGTTGGTTAGGGTGGAAGACCTTGATAGTCACATCATTGAAGTGGGCGAGATATTCCCTCAAAGATTTGAAAAGGTCATGGCGAATATTGAAGAGGTTGGTGGCATACATCTTTCTCTACTTGTTCGCTCCAAACTAATGAACCAACTTATGTATCAGATGTTAGTAGTTAGTGATCGAGAGTCATGGTAGGTCCATGTGCCACCTTAATGTTGCATCTATGAAGGTACCAGAGAGAAGCTTACATGTTAAAGAATGAGAGAACTCAATAATTTTCATATGTATGTTGATGGAGGCAAAATGCTCATATGAGTTATTGCACCCATTAAATTTGGCCAATTGGGGTGGTTTGAACTTGTCTAGCACCGTTGACCCCCATATTTCATTGTAGAGAAGTTGAGGGTCCAAGATTTCAATCTCCCCATAAGGGTCAACCTTCTGTTGGAATTTTGAATGTGAAGGGCATTATCCTCCACAATTTGATTCTAGTGACGTAAGTCGTCCATAGCATCACACATTTCTATCATTGCATCCTCATCACTATTGGACTTACTGCTAGTCGGAGTTGTTACCTCCTTGTTTACCATATTGGATAGTGGAGTTGGTCACGAGGATAACAATCTAGTCGGATGATATGATGGTGGTCCTTGTGAGATTTACTGGACCACACAATGAGTGTCAATTGTAATAGCTAAAAGTACAATACGTAAAAATCATTTTATGGTTAAAGGTTGTCAGAAGTTTTTAGAATTATTGTGGTGTTAGAACAAGCTCACGAGGGGATGGTGAGAAATTCTATATATGGTGTTTTCAAGGAGAGTTGAATATCGCTCAACCTCAAATTTATGTATGTATAGGAATCTCTTTGGCATGTATCTTGGGCTCCAAGGAAGTAGTAACAATACTTTCCACTCTTAGGAATGTGGTAAATGGGTAGTACTACCCCTATTACTTTGAAGAACATGACTTTCCCTTATTGAATTCTTCTTTTTTCCATTATGGATAGGGACATGTCACCCCTTTTAATTCTATAAATGATTGAGTAGTCCAATAAAAGGATGGTCCTTATAAGTAATAGGCGGATGTTCTAATAAATGGGTGACTAAGAAGTTAGAAAGGGTGATATATTACACAGTGTGTCTTTAAAAAACTCCATATGCCTCCTTTTGTGAGCCCTTAAGAAATATGCTAGTACGAAACGATATTTGTAGACAATAAAACAAATCACATAGTTTTACTAGCCATGAACTTGGCCTACCAAGACTAAGCCATCATAATTGTGCTAAACTCGCGAGTAATGTGAATATTTGTGACCATTGTGTTTATGTGGCGTTCCATATTTTGCCTTACTCCCTTGCTTCGCAACATTTTTTGGCACCGTATCCGCACAACTTTCTTTCTTAAATAATGTTTCCTAGATTTTACCCAGGTTGGTTATCCTAACTACAAAGTTGGAAAATTAAATTTTGAGGTCAGATTATGAATTTTGCGTGTTTTTAATTAATTTTGACGATTCTACAACCCTCGTGAAATTCTTTAAAATTAAGAAAGATCTTATTAACTCATCTTCGATTATTCGTAGTTAATTGGTTTATGTAGTTAATTGGTCTGTCATTTTGATATCAAAAGATTAATTCACTCTTTATTCATGTTGTAGGTCATTTTCAGCCAATAACTCAAGTTGCTTTTAAATGTAAAAGTACTTTTTGTTATGCTAATCCATTGTGATTATGTCCTTTTGTCAATGCATTTCAACTAATCATGCCATTTGAATTCTCCATAAAACTAATTCCCAAACCGGCAACTTATATTTTTTCTTTATAGTTCGGAAAAACAAAAACACCTTTTCTAAGGTAATTAATAAATGAAAAAACATTTCATTTCACCTATCTATTACTATTTGATAACTAAGTGAAAAGTTTAATAATGTGCAACAACCAAATAGACATAATCAACAACATGAAAGTTAAACATTAATAGACAAAGAGTGGGTGACCAACAATTTAGATGAAATAGATTGTAAGAAAGACTAATCATAAAGCAAACTCCCACTACATTTATGTTCCAAATCCTAACCCTTCCGTTGATTCTGCCGTAATTGAACAACAAAAAAAGCTTAAATTAAAAGAGAAATAATAAAGTAAGAATTTGAACACCATTAATGAAGGTGAACTACTTGGTGGTTTCCATGAGACAGCCAAACATGACCGGCCATGTGGGGAGACATTATGAATTAATTAGGACAAAACAAACCAAGCAACAACATTATGTTTAAGTTGCTGGCTTTTTACAACCTAGGAGTCAATGAAAAATGATTATTTAAGCCATAATTGACAGTTATAGGGTTAGTTATGATGTGTAAATAAAATGCTCACAAGGGTAGATACTAGGTATATGATACTAACTAACTTTACCTTTTCTTAGTTTTAGCACTTTTTATTGTTCTTGAAAAAGTGGAGATTCACTAACTAACTTTGCCTTTAACCAATTTACTAGATTATGTTATTAAAACAATGTTTAAATGTAATTATGTTTCACTTGAAAAGAGTGTTAGAAAAATAAACAAATTTTAGGAGAAAATTGAATTAATTTATTATTATTATTATTATTATTATTATTATTATTATTATTATTATTATTATTATTATTATTATTATTATTATTATTATTATTATTATTATTATTATTATTATTATTATTATTATTATTCCTAAGATTTAACATTAGTTTCAAGTTGATAGTTTAAGCCAATTTTATTATAAGTAACTTTTTAATTACTGAAGATGATATTCGAGTTATCTCTTTTTTTTAATAAATTTATCAAAAAATTTACGCAAATTTTTAATTTAATTTTTTAAAATTGTGCATTCTACCCATTTGATAGATTTATCTTGTGAATTAGTAAGAGTAGAAAGAGAGTTTTGAATTGAAAAAAAAAATCTATATTTTCTATATTACATATTTGTTTTTATTTTCAAGAAATAAAATAGTTTTCTTAGAAATAGAAATAATTTTTTTTTAATCTAGTTGGTCCATTATATAATTTTTTATAGATAGAAAAGGCTCGTTGTAAATAAATTTGGTCCATTATATAATTTTTTATAGATAGAAAAAGCTCATTATAAATAAATTTCAAAATTTTACATCACTTTCTTTTGATTTTTTATGAGACACGAGTTAATTTCTTTCTTTTTTTTCATATTCATCGAATGTCTATTTTGTTGTCATACCCTGCAATGTAAGATCTTTCTGTTTCTTTTTGTGTCTTCTGGATCTTTTAGATTTTTTTTTTGGTTTTGTGAATAGCTGATTATGTGACTCTTATTTTTCCATTGGCATTTTGGAATGAAAGATAATATTTCTTCACTTGTATATTGAAAAGCTTTGTTTGTTGTGCCTAATGAATTTTTGAAAATTTTAAAATATAAAATTCATGCCTTCATCACTATTATTTAAGCAACTTTCATTTTTGATTCCTTGTCTTATTCGTTTGTAGCTTTTTGAGAAAATATCTTCTTTTTCTTATTGCATTCTTCACTTTTAACAAGACGACTTAGTTCAATCTCATGTTCTTATAATTTACTAAATAAAATAGTCAAATTTATAATAGACACGTCTTTAGATTTAAAAATTACAATGACTTTAAGTTTTCAATTGTAGTTTACATATCTAAGGACTTTATTAATCAAATCCTTACTTTGAAAACTTTTACCCATAGTTCTGAGGTGATTTACTATATGAATGAAACGTTTTTGCATCTCTTGAATATTTTATTTAGGTTTCATTCTAAACAATTTATATATATGGGTTAATGTAATCATCCTAATCTTTTCTTATCTCGATTGTACATTCATGAGTAATGGAAGAGTATTTTACATTTCTTTAATAGTATTACAATGTGATACTGAGAAAATTCTCCTAAAGCGGCAAGAATGATAGTTTTAGGTTTCATAATGTATTGCACTTTTTATTTATTTTCTTTAGTCCATAAATTTTTAGGTTTATTTTTCGTCGCATTATTAACTTGATGAATGACAACAAAATATTACAATTTATTTCTTCAATAAAAAGTTTCATTTTCTATTTCTATTAATCATATCTTTCTCCATTACAAAATGAGTTTCTTTAATAGATCGTTTGAAGTCACCATTCCTCTTAAGAAGATTAATTTTTAAACAATAGTTAAATTTTAATGCTACTTATTTAACAAGTGATTTCAAATACAAGAGTGAGATGATGAATTATGATATAAAATTTTTTTCAATAACTTGATTAATTAAAAATATTTTTAAGAAGTTTTTAAGAAGAGATTAGATGATGAAGAAGATATCAAATAAAAGTATATTAAAAAACAAAAAGTTAAGAGATAATGAAGAAACATACCATATTCTTCATAATTCGGCTTAACACCAGAGATTTTCACTATCTTAAATTAAACTTGTAATGGTTATATTTTCATTAGTTCAAGATAACAACACTCTCTTAATTTTACACTTGTCAATCATAGTTACAACAATAAATTATACAAATTATTATTAAATAAATATTCTCTCATTACTAAAACTACAATATTCATGTTTTTTTTTTCTCTTTAGCATAGTTAATTAATTTTTTTTGTTATAATTTTCTTTTCAAAAAACAAAATAGTTTAAAGAAGGTTTATAAATATATTTACATTTGTCTACCTTAAAATAGACTACGAGGGTTGAAATTCATAATTTTCAAATAAAATATTTGATATTTTAATCAATATACCAATTCTATCAACTTTGTTTTATATTTATCAGTTTTTTTTTAATATGAATCCGTTTATTTTAGTTTTAAAAAATAAAAAATAAAAAATATTTTTTAAAAATGAATTTTATAAAAATGTTTTATAAATTTTTTAAATTTTTTTTATAAATTAAAAGATTAATTTCAATATTCTATAATATAAATATAAATTGTTAAAAATTAAACATAGTTTTTTTATCAAAAAAGAATCATATATTCAAAAAAGAAAAAAGAAACAAAAGAGAGGGGGACTCGACCAAACCCCTTTTAAGAATTAACAAAACGATAATGCAGAAGTCTCAATTTATTATGAACCACTAACTGCATTAGGGTCTCTGGAGGTTTATTCCAAAATAGAGGTAAAATAGAATTGATAGGCAAAGATGCTCACAAGTCTGCATATTGATTCCCTGCTTTGAAAATATGAGATAAATAAAATCTAAAATGTCTAATTTTGGCTAAACAATTGAGCTAAATAGTCCTAATATTCCAAGGAACAAGTTTAGGCTCATGAGTTGCCAACAACACAAAAGAGTAGTTTGTTTCTAGTCACATATTATACCACGCGAAATTATAAGCAAAGTCAATGGCTTTAATAACCCAAAAAAGCTCAGCATGAATAAAGCAAGTACAATCCAGCTTTTCAACAAAGTCGAAAGCAAATTCTCCCAAGGAGCTTCTAGACAAATCACCACAAGAAGTCGAATCCACGAAAAAAGAGCCATCAATATTGCATTTCAACCAACCTTTCGTGGGATGCTTCCAAATAACTTCAATGATTTTTCGCGCCTTGGGAGGATGAAGCTTGACATTGAAGGCTTTAATGATGGTGAACTCATGAATGGAGGAGCTAGCCATCTTGGAACTCATGTTATCTATGAAGGTCACCTCAATAAGAATCTGATCAAGGGTTTTCTTCTAATGCCTAAAGTCGTTGTTGAATCTGACATGATTGTGGGCCATCCAAATATCATTGATAATGTGGATGATGGAAACTTGAATAATGACTCTGACTTAAGGACTCCAAATCATGTCACAAATATCCAGAATTCAAGAGATGTTAGACACAATAAGAATCTTTAACATATTGAAAAATCAATTCCAAAGATGCAAATCAAAAGGACGAAAAAAGAAGAGGTGATTCGTTGATTCCTAATGAGAATTACAAAGGTTGCACATCGAAAGAATATGACAACCACACAATAAAAGATTACCATCAATAGGAAAATGTTTATGAAAGAGCCTCTAGATGATAAAATTCTTTGAAGGAGGAATATCAATGTTCTAAATCTGCTTGGGTCACAGAAGAGTAGAAGTGATATTATCCTTAAAATTAAAATTTTTTCAAAAATTTGTATCTCGAAAATAATTTTTATGAAAAACTATTTGAAATAGTTTTAAATTTAAGAGATATTTTAAAATTTTGATATTCAATAAGAAATTATAATAAAAAACGGAAATATTTAAAATAATATTTTAAAATGTTGAGAATGTAACAAGTGTAAGTAATGTGGGTAATAGTCCCAAATTGATTGGAAATGTGGAGACTTAAGCATTTATAAGTGACATGACCCATCCACCTATCACCTTAAGGTTTTGGATGAATATGTGGTGTGTCTCTCATAAAGGTATTTCTCAAAGAAGGAAGTCTCACAATGTTCAATACTCCCTAGTGAAAAACTCCCCCAATATATGGTTTCAGAATCTGGTTCGAGTGAAGGATCAACTTCCTTGTATCAAAAGTACTCCCCACTAGTGGTGGGTAAAAGGTGACTCGTTGAAGAATATCAACAGGTGGTACAAGTGTATGTGAATGAAAAGCTTCCGCTTGATGGGGAGTATTGTAGATAGACTCACACTTGAGGGGAAATGTTGAGAATAACAAGTGTGAGTTAGAAACTTTGAGAAATCAAGTGTGGGAAAGTCCCACATTTGATTAGAAATATGGAGACTTGAGCATTTATAAATGAGAGAATCCACACACTTATCACCTTAAGGTTTGGGTGAATATGTGGTGTGTCTCTCATAAAGGTGTTGATAAAAAAGAATTCTCACAATGTTCAATACTCCCTAGTGAAAAAATTCTCCAACATATAGTATCATGAGTCTTTGCTTTGAGAAAGTGACTAACTTACTTGTATTGAAAGTCAATGGCGCGACAAGGGTGGTGAGTAAGAAACATTCTGTTGAAGAGAGTAAACGACGCCACAAAGGTGGAAAGTAAGAAACATTATATGCAGTACAAGAGTTTGTTGAAGTAAGAAGAGCTTTTACTTTAGGGGGCATTGTGAACTCACACTTGAGGGTGAGTGTTGAGAATGTAGCAAGTGTGAGTAGTGTGGATAATAGTCATACATTGGTTGAGAATATGGAGACTTAAGCATTTATAAGTGAGAGAACCCACCCACCTATCACCTTAAAGTTTTTAGAGAATGTAGCAAGTGTGAGTAGTGTGGATAATAGTCATACATTGGTTGAGAATATGGAGACTTAAGCATTTATAAGTGAGAGAACCCACCCACCTATCACCTTAAAGTTTTTAGTGAATATGTGGTGTGTCTCTCATAAAACTATTATTCAAAGAAGGAAGTCCCACAATGTTCAATGTTCCTTAGTGAAAAACTCCTCCAACATAAAAATACTTATTTAAACTATTTTTTTATTTGAAATAATTTTTTTAAGTTTGTAAATTTTTTAAACAAAAATATCTAATACTATAAAAAATATTTAAAAATAAAAAAATAAAACAAACGGACTCTATCTATATCTTGTGATTATTTAAGTTAAGTATTTATAATAAATTAATTCTTTAAGTTTTCTAATAACAAATTAATCCTTTTAAACATATAAATGATTACATTTTTAGCTTTTTAGTCATATTTTAATTTAAAAACTATAAAATTTTTCTTGTTTTATTTCTCTCTAGTAATATATAGATCCTTTTCCATTGACAAGGACGGGACATAAACCTTCTACTTTTAAAGCAAGAAATCCACAATTAGTAATTAGAATATTTAGCAAGAAAGTCACTATTAATATTTTTTTTTCTTTTTTAAAAGAATAAGAAGAAAAAAAAGGAAAAATTAGAGTTATTAACTCATTTATTACTTTTGGTGATGATAGGTATAAAGTGAAAATCAAAGACAAAAAAGAAAGAAGAGGCAAGAGTTTGGTGTTACTTTAATGCTCGAAATAAATTGACCAAAAAAGCTAGACTTTAATGTGTTGGTCCAAGTTTTCTTTAAATTTGTTTTTAAAAGGAATAAAATTCTAGCAATGTGAATTTATATTAAATTCTAATAATTTTACTTTTTTTTTATATAAATATATTATGAAAATATTTGGTTTGACTTATTAAATGTGTTTTTATTTTAGAATTAGTTAGTGTTTGATTTTGATAAAAATAGTAAACAAAAATTATGCAATGAATTTTCAACTAATTTAGATTGTGATTCCTACAAACATTGAGATTTAGATCTTGTTTGCAAATCAAGCTCCGAGTAATGTGTCATCTTTTTAGTAGATTGACTTTATAAAATATGATTATTTGGTTGTTAGGATTGATGTGGTTATTAATAATGATAGATAGAAAATCTCAAGCTATATTGTTCAAATCTACCCTAATTTAAGTAAACTTAGTGAACATAGTTTTCATCCGTTTGTATGATAGTTATGATAACTTAAGAGTATTTTTTTTTATGTGAATCTTAACTTCAAAAATGATTGCTTATATATTCTATAATTTTAGTCGTAAGTTGGGACGGTTAAAAAAATTACGAATTGAATTGGATTGAACTGAAATTAAAATAATTAGACTGTTGTATTTGGTTTATGAATTAAATCATGTTACATAAATAATTTTAGAATCGAATTAAATGATAAATAATTTGAGTTGAAATTAAAATTGAATCGAGCTGAAACTGAAAATGAAAAATGTTAAAATAAAGTTTAAAATTTGTTATTAAAAAAGTTTGAAAAAAGTACAACGTTTCAATTTTTTAACAAATAGTTCATATTGAGAAAATCTGTCTTCTAACATCTAGAATTATGAACCGGTATATGAAACAAATATTTTTGGTTCGGTTTGATTTGGTGTATATTGAAACGACTTGGTTCTGAATAAATTGAAATGGTTTAGTTCAAATAATCTTTTACTATAATTCGGTTCGATTTTTTGACTAAATTTTAGTATGAACAACCCTAGCTAAGGTCATTTGGAAAAAAGTTGAAGGTTTATACATGACTAAGTCGTTGGTCAATCGTCTCTACTTGAATCAAGCTTTGTATTCATTCAAGATGAGTGAAGACAAAGTCTTAGCTGAGCAGTTGGTTATGTTCAACAAGTTGATTCTTGATCTGGAGAATATCAAGGTTAGTATCGATGAAGAAGATCAAGTGTTGTTATTGATGTGTGTCTTACCTAAATCTCATGCTGATTTTAAAGAAACTCTCTTGTTTGGAAGAAAGTCTTTGACCTTTGAAAAAGTTCAATCTGCCTTGTACTCGAAGAACTTGGATGAAATAAAAGAGCATAAACCATCTTATGTTGGTGAAGGATTGTTTGTAAAAGGAAAATTCTCAAAGAAAGATGTAGGTTTGAGAAGAAGAAGGGTAAAGTTCTGCAAAAGTCTTATGGTGGTGATGCTTCGGCAATAAGGTGTTATCACTATAAGAAAGAGGGTCATATAAGAAAGGTGTGTCTTGAACGTCTAATAATCATGGAGGTAAGGATAATGACAATACAACCATTATGCAAGATGATTATGAATCATCTTATGTTCTTATGGTTTCAAGCACAACTTTAGCAAAGAAAAGGTTATGAATTCAGGGTGTACTTAGCACATGACTCTAAACAAAGACGTGTTTGAAGAATTATGTGATTAAGATGGTGGAAAATAATAAAGCATATAAAATTACAGGTATTGGATCTACGAGATTCAAGCTCCATGATGAGTCAATAAAGTTGTTGACTGGTGTTAGGTATGTACCTGATCTTAAGAGAAATTTGATTTTTCTTAGTGAATTCAACAAGAAAGGATATGTGTTCAAGGGAGAACAACGTATCCTGAGAGTCGTGAAGGGGTCAAAGGAAGTCTTGAGAGGTAGAATAAAACAAAGTTTGTATACCCTTAAGGTCGGGGTTATAAGTGGTTCAGAAGATATTGCATCCACAAAACATGTGTCGAAGACAGAGCTATGATACATGAGATTACGCCATGTTAGTGAAAGGGGTCTGGTCGAATTGGGTAAACAAAATTTGTTAGGTGATGACAAGGTTAAAAAGTTAAAGTTCAGTGAACCTTGTGTGTTTGGTAAAGCCTGCAGAGTGAGGCAAACAAAGAACACATGAATCTCTTGATTACATTCATGTTGATCTTTGGGGGCGTGTACAAAATCCTTCACACTCAAATGCATGGTATTTTCCTTTAATCTCAGCTAGTGAGGTACTTAATAAAGAACCTAGAGATTACAAGGAAGTTGTGAGGAGTCAAAACAATACTGAATGGCTAAAATCTGTGGATGATGAAATGAAATCTCTTAATGCTAGCCACACTTGTGAGCTGATTGAGAAACCTGCAGGATCTAAGTTAGTCAACTGTAGGTGGATTTTCAAGGTTAAGGAATGAATCGAAAAGGTGATGTCGAAGAGATTTAAGATAAGGTTGGTTGCTAGGGATTCACTCAGAAAGAAGAAGTCAACTTCAATGATGTGTTATCACCTGTTGTAAAGCACAGATACATTATAATATTTCATGTATGGTGATTTAGATGCAATAATCATGATGAGGCAGCCTGAAGAGGATGTAAAAAGAGGCAAGGAGAAGTATGTGTGTAAACTGAACAGGCCATTATATGGCATGAATTAATTTCCTCGACAATGAATATGAGATTTGATAAGTTCATGGCACACATAGGTTTCACTAGGAATCAATTCGACCATAGTGTTTACTCAAGATTTTGACATGGAAGTTCACTTGTTATTTTGTTGTTTTATGTGGATGACATACTCATAGCAAGCAACAGTGTCGAGGATATAATAAAGGTGAAGGTTGAACTCGACAAGGAGTTCAAAATGAAGGATCCGGGAGCTTCCATTAGGATTCTTAAGATTGACATCCAGAGAGATTAAGCACTCAATATTATGTTTATCTCAACAGACATACCTAAGGAAGATTCTCGACAAATTTAGTATGTCGAGTTCAATGTCTATCATGACACCAATAAATCCTTAATTCAAGCTGAGTATAACTCAAAGTCCAAGTAATAAAGTCGAAACAGCCTTTATGCTTGTATAGTAGATTCTTTGATGTGTGTCATGGTATGTACGAGGCCAAACATAACATACAAAGTGAACCTTGTAAACAGGTATATGGTCAATCTTGGGAAGACACACTGATAAGTTTTGAAGTGGATTCTTATATAAATAAAAGGATCCCTGAGTAGGATCCTAGTTTATGGTGGAGCCACGAGTGATGGAAAACTCAAAATTGAAAGATTTGTCGACTCTGACTATGCAGGATGTATGGATACTAGAAAATCTCTTTGTGGATATGTTTTCACTATGTTTGCCATAACAATCAGTTGTGAAAGCTTTTATTTAGAAGGTTGTTGCCTTATCAACCACTGAAGTTGAATACACTGTCCTTACGAAAGTTGTGAAAGAAGCATTGTAGCTTGAAGGGTTTGCTAAGAAACTGAAACTTAAAGGCTAAGTTATCACTGTTAAATATGATAGTCAAAGTGTCATACATCTATCGAAGAATTCAACCTATCATGAGAGAACCAAGCACATTGATGTTAGGTTACATTTCATCAGGGACAAAATCGAGAAAAGAGAAGTGAAATTGCTAAAGGTTTCGACTGAAGATAATGTTGTTGATATGATCATCAAATCATCACCTAGTAGAAAGTTCTTTCATTGTATGCAGCTGATAAAACTGCATGATAATAGCTAGTTTTTCTCTTGATGTTGTAGAGTTTGTTCCAAGGTGGAAATTTGTGGCATTTTGGAATGAACTCTATTCTCAACAAGTGGTAGCTTCAGGATTCGACAATTTTGAATCAAGCATGTTGTAGTCGAAGTTAGATCAAACATGTTGTAGTAGAAGTTTGTTCATGTATGTTGTAGTCAAGTGTGTTCTAGTATGCAATGTTCTAAGTTAGCTTATGCTTTATGATGTTATAGATATGTATGTCATGTATTTATGTTATCATCATACATACGTTAGTCGTCTATAAATAAACTGGTCCTCTCACTTATTAGAGAGAGCACTAATTATTATTATTCACTTGTAATCTGTTAGCGCTAATTAAGAAAGTGAAAGAAAAACGGTTATAGCTAATTATGTTTCTCCTTCTTCCCTTTTCTCTCTCTTCGTAAGGGAAAAAAATTGTGTTTGTTTAATAAACTCTCTCTTTATCACAGTACTGCTTCGTTTCTAGTGCGACAATTATCAAAGCAGATACTTTTACCACTACTTTGTGATGTTTTGATTAAAAATCGATACATTAAATAATGCCTATATGTTAAATTTATTGGTGTGACATTGGCCACTGAAACTTTCTACAAAAATGAGTTAAATTTAATCAAATTCTCAACTAGCTAACATATAACCTTGAAGAACTATTATATTGTGTCTAGGAGCTTGAGAAATAGATGAAAAAATTTAATTTTGTTCTAACTTCACATAAGACATACATTATATCTCATGTTTAAGGAGGAAGGAAAAGGAAAACAATACACCGACAAATTAACAAATCTACCAGACGTTTAAAATTTGTATAGTTCATAACTAATTTGGTATACGTAAACACATGTTTTACTAATTGTTATTTATACACTGAACTTTTTCCACCTGATTTTATCTCAATGGTAACGCTTAGATTTATAGCTATGATTTTTTAATGAGACAATTGGTGCATCGATGTCTAGTTATCTTAATAACCGAACACGTATTGATGATTATTTATCATTATAATAATGAACAACCGTTACACTTTTAGTATGACAAAAAAACTATCTTGTCCCTGTATTCATTTTGTTTTCACTTTTATTACTCTCTCTCTCTCTCTCTCTCTCTCTCTTAGCTGCTACTAGTAACTCTCATTCACACTACACTTATAAATCTCACTTACCTATCATCTCTTACAACAACATCACTCTCTCTTTACTCCCACCCCTCATCATCAATGGAAACAATCTCGTTTTCCAAATGTCTCTTCACATTCTTCTTCCTCTTCTCCTCAATCTGTCAACTCATTCACTCTACTGTCACCTATGACAGAAAATCCATTCTCATCAATGGACAAAGAAGAATTCTCTTCTCTGGTTCTATACATTATCCCAGAAGCACCCCCGATGTAACATATATCATTATATTTCTTCTTCAATTCAAACCAATATGCATATTTACAATACTTTCTCATTTTCTGTGTTTTTTTATCAATAGATGTGGGAAGATCTGATTCTTAAGGCTAAACAAGGTGGTATTGATGTCATTGAAACTTATGTTTTCTGGAATGTTCATGAACCTTCTCCCTACAATGTACTTCAAACAATTCTTTGTTTTATTTGTTTTTTGTTTTCAACGTGAGTTAGTGTTTTGTCTGATTTCATCTTTTGTTTTTGCATGCAATTTTCAATTTAGTACAATTTTGAAGGAAGATATGATCTAGTGAAATTCATCAAGACAATTCAGAAAGCTGGACTCTATGCTAATCTTCGCATTGGACCTTATGTTTGTGCTGAATGGAATTTTGGGTACCTTCCGTTTCTTAAATGGATTTTTTCCTTGTGTTGTGAATTGATTGTGATTATGAGTTCTTTTTGTTTGTAGAGGATTTCCGGTTTGGTTGAAGTATGTTCCTGGCATAAGCTTTAGAACAGACAATGAACCTTTCAAGGTTTTCATTTTTCATGTACACAATTGTTATATGTTAGGAACTTTTTTTGTTGGATTATGTTATGAGCTACAAATTGTGTTGCAGAGGGAGATGCAAAGGTTTACCGAGAAGATTGTGGGATTGATGAA
This sequence comes from Lathyrus sativus, assembly GCA_963859935.3. Lineage (NCBI taxonomy): Eukaryota > Viridiplantae > Streptophyta > Magnoliopsida > Fabales > Fabaceae > Lathyrus > Lathyrus sativus. The sequence continues at coordinate 453,802,214 of OZ012738.1, read as the reverse complement.
GAGTGAGAAGCTCTTTGAATCACAGGGTGGCCCTATCATTCTCTCTCAGGTGAATTTTTCGGAGTTACTGTAAATTGTCATGATTTAAGGGAACTAATGACTAAAAGCTTGTCGAGTTTGAGTTTGCATCCTTGACAACAGGCTTTATGGTGCAACTGGTGTACGGTCGGTTGCACCATAAAGTTGGTTGCCGAGGATTTGATTTGAAAGTTGTCAATTTAGATCTGATGATAATGATGATGTTTTCACAATGTGTTGTTTCAGATTGAGAATGAGTATGGGCCGCAGGGTAAGATACAGGGAGCTGCTGGCCAAACTTATATGAATTGGGCAGCAAAAATGGCCGTAGAGATGGGAACCGGAGTTCCTTGGTTGATGTGTAAGGAAGATGATGCACCAGATCCAGTGGTGAGTATACTAATCTCAGTCTCCATCTTGAAACTTGTGTAATAAAATGAAATTAAGCACATTTTTTTGACACCACTTGGTTATTATTCTATTATTTTAATGTAGTTATGTAATTTTTTATTGTGTTGGCGAGTTGTGATCGGTTGTAACTAATTTATGTGTGCTAAACGATTCTGTTTTGTTTATGTGGTAACAGATTAACACATGTAATGGCTTCTATTGCGACAAGTTTACTCCAAATAGACCGTATAAGCCTACAATGTGGACCGAAGCTTGGAGTGGATGGTAGGCTACATGACAGTAAAGATTGAAAATAATGAAATGAGTATCCTGCATAACTTTTTTTCTGTTAAATATGTAGGTTTACAGAATTCGGAGGTCCGATTCATAAAAGACCTGTTCAAGATTTGGCATTTGCAGTTGCGCGATTTGTAACTAGAGGAGGGTCATTTGTAAACTACTACATGGTTAGTTATAGTTTGTTTAAAAATGAATTGTAAAAAATGCTTTGCCTAATTTGTCTTGCATTTACTTGTAGTATCATGGAGGAACCAATTTTGGACGAACCGCAGGAGGCCCGTTCGTCGCTACTAGTTATGATTATGATGCTCCGCTAGATGAATATGGTGAGAATTTAATATCGAAACTGTAAATCAAACGATATTATTGATGATTAACTGGACAGCTTTGTATTCTGTTCTTAAACAATGCAGGTTTGATTAGGCAACCAAAATACGGTCATCTAAAGGAGCTTCACAGAGCTATCAAGATGTGCGAGCGAGCTTTGGTTTCAACTGATCCAATCGTTACTTCATTAGGGAGCTCCCAACAGGTTTTAACTCGATTCAAAGTTTTTTTTTGCTATCTGCTTGTGTTTAGCTTATTTACCATCCTATTATAACATGTGTAACTTTTCCAGGCTCATGTGTACTCTACGGAATCGGGAGATTGTTCCGCTTTTCTCTCAAACTATGATTCAAAATCCGCTGTTAGAGTGTTGTTCAATAATATGCATTATAACTTACCCCCTTGGTCCGTCAGCATCCTCCCAGATTGTAGAAATGCCGTCTTTAATACAGCAAAAGTATGTCAAATGTCCGATACAATTTCTTCATCTTTGAAGCGACCATTCAACATTGTTTTAATAATTTAAACTCTTTATTCTAGGTTGGAGTGCAAACATCTCAAATGCAAATGTTACCGACAAATACTCAGATGTTCTCGTGGCAGAGTTTTGATGAAGATGTTTCTTCTCTGGATGATAGCTCCCCGCTAACTGCTCCTGCTCTTTTGGAACAAATAAACGTAACGCGAGATGCAACTGATTATCTTTGGTATACAACTAGGTAAGCCCGAATATCTTTACCCTTGGAATTCCTTAACTTTACAACTCATTTCAAGGTTTTGAAAATCATTTCATGTCTATGTTTCTTCAGTGTTGATATAAGTTCATCCGAATCCTTTCTACATGGAGGCGAACTCCCGACTCTCATCGTTCAGTCCACCGGCCATGCTGTTCATGTTTTCATCAACGGTCAACTTTCGAGTATGTAAATTTACTTGCATTCTGTTTAGTACCTATTTCTAGCCGATTACTAAAAGTAAACATGTGCATTATTTAAACCAGGTTCTACCTATGGAACGAGGGAGTATAGGAGATTCATGCATATCGGCAAGGTAAACCTTCGTGCTGGAACAAACAGAATAGCTCTTCTCAGTGTTGCAATCGGACTTCCGGTAAGTTTTACTAAAATTGATTAACTAAAGTCGTAATTTTATTAGTAACGCTTGATTCTTTCTTTGATTCTTCCTCTGATCATGAGTCTTGATTACATTATTGACTAAATGTTTTTCTATATTTTGTTGTCAAAGAATGTGGGAGTACATTTTGAGTCATGGAGCACAGGAATCCTAGGTCCGGTCGTAATCCACGGACTTGACCAAGGAAAATGGGACTTGTCGCATCAGAAATGGACTTATCAGGTTGCATATTCTTACATTAGATACTTAAGTTACACAGCCTTCAAAGACGAGAATCTTACTGCGAAAATGGTTATAAACAGGTTGGACTGAAAGGAGAGGCCATGAATCTTGCATCTCCTAATAGTATCTCGTCTGTCGAGTGGATGCAATCGGCAATAGTTGTACAAAGAAATCAACCACTGACATGGCACAAGGTAAACAATTAAAGATTAACAATGCGCTCGAGTTTGACTGGAAACAAAATATTAGCGTAAGAAATAGACGAAGTTAATCTGTATACTGTGCAGACTAGTTTCGATGTACCCGAAGGAGATGAGCCACTGGCATTGGATATGGAAGGTATGGGTAAAGGTCAAATATGGATTAATGGTGAGAGTATTGGAAGATACTGGACTTCATTTGCTGTTGGTAATTGCAATACCAATGAATGTAACTATGCCGGGCAGTTTAGACCTCAAAAGTGCCAGGTCGGTTGCGGCCAACCGACCCAACGATGGTAAGTATAGCTAACTTTGTATCAAATATGGATTCCATTAGTGCAAGAAATACGAATCCAACATAAAATGTTTCAGGTACCATGTTCCTCGATCATGGTTGAAGCCAACTCAAAACCTATTGGTTATTTTCGAGGAAGTCGGTGGAGATCCTTCAAAGATTTCACTTGTTAAAAGATCAGTAAGCAGTGTCTGCGGTGACGTGTCAGAGTACCATCCATATATTAAGAATTGGCACATCGACAGCTACGGTAAGTCCGAAGAATTCCGCCCACCAAAGATTCACTTGCAATGCAGCCCTGGCCAGACCATCGCTTCCATTAAGTTTGCAAGCTACGGAACTCCTCTCGGGACGTGCGGAAACTACGTACAAGGAGCTTGTCATTCTCCTTCATCCTATGCCATTTTAGAGAAGGTAAGCACTTTACCGTCCTCTCGAAATGATTTCACAATCTAGTACATCGATTTTTAATCAGTGACCATTTGAATAATACTCATGGTTAACTAGTTTCTTTGTTGATATTTTCAGAGATGCGTAGGGAAGCCAAGATGCATAGTTACGGTATCAAACAGTAATTTCGGGCAAGACCCGTGTCCTAGGGTGATGAAGCGGTTATCAGTTGAAGCTGTTTGTGCTCCAGATACCACAAATTGGGGAGGCTAATCATTTAATTAATTAAGGAAGCGTCGTTTTACGTGTAGAGTGCAGTTACTTGAGCCGCAAGAAAAAGGAATGCATAATAAAAGGAGTTAGTTTTTATAGGTAAAGTTAATTATAGGTAGTTGAGTAATGAGTGTCATTGTAGTGTGAAAGGGTTGTGTAAATTATTGATAGGTAGTTTAGGTAGGTGAATATGAAACCAAGAATCTGAGTGAAATTTGGACCTTTAAGTGTGAATTCAGATGACCGGTCGCCGGCCTTTTAACCGGATATGAGCACCGGAAAGATGCAGTCGCCGTCGCAGTCGAGTTGGTGTGATTTGTGGTTTTGTTTGAGCTAATGAGGTGAGTTTAGTGATGGTGCAAAACAGGTTCAAGTTAGGAGTGGATCCTAATTGTAACAATTGTTTGATGAGATTTATTGTCAAAGAATACAAGGTTCATTGTTCTGTCTACTAAGTGCAAAACATGAGAATGTGGACTTTGAAATTAAAATCAATAACGTTTTATTTATAATTAATATTGTGTCAACAAATAGTAGTATTAAAACAAATTTCTTTATCATCAATTAAAAAAGTTAAACAAAGTTGATTATATTAATTTAATAAATGATAATTATTCTAAAAGGATTATTCTTTGTCTTTTATGAGAAAAAAAATTCTCATTCTTTTTTTTAAAGTTCATAATGATTATAGTTTTGTCAAAATTATCTTTAAATATTTATTATAAAAAATATATATTAAAATAACTAAAAGTTAGAGATATTATAGACAAAAAAATTATTATTTAAAAAATAATAATAATGATTGGTTTTCTTAATATGTTTAAAAAGTTTAAAACATGACAATTAAAAGAAACATAGGGAGTATCCCCTAAACTTTAGTTGAGTATCTATCCATACATTTAAATTTAGTTTGACATCGATATTATCAACCAATCAAATAATATTATTTAATATTACATTACTTTTTTATTTTATTATATTTTAAAATAAATTAAAATTTCTAAACAATTTATATTAAAGATACTAATATCCAATCTAAATTCATGGCTGCCATTGAATTTAGTAGTACTATTATTGGAATTTTAATACAAGTTTTGATTTTTTTTCATTTATAATCAAATAAATTGACGGTGGTTTTAAATGAATTTTTGGTGTTAAAAATAAGTTTTAATTGAAATTTTGGTAGCAGATCTCAGATGTTCTGAGAGATGTCGAGACACTTGATCTCTGCTTCAAACACAATGACAATAAGGAACAAAATACAAATAGTAGAAAGTAAACAACATACAATATTGTTAACCCAATTCGGTGAACAACAACACCTACGTCTGGGGGTTACCAAGACAAGAATGAAATCCACTAAATAGTATTAATTCTAAGTTAAACTCTCATGTTTACAACTTATCACTTAATCACTACCCGTACTTAATTTCTACCTAAGACTTCTCCTAGGTATGAGACCCGTCTCAATTTCATTTCAATCACATCAGTGACTGAAATTACAACTCAATGTAAACTGTTCAGCTCTGGTATCAACACGACACAAGAGAGGGTCACAAAATACAAACCTTAAACTCACTAGGCAACAATGTATTTTTTTTACATTTTTCCTAGGTTAAATCCATCTTATTTATAACCATAAACAAAAGTGGATTTGAGCTTTAAAAATGCAGCAATTATGTTCCATAGTATCTGCAACTAATTCTCCTCTAGAATAGTTTCTTCAATCCTAAGTTTCCTAAAGTGTCTCCACACTTAGATACATCGTCTTCAAATTACAATCAGAATCTCTGATACTTCAATCTTTGACGCCACCTAGGAAAAACAAATAATCCCATAATAATCTAAAATCTGGAATAACATAATTAAAACTGAAAAGTAATAGACAAAGATGTTGAATCATCATGATATAACATCTTGTCCAACATTTTGATCTTCAGTTAGTTCTTCATGTTAGGACATCTTGTCCAACGTCTTGATGACAAATTAGTTTTACCAAAATTGATGTCAACCTTAAAGGCTTGGACTCATCAATCTCCCCCTTTGGCAGATTTTGGCTAAAACTAACTAAAAGAAACTTGTAGACTGAAAACCACAGTTCAGGGCCAAGAAACAGAACATCAGAACTTCAGCAGCGGAAAAACATCTTCCTCCCACCTCAATCAGTTCCTTCTTCTGTAAGAAAAAGATTAGCATACTCCCCCTCAATGGTTAACAATAGCAGTAGTCAGTGGTTAGCAGATATTGGTTAGTAAAGTTAGTATTACTCCCCCTTTTTATCCATAATATGAAAAAGGCAGTTAAACTAACTAAATAACCAAGCAATAACATAAAGTATTATAGTACAAAACAAGCACATAAAGTGCCAAACAAATATCTGGGCATTAAGCCCTTACATAACCAAAAAAAAAACAAGACAACATTCAACAATCATCTTCAGTTTCCTCATCATCCTCTTCCTCTTCTTCATGCCAGGATAAAGTTGACAAGTAATGCTCAACCTGAGAGTTGTCTTTGAAGACCTCTCTTTATTTGGTGGGAATGCATATGCACTTATTTGAATAACACTCCCACACCAAGTTGACTGCTACAACTCTTCAGACAGGAAAACTCTAAGCTTGCTTCTGATAACGCGAAATCATATCGTTTATTTGGCTTGACTTACATGCATTTATTTGTGATTATTATTAATTTATCTTGATTTATGTTCTATTATATGATTAATTTACTTTGTTTTGCAGATTGGGGAGAATTTGGATTAAAGAAAGAAAAGAAGAAGAAATGGAAGGAAAAGAGAGAAGAAAAATAAAAAAAATGGATTTTGCTGATATGACGATCGTCACAGGTCCATTACGACCGTCATGCGTATGACGACCGTCACGTTCCATTACGAGCGTCACGCAGACGAAATATCATTTAACGTTCAAATCAGTTTTTGCCACGACCACTCTCTCTAAGATTTCTTCCTACACTTTCTCCACTCACTGCCCACTACTGGAAGTTACCCCCACTCCCTCCATAACTCACCCATGATCTCTGGAAGTTGAAGAATAAATTATCTCCTATAAATAGGCCTTAGATTCAGAGTTTAGGGGGGAGGCTTCGAGGTATCGAAGTGCTGCCAAGATTTCTACCGAAGCTATTTCTCCCAGTTTTATTGTTTTCTTTTATTTCCTTTCCATTTTCCATTAGTTCAGAACATTGTATTTTCTTCCTGTACCTTTTAGTTCTCGCCAAAGTAGAATCCTGCCGACATTGTGGAGGACTACTCAAGGGTTCGAGATCAGTGCGATTTATAGGTTTTTATTAATTGAATTATTATTTTATTTCTGTCAGTATGCGTGTTATATTATTCTGCTGCTATTGTTTATTTATGTTTGCATTAATTATCATGTCTAGCTAAATTAGTTTTATCGGTATATAACCGAATTAGTAGGATGGGATTCGATAATACCCAGTGCATCTTACCTTCTTACAAACTACCTTTCTGGCCGTAGTTTTTATTCGTAATTTCTAAATAAACCTTCGTCGCGACAGCGAGAAATTATTTACAGTAGTTTTGCCACGGCAGTGGGAGATTCATTAAGGTGTGAACCGACACGCGAAAGCTGAGGCTAGGACCAGATAGTAACAACTAGGCATCTATTTTAAATACAGCGAAAGCGCTTTAAAAGAAATTAGAATTTATTTGTTTTCAAAGAGTAGTTTTAACCCCGAATGGGACTGCGAAAGCGTACATTCCGCCTTAGAATTATTACCCGAATCAACAACCATCGTGAGGCAAAGGTCTTTAAACGAGTATTTTCTTCTTAAATGTGTTTGCAAAGAGTAGAAAGCACCGGTGACCTGTCGAATCCCCGATAACTAAGTCCTTGCATACCGATATCCCTTTACCGCTTTTTCTTTAAACCGATTATCTTTATTTCCTTTGCATTTAATTTCATTCGCATTCAACTTTCTTAATTCCATTAGCCTTAGCTTTACGCCGTAATAATAGATAACGGTAGATTGACATTGGTCTCTGTGGGTTCGACAATCTTTTATATTACTTCGATATTTTCGTGCACTTACGGACGCATCAGCTTCTCAACACTTCAAATTGATTAACATCTAAGACTTTAGTGAAGATGTCAGCTAACTGATTCTCTGTGGTAACATGCTCAAAGGCTATAACTTTGTCTTCCACAAGATTTCTAATAAAGTTGTGTCTAATGTCAATATGTTTGGTCATGTTGTGTTGAATAGAATTTTTTGAAATATTGATGGCACTCACAGAAAAGTGTCATGACATCTTGAGTGACATTATACTCAGTCAACATTTGTTTCATCCACATCATTTGAGAACAGTTGCTACCTGTAGCTATGTATTCAGCCTCAGCAGTAGATAAAGAAACACAATTATTTTTCTTACTAAACCATGAAATCAAATTGTTCCCCAAAAAGAAGCTTCCACCAGAGGTGCTCTTCCTATCATCAACACTACCGGCCCAATCAGCATCACAAAATCCTATTAACATAGAATTAGAACTATGAGAGTATAACAAACCATAGATGCATGTACCATTCACATACTTCATAATCCTTTTGACTTGATTAATATGACTGACTTTAGGTTTAACTTGATATTTAGCACAGACTTCTACAACGAAGGTTATGTCAGGTCTGCATGCAGTAAGGTATAGAAGATGCTTCTATACAAACTCTGATCAACACTAACACCTTTTTCATCTTTAGAAAGCTTCACGTGAGTAGGAGCAGGAGTTCTTTTGTGGTTAGCATTCTCTAAGCCAAACTTTTTCACAATACTTTTAGCATATTTTCCTTGACAAAGGAATATTGAGTCTTTCATCTGTTTGACTTGGAGACCAAGAAAGTAGGTTAATTCACCCACTAAACTCATCTCAAACTCATATTGCATTTTCTTGATAAAGTGTTAAACTATATCATCTGACATTCCTCTAAACACAATATCATTAACATAGATTTGAGTTTTCCATCCCTCTCTTTAACAAACAGGGTTTCGTCAACTCCTCATTTTTTGTAACCATGGTTGACGAGGAATTCAGTTAGCCTTTCATATCAAGCCCTTGGAGCTTGTTTCAACCCATACAAAGCCTTCTTCAATTTGAACACATGATCTGGAAATGTAGGATCAACAAATCCCTTAGGTTGTTCCACATAAACTTCTTCATTCAAGTATCCATTCAGAAAGACACTTTTAACGTCCATTTGAAATAGTTTGAATTTCAACAGGAAAGCTACTCCAAGTAACAGTCTAACAGACTCCAATCCAGCAACAGGAGAAAAAGTTTCATCAAAGTCCACTCCTTCAATTTGAGTGTACCCTTGAGCAACAAGTCTAGCCTTGTTTCTCGTGACCATGCCTTGCTCATCAGATTTGTTTTTAAACACCCATCTTGTACCAATCACATTTGACCCTTCAGGTCTTGTCATAAGATCCCAGACTTCATGCCTTTTGATCTGCCACAGTTCCTCTTGTATAAAATTGATCTAGAATTCATCAGTCAAGGCCTCATTGACATTCTTGGGTTCTAACTTTGAGACAAAACAAGCGCCAACAACAACATCTCGTGACCTGGTCATTCTTCCACCATTTGGATCTCCTATTATAATCTCCTTAGGATGATCTTTCTGAAATTTGATGGATGGTCCCTTGTTAACCTTTTCAGTCTCCGCAGATTCAGGATTAACATTATTTGAGTCTGCAGCACCTTCAGAAGCATCACGTGATGTTCCAACATCATCTGTGACATCTTTATCCCCCATGGGAAAGAATGCTTCAATATCATCAGCGACACCAGCTTCTGTAGTTGAGTCATCAACCACAACATTTATGGATTCCAGCACAACCTTAGTTCTTGAGTTAAAAGCTCTGTAGGCTTTGCTATTTGTAGAGTATCCCAGAAAGATTCCTTCATCACTTTTGGGATTCATCTTCCTCCTTTGCTCACGGTCAGCTAGGATGTAACATTTGCTTCCAAAAATATGGAAGTATTTCATAATTGGCTTCCTTCTTTTCCACAGCTCATATAATGTGACAGATGTGCCAGATCTAATGGTTACTCTATTTAGAATGTAACAAGTTATATTCATGGCTTTAGCCCAAAAATGATATATAAGTTTCTTGGCATGAAGCATGACCCTTGCACATTCTTGAATTATCCTATTCTTTCTCTCTACCACACCATTTTGTTGAGGAGTGATAGGTGAAGAAAACTTGTGACTAATTCCTTCAAAGGAACAGAAATCATTAAACTTGCTATTTTCAAATTCCTTGCCATGGTCACTTCTGATTCTAATTATGCCACGGTTCTTCTTCCTTTGAAGTTTCTAACATAGTCCTTGGAATACTTCTGACTTCTGCTTGATGAAATGCACCCGTGTGTATCTAGAGAAGTCACCCACCACAACATAAGCATACCTCTTTCTACCAAGACTTTCAACTTGCATAGGTTCCATCAAGTCCATATGAAGCATCTCTAAGATTTTTGAAGTGGTCAGATGTTGAAGCTTTTTATGTGACATCCTTGTCTGTTTTCCAATTTGACATTCTCCACATACTCTTCCTTCATCTATTTTTAGATTAGGGATACTTGTGACAGCTTCCTTTGACAATACTTCTTTCATTCCCTTCAAGTGTGTTGCACCCTAAAATTTGCCCACCAGTTTTCTAGCTTTAACTGACTTTTGCTTCGCATTTCATCTGCATATCATTTAGGTAGATCATTCTTGCATACTACCATTGTTATCAGCCGGATTGAATTTATCAGGATTTCATCCGCTTTACTCGCATTTCAGGCGTTTTAAAACAATTCAAATCAGAAGTTCCATGTCGAAATCGAGCGAAAGTCGCTCTTTTCTTGGTGATTCAATCTGTGTTGATAATGTCAGCGCATTTCGGTGCTCGCCCGTTTTTCCATGGCATTTTGCATTTTATTGCTTTATTTTACTTAACTATTTTAAATAAGTTTTTAATGTTGTTTTTTTTTTCAAAAATAGTTTTTAATTGTTTAGAATTTTATAATATAGATTTTAGGTTGTTAGAATTTTTATTTGGATTTGAATAGATTTATTTTTCTTTATTAGAATTTAATTATATAGTTTTAGCTAGATTTTTATTAGTTTTCATAGAAATAGATTTTATAGAAATAGAATTTTATTTGATTTTAATAGATTCTTATTGGTTTTTTATTTAGATATTAGAATTTATTTGTTTTTAAGTTGCTAGAAATAGTTAGAGATATGTTATTAGTTTCTAGAAATTAGAAATGGTTTACAATTAAATTGCTTTTATTAGTTTTAGTATTGAGTATTTAAGATTTAT